>OY856411.1:145096938-145424438 GCA_963693085.1 Alisma plantago-aquatica | reverse complement strand
TACACATCTATGTAGAGGCTAACTTCCATGCACCTGTTAAAAAAGTTAACTTGTTCACATACAAAAGTCTCTTATGCAAAACCAAGGCATCCTGCCGAAACCTTTTATCGATATACAACATCTACAAAACACCCCCTCCATGACCTAAAGATATAGGGATGACATATAGGACTCTACTACAAAACACTAGAAAAATCTCTAACCTTCTGTATTCATTGATCTCCTTACTGCTTTTCCTCATTAGCACAATCTCTATGACATCACTGACCATCACCTAAAACATTGTGGAAACCCACAGGGTGAGACTAATGTCCTAGTGAGAGATATAATATCTATCAACAACTATTGTTAACATAGATAATACTTTAATCATTAAATAGCATGATTAACAAGATGAGAAGATTTAGCTAAATGAAATAGTTAAAACTGATTACACATGTTGAGTAGATTAAACAGCTATAGAAGATATGTAGAATGTGTTATGTATTTAGAAGGGATATGTAGAACATGTATAACAGTTGATTTCCCTTACCGCAATATAGTACAACTAAGTAGTATAAGAAATAGGGAAAGGGTAAACATCCAATGTGAGTCATGTTTAACCCTAATTATATATACTATACAACTATATTACGCCTTTCAAGCCCTAAGAGATGAGGATATCACTCATAATCCAACTAACCACTACTAAGTCGAAATATGTGCCATATCAGATCTAGGAGAGTCAGACTCCTACGATCTCCTCTACCCTCAGTCAGTACGAGTCCTCTACAATGATGTATAGAGTCCAACTACATAAAAGCCTAGTCCACCTTGGTATATAGGTCATGACAGTAGTAAAAAACGTATACAGACACATACATATGAGGTACAACTGCAATTGTCCTCTTATTACATCATATATACTGAGATATGACCACAACCATTCTCATCCTAAGGCATGGCCACAACCATCCTCTAAATCATTGGATCAAGATGACAAGGACAATTGGTCACTTGTACCTCGCATACTCAACAGTATGTGCTCCAAGTTTCCCTTACGAATACTCATTTCACCATCTAGTAAGTTCTAACACTAGAATAGATCTATGGCAAAGGGCATCTACATGATTAGGGTTTCACTTGATTAATTATTGCCAATTAGATATCTTTTACAACATAAATCAAGATGTTCAAACCCTAGAAAGGTTCTACAAAATATAAGGTATATTGCAACTTTAGATGATAAAAGCATACAAATCATTAAGTTGATCACATCATCACATGGTATTATCTCACTGTAATACACAAGGCCATTACCATCATCACATTATTATGGGATAACAATTCCTTAATAAATCACTAGAGGATATCACCTCAATTAGACACAAAGCCTCTTCCAAGGTCATCAGACCATTCACATTGTTCCCTACAAGACATCATTATCTCACCATGCCTCATCAAGGCTCATCATCACCACAAAAGTATCTCATAAGTAATGCCACAACAATCATTAGCTAAGATGTTCATTCAATAGAAATTTAGGGTTACAAGATTTTAGGAGAGAGAAAGTACTTCTTCATTAATTACTCAAGTAAGCTAAGTGTTTACATCATATACCCAAGCTAGGGATAGGGTTCATCATAGTTAACCAATTAGGGTTTTCATAATATCAAATACATTCAACAATAATGTCACCACTTCCCACATTCTTGGAAGCCATAAGGTGTGAATTTGTTATCATCATAACCAACCAAGCATGAATTTAGGAATGTGTAGCGACCACACATACTGAAACCTCCTCTAGTGACCAACACACATAATTAGACATGTCGACTATAACAAGCTCGAGGCTTAGCGACCAGCTTGATCCATCAAATGTAGCGACCACAACACATCTCAACATAGAGACCGCCACAACCATGCATAGAAACCACTAGGTTCATATTCATGCATGATGACCACAACATGTTCAAAACATAGTGACCAATAAAAGGCATCAACCATAGAGACCGTAAGAGACAACTACTTCGACCAACACATAATAGTCATGAAACTAGATAAACACAATGACCATAAGGGAAAACATAGCAATCAAACTAGATGAACCAACCTCAAGAATATGAATAGTTTCCAAGGTGAAAAACCTCATGACGGATATGAAAAAAAAACCCTAAGATGATTGTTCCAAGGTCCTCATAGAAACCATGATATGAGAGAGAAACCAACATTAGGCACATGCAATCAAGAGTCAAAAGCTCCATCTTCAACAAAGATATCCAAACACAAGGTTAGGGTTTATCTAAAGGAAGTTATTAGCACAAAGATCATCATGAATAGTAAGCCCTAGAACAAGATAACATCACAAAACAACTTACAATCATGTTTTCAGTGTAGATCATTAACATGCAAAAAATGAGTTTAAAAATAATTGAGGAGAAAGTTATATAACCCGCCTAGATTATGGTGTAGAGATTGCAAATAGTAAGAAAATGCCAAGAAAGAGAGGAAAGCCAAAGCTTGGTTCAAATCCATGGACAAGCAAGATCACCTAAAGAGAATAAAAAACCCTAGGTTAAAGAAAGAGAAGGAGAGTCAAACTTCTAGGCTAAAAAGGTAAGAGAAGAGGAAAGATCTTATACTCACTTAGGTAGTACCATGGGAAAACCATGGATTCGACCACATAGAGAGAAGTTCCTCAATAAGCACTACCATGGGATAACCATGGAGTTAGGCAAGAAAACAAAAAGAGAGGCAGGGTTGTAAGAAAATGAAACCAAGAAGGATAGATCACTTACCAAGGATCAAAGATCACCAAAGGATGGTTGCTCCAACCCTAGATCAACACATGTAAGGGTTCGTCCACCTTGATCCAAGGTTGATCTCTTATCCACCTCTAAGATCACAAGGGATGAGCTCCAAGTGTGAGAGAAAACGAGTGTAAAGATATCACTTGCATGTTAAGAGAGGGTTATAAATACCCAAGGGTGGGAGAAAGGTGAGGGAGACTATGTGTCAAGCCACTAGTGGCACTTGTCCCTTCAAAACTCATCCATGGAAGCACTAAAGACATGCATGCATTAAGGGTGATAATATCAACATAAGGTAGTGACCACTTGAACACCAAAGCCAATCAATCGAAGAACTGTTACACCCTGATCTCACAATTACCACTAATCATGAGATTAGGGCATAAATTGAGGATTTAACATAATACAAAGATCACCCTTAACTTTTTTTTTCTTCTTTTTCAAACTCTTTGTTTTCTCACATCCAATCACATAAACAAACTTTATAAGAGAATTAAACTTTTATTTCTCTAATATGATCTCAACATTAACGATACACATCCATACATTCATTCTGTTTTCTCACACTTCCATGTACATATGAAATGATAATCAAATACATTCTCTCTTATTAAGGAAACAAAGATACAAAACATTACTTACAACACTCTCACATCTATACTAGGACCTAGAGTGATAGGGACAGACTGAACTTAACTATACTCAGACTTAACTCTTGTGGAAGATATACTCTGATGTAATGACCTTCTTCAAGTCCATGTGATATCCCTAAAAATTTTGAGTAGAGGGGTGAGCCTACTCACTTAGTGAATGAGTACTTCAAAGAAACGGTCTAAAGCACTGATATAATTACAGATATACTTTTAAGCAATTGATATCAATTATAACAGCAGAAAGCTTTAGAGAGTCTAATAATTGAAAATCACAAATACGGTAGGATACTCTAAATATCCGTAAGAGTGAATCAATATATGAAATGCTTGATTGATCATAAAGAGAACTAATAATTCAGAAACATATAAAGAATAATTGAATAACTGTACACACTTTTTTGACCTCTCATTCATTTTATTATGCCCTGATCATATGTAGTGTACTCTACATATGAAGACTCATAGAGAACTATGATCTCACTGTAAAAGACTTAGCTTAAAACCTGGGAAGCTAAGCCTATAATTGAAATCGGGTCTGCTTGACTCGAACTGTCACGTCTGACTAAGGTAGCTAAATAGTTGGCCTTTAACTAGACCTCTCCTTCTAGGATGAGTACACAGGCAGAGGGTCTGAGATGCTCTGTGAGTCTCATCTTAGTACGCTCTATGGGTACCTCTGGGATACCACTAGAATCTCCGATTCATGTTGGGTAACCTATCTTCTCTTAGAAGACTTCCTCAAGGGCTTCGTCTCCCCGCATGCTCTTTGGGTGCGTTCCGATCCCCGTATATGGGTTGCTGTTAGGGTGGATCGTTTCCTCCCTACAGTGCAAACATCCATAGGGAATCTATGGTGTTTATGGCACTTATGTCTATTATTGTATTATTCTTGGAAAGCTCTTACTATATTGTATCTCTCTCTTACTTATTCTTGACTCTCGTATCTCTATGGTACCGAGTCTATTCAATGCTGAAGCTTATAAATATGACATGAACTTTCTTACTTAACTTGGCAGAGTAGTATATTCAAAACACTATAATATTCTAAGTAATCATCATACTATACATATAGGCAGACTAAAATTCTTAAATAAACAGAATACATGTCAACTTGGCACTTTATACACTAGAATCATGCAATTGAACTGTTAAGCATCACCACATCTCATACTGAGAACATTGATATCACAATACTTGATTCATTGAACATCCTATCCTTAGGGTTTCATTTACCTCATTCACTTATCACATGGCTCTCATAAGGATTTCATACAACATAAACATTTACAGAATAAAGACTGCTTTCAACATCATATACAATCAATATATGTATGAGACCTTGGAACTGAGATGAATTTGGATTTCCATGCCATTCACTGAGATATCGTGCATCAAGAATTAAATTGAATCAATAAAGTCTATCATGTCAAGAAAATCCCTTCAAATGGATTTCATGATATCTATTCGTAAATATCCAACTTTCCTCACATCTAGGGTTTCACCCTCTTTACTGAGATATCAAACACACACTATTCACCTTAAAAAAATCCAATATAGTATCAGACATATATGTACTATGAATTCAGATAAACAATCATTCATAACTAAGGGAATCCAGATAAACAAATTTCTCTATTTAATTATACAACAATTTCAGTCATAGACAAATTCCCTATATTTCAGTTTACTCTTATAACCTCTGTGAATACTTAGGGAATTATCATTAGGATGTATTGTATACATTTCTAATATGATTTTATCATCTGAAATTCATCCAAATAGTGGAAGATTCCATATCATATCATTTTGCAACAACTTAGATCAAACACATAATTCAGGGTTTGTAGTCGCATACTAAGCAATTAAAGATTATGGATGATTTAACCAATTTTCATTCAATATACTATTTAAAGTATGTTCCCACTCACCATAAGGTGTGAAAAAACCTTAAAAACTCATCTCATCCCTGAAAATCTCGATCTCATATCAAATCCCTGGCAATTCACCCGATTCTTCTTCCTTTCAACTCAGAAACCCTAAAAATGAGGGATTATGAAGAAAGAGTGAGAAAAGGGGAATTTTTGATACCATTTTGGATCAAATCAGAGGATGGACGGACTTTTGACATGTGAGAGAAGATTCACCATGAAAGGCTATGCAAAGAAGCTAAACTTACATGATTTCATCATTCCTCGGACCGCAAAACCCTAGGTCAGCATCTCCATCGATTTCTCCTCTCAAATCCTAACTCTCCCTCTCTCTCTAGGATTTCATTTCTCTGGTTTTAATCACGAATTATGAGAGCTGCTAGTGTGTTAGATTGACCATATAGAGCAATTGATCTTCTTGGGTCAATTGCACATTGACCCCTCACTATACTTTCTCTTATTTCAGCTGAATTTTCTGTCATAACAATATTATTGTAATTCGTCTACTGCTAAGGTCTAAATGCATCGAAAAAATTATGAAAATTTATATGTCGTTTAATATTGAGTTTTAGATCTCCAGTTAAAATTTCAGATCATTTAGAGTTACCAATAAATAACTAAAAATAAAACACTACACTACTAAAAAGCACTCTATCAGCATTTTGGTCGAAGTATAGTTCGACCGAAACAACATTCAAAATACACTCCAAAATTCTGAAATTTTTCTTCAATATGCATTATTGAGTTATCCATATCATATCCAAAATTCAATTAAATAAAAAATTTTACAAAATATGAAAAATCATTTACCACACTACTATCCAGATCAAATCCCATATTCATGTACTATCAAAACCCTAATTTGGGCCGATTAGGGTTTCCAAATTTGTAACCCTAATTATGTGGATCAAAGTATGATTAAACCTTCTCATTATATTTAAAATATTAAAACTTAACTACTATTTTCATTCTCCTTTGCATACCTCTCTCATTCCTCCCCAACATGATCCTATTTGGTGAAAACCCTGATTTCAGCAGACTAGGGTTTATATTTTCTCAAACCCTAATTCTTCAAACTAAAATCATAGTTAGAGTTTCTTCTTAGGTTTGAAACATCACAATTGATCTAATATCATTAATCAAGTCTAAATGATGTTCAATCTAATCAAGCATGTAATCATTCAGGTAAACCCTAGTTTACCAATTAAGCACAAATGTGGCCATTACAAGAACCATGGTGACCAACATGGTAGCGACCACTACCACCAAGGTGAAAATGCAACGATCTCTATAGCTATAGCACATGTCCATAACACCTTCGACTGCAACAAACAAGATCCAAGGAAACACATCGGTCACTACAAACACAACCAAAGGAAAGCATATTGGTCGAAACACACAAAGGATCAAAATCCACATCTAGTCAAGCATCCATGCAAAACCCTAGCTCCAACACATGATGTCACCTCATTAACCAAGGTACAACAAGGCACCCCTATGCATCATTCTCTCCATCATGGTGCCAAAACATAATAGGAACATCAAATAATGTGACAATTGTAAGATAAACTATAAAGAGGTGAAATCACCTCTCTACTAAATACCATAAACAAAATCCAATGAATAGAAGCAAAAGTTAAATTTTTGACTATATTCAATTTAATAAAGAGTACATCAAAATTTTCCAAATAAGGGTGTACATTCTTTATACAAATAAAGGATATCAGTAGAGGGAAACTCAACTATATCAATATGTCTCCAACAAAAAAGCTTAAAAAATAGTCCATGAGTGAAGGATGAACTCCTTATCCTAGGCTTAGGCTGGTTCACCATGTTCCTATTGCACACTCTGATCATAAACCTGGATGGTTCAGATCACCCAGCAAGAGGATAGAAAAAGGCATGTGTCAATTAAAGAAATAAGGACAAATAAAGTATAGCAAAGAGTAAACATGTAGTAATGATTCCACTATGCTAAAGAATTGTCAAAAGTATGAGGCACATAAAAGAGAATACTTGACATAACATCACATATTAATTATTGAAGTATGCATGATAAAAATATGACTATATTATCTAAAGTAGGGTTGAGGCACCTACCAAGCTCAACGTCTGGGTGAGGGAGAAATAACACATTTCCAACCACCTGAATATATATAAATGGGGAGAATTATCACATTCCCCTGGGCGAATTTACACATGCCCACTATGGGTGGCTAGTACAAAGGTATACTACAATAGCTAATAACTCATCAAGTTATCATACTCAACAAATAGAATGGCAATATTAAACAACAAATTAATAGTGACATGGCAGGTGGTATAAAACCCAAATATGTAGTGAAATAAATGTACCAAAAGAGGGTAATAGAAAGAATCAAAGGCTAAGCATATGCCTCAATAGAAAGGCTATGGATGGATATCAAAATGCCCAAATGAAGGACAAGTTTTCAACTCATATAAATAGGATTTCAGTTACCTCATTTGAGATTCCTAGATAAGAGCTTTCATCAACTAGTTGTATTCAATGTCAGCTTTACGCTAGATACAAGTTTATACATATGGATTAGGGTTTTGTAATAAGTTAAGGGTAGAAACCTTAATTTTTAGATATTCTAGATAAATCCTCAATTTTTGACTTGACAACTAGGCCAAAATTTTGGTATATTTTTCTAATTAGGAAAACATATGTGTTGAATCAATTTGAGGTTAAAATGAATTATTTATACATTTTAGGGCTTTTTAATTAGTCATTTTGGTTCATCGAAAACCCTTTTTTTAAAACATAGAAATCGGTCTTGGGAAAGATTTTAATTGGATAGGGTTTATTTTATGAATCCATAGCATATTTATTTATATTTTTATGATAAATGAGTAATTAGTTATGAATTTTCTAAAAGTAACCAATCAGAAAATTCGGAAATGTATGCAAAAAGGCTCACGAAAAGAATTGGCACGGGGTCGGGACCACACTAACCTGGGCCAATCATGCATGGCCAGTAGTGGGTCTGTGCTCGTGTGACTCTGGTCAGAAGTGACTCAGCGGGTGGCGAAAAGACCAAACTGCTCTTGCAATGTAAATAAATCGATTAATTTTGCGAGGGCAAAAGTGGTATTCAGTCTAGCAAATGACTCATGGTAGGGAACCCAAAACAAAGGCCAAAATAACTATGTTGCCTTGTTGGATTAATTGTTTAATTGAATGGACAAGGACACCTCGGTCATTTTATGAATGGGCTTCTTCTACTCGCATCTATGGCGAGAGCTCCAGTAGGGCTTTGACCCTGCCATTCTCAACCAAAGGAAAGGTGCTCGATTTCTGGGTGATGATTCCTCAACTACGTTCGCCAAGGCTCTATGGTCTCAATGGGCCTCTTCTTTCCTGCTTTGGTGGTCAGGATCTAAAGAAGACTCCATCATAGGGGATGAGCAGGGAAAGCTCGAAATCTTGAGCTCGATGTAGTGCATCATCAGATCTACCTGCTAAAAACTCAAAGAAAGGTTCTGCGGTGAACAACGAAGGCGATGGGTGAGTTCTCATGATCAAAGAAGCACCAAAAGATCAAAGTTGTGAACTACAAATGAGGGTACCAAACTGATGTACAGGTTACAGTGACTCGACACAAACCAGGGCCAAACAAAGAAGAGAAAGGAAAGAAGCGGTGCCGAAGATGCCCACCATGTACCCAATTTGTCTAAGGCAGCGCCTAGAGTTGGGGCAAGGTTGTCATTGCCAAAGGAGTAGGAAGAGCAGGTCGGGGAGTTTGGGGGAGAAGCAGGTGAAATTGGGTGATGAGGAATGATGCCTGAGGTACTATGATGCTCTATCAGGTCTTATATAGGCAGGGGGTGTCATGTAGCTTGCTCTGTAACGACGGCGTTGAGAGGTTGTTAAGCCCTAGTTTGGGTATTTCATGCTCAAGGTGAGAGAGAAGGTGAGTTAATGATCATTTGATTTAGTGATTCCTCACTGATTGAATGGTAAAGGAAATTCAAGCAATGATGCATCGTGGAGGGAGAACGAGACCGTGGATGCCAACACTGGAAACAGTTCTATCTCGTGAAAGAAAACGGAGGAAGAGGACGAACTTTGGGCCGTCAGATCAGGTATAGTTTCATAGATGATGGAATGTGGGCCATCAGATGGTGCGCATGAAATGGATTCTAAATACATGTAATGTGTGACATTAATTAAATCACAGACTATAGGGAATTAAATGCATTTGAATGTAAATCGAATTAAACCTTAGTCCAACTTTATTGAAAACTCATTTAATCCATTTGGAGGGTAAACTAATGACCAATTGATCCCAAATTTGAACCATATTCTAATATTACTGCCTAGATTAATGTTATTCATTTGGATTTTTATTTGCAAAATCTTTGCCCCTTAATCACGATATTGGCCATTAATATATATTTTAATGTATTTGAAAGGGCGAATTAATAAAAAGACATTTCTTAGCAAATCCTTAATTAGAAATTCGAAATAAATATTATAAAATCATTCAAGAGTCATGTCCCACCTCCTATTCTCTTTTTTATTACTTTATTTACATTTTGGAGGAGAGAGAAAGAGAAAGAGGAGTATTCTCTCATTAACTAACTCAATTCCAAATTAATTCTTATTTCTTGTCCCAAAAAGCCATAGAACTCTATATTAATATAATCTATTAATTATCTTTTATAAGTGGTCATTTTGCAGTATTAGACTCTAATTAACGCTCTAGTTGAGATATTTTTGCAAAATCCCATTCCTTGTAATGAATATTGGTAAATATAGTTCAAACCATTAAGTATTGCCCAATTATAATATTGAGGCCAAAGAGGATAGAAAAGATAGGAAAATTTTGGAAAAGGACAAAAAGGATATGAAGGAAATATAATCTTGAAAATGGGTTAAATTGCAATTGAATCCAAGATTCAGTATTGAACAAAACTCCACCCCTTAAAGAGGATTTCGTCCCCAAAATATCAACAAGAGGGAACGGTGAGTACATAACATCCCAACACTTAGCAACTAGGTGGTTACCTCTAATCTATGGTACTTCACATGCTCTACTCATAAGTTAGTTTTCACTAAGGTTTCCACTATTCATATTACCTTTTATTAAACATAACACAATTAACAATTTTGGCTTATTAGCATTATTTCCATTATGAAGTTACATCGTCCTTATTAATTGTGTCATGTTGTATTCACATTGTTTGTAAAAAGAATTATATCTCAACACTATGCACATATCACATGTATGTCATATTTATTAATTAAGAATTTTAAGCACAACTAGGGTTTACTAAATAATCTCAATATTTATTAATATGTTAGAGCAAAATAATTAATCACTTGAATTTATTCTCCATTATCCTCATATTACCATTATATAGAATTATCACAAATTATTTTGTAAGAAATTGATAATATTATCCAACAAGCTATTAAGTCTAAATAATGTCACCTTAATTTCTTACACCTGTATTAGACATTGTAGAATCACCTTTTATATTCACATTGATGTCATCACTAACCATTTTCTCTTTTTTACACCTCATATTATAAATTATACATTTAACATCACATTAGGCATTTGGAATTTGGAATTATTGTAGACTTAATAATCATGCTTATGTAAACCCAATTACTCATTATTACATTTGAGTCATTATATGTAATTTAGTGAATAAGGTGGAACATATTGTGTATATTAATGAGGTGTGTATTAGAGAACAAGGTGATATGCCTTACATATATTGATAACTTGATTCAATTATGACTAGGTGATTATATTCCATTTATATGTATCAATGTATATTGTGTGATGATGACACCTAATGTCACTAATGTATCATGAAGGCATTAATGATATGTATGTATATATGTTTTAGGGTTTAGGTCAATATGACCATTATATTTTATGCAATTATCTTATCATTAGGGTGACATGGTCAACATTATGTGTATTCACAATTAGTAAGTTACTCATTTAAGTATTTGTTGGGATTCAAGCATTATGAACTATTTATCAAATGAATATATATATATATTCATTTGTTTATACACAAACATGTTAAATTATAATTACAATTTGTTTGGTCAATACTAATCATATAAGCTAACTAATCTCTTATCTATGGATTTAGGGTTTCTAATTCCAAAGTGGCTAGATTTTATTATGTTATAGGATTCCATCCCCCTAAAAAGGATTTCATCCTTGAAATAAGCAAATGCAAAAATCTATCAAGGTACTATTACTACCACTACTCCACTGAAAAGGGTTGACTTACTAAGTCAAATTAAACTAGAGGTAAACGAGTTAGTCTAATTAAATCATGTACAAGATTCAACACTTCATTGTTTTACTATTCACTATTACCAAACTTTAAAGTCTAGTATAGGGTAGACAACCCCTAAACATGGAAATCTTAGACTCATATGAGGAACTTATGGTCATAAGTCAATTGTGTTTGGGTAACCAAATCATCATATTTAGTTCCTATGGATACTCAACATTGAGGTTATTTTCCTAAAGGTATGTTATTTTGGACAATCAGTATCAGCTCAGGCCAGGCCAGTGTCATATGGGTCTGGGAGTCCTCATAAACCAAGCTAGTGGTGTGGAGGAAAATATAGTCAGCCCTCAATTCCTGACCCTTTCTAGGCACCCTTGCTTTCAACTCATGTCCTAGTAGCTACCTAATATGTTAATCACCTAAAAGTTGATTAAATTTATAATATGAAATTCTTGTGGTCCTAAATCAACCTTTCACCATAGGTCAATTCTAAGGTGAACTAAATGGGAAACTATATGAGGTAAGGGTTTCTAACTAGGAAGACAAACTGAAATAGTCAAGATTTTGACTACCATTGTCTTCGATACCATGATGTAAAGAACTAAAATCACCTATCTACTAAATATGGTAAACAAAATCCAATGAATAGCAATAGAAGTTACAACTTTGACTATATTCAATTTAATAAAGAGTACATCCAAATTTTCCCAATAAGGGTGTACATGCTTTATACAAATAAAGGATCTAAGTAGAGGGAAACTCAAATATATCAATATGTCGCCAACAACAAAAACTTAACAAATAGTCCATGAGGGAAGAATGAACTACTTTTCCTAGGCTTAGGTTGGTTCACCATGCTCATGTTGTGCACTCTGATCCTAAACTTGGGTGGTTTGGATCACCCAGCTAGAGGAGAGAAAAAGGTATATGTCAATTAAAGAAATAAGGACAAATAAAGTATAGCAAAGAGTAAACATGGAGTAATGATTCCATTATGTTAAAGAATTGTCAAAAGTATGAAGCACATAAAAGAGATTACTTTCCATAACATCACATATTAATTATTGAAGTATGCATGATAAAAGTATGACTATGTTATCTAAAGTAGGGTTGAGGCACCTACCAACCTCAACCTCTGGGTGAGGGAGAAATAACACATTTCCAAGCACCCAAATATATATAAATGGGGAGAATTATCACATTCCCCTGGGCAAATTTACACATGCCCACTATGGGTGGCTAGTACAGAGGTACAATACAATAGATAATAATTCATCAAGTTATCATGCTCAATAAATAAAATGGCAATATTAAACAACAAATTAATAGTGAAATGTCAAGGGGTATAAAACCCAAACAAGTAGTGAAATAAATGTGCCAAAATAAGGGAATAGAAGGAATCAAAGGCTAATCATATGCCTCAATAGAAAGATTAGGGATGGATATCAAAATGCCCAACTGAAGGACAAGTGTTCGACTCATATATAAATTGGATTGCATATACCTCACTTGAGATTCCTAGAGAAGACCTTTCATCAGCTAATTGTGTCCAATGTGACTTTTACCCAAGATACAAGTTTATGCACATGGATTAGGGTTTTGTAATAAATTAAGGGTAGAAACCCTAATTTTTTTATCTTCTAGATAAATCCTCGATTTTGGATTTGAAATCTAGGCCAAATGATTTGGTATATTATTCTAATTAGGAAAACATATTTGTTGAGTCAATTTGAGGTTAAAATGAATTATTTATACATTTTAGGGTTTTTTAATTAGTCATTTTGGTTTATTGAAAAACCTTCCTTGAAAACTTGGAAATCATGCCAAAGAAACATTTTTATTGGATAGGGTTTATTTTTATGAATCCATAGCATATTTATTCATATACTTCTGATAAATGAGTAATTAATTATGAATTTTCTAAAATTGACTAATCAGAAAATTCGGAAATGTATGCAAAAAGGCTCGCGAAAAGAATTGGTTCGGGGTCGGGCCCATGCTGACTTGGGCCAATCATGGGTGGCTTGGTATCAGGTTCGCGTGTGTGTGACTCTGGTCAGAAGCGACTAAGCGTGTGGCGCCACATCCCGCTATCACACAGACAACGAAATGCCACGCAAAATGGGCAGAAACACCATAAACCACATATTACCGAAAACACGAGTTAATTAAAACCATTTGCGGAAAATAGATAAAAGAGAACTATTACATCCAGATCCTCATCCTGCAAGGAAACATATTATATAAACATTTAAAAGCCTTGATATATGTCCACGTCTTAAAGGAACCAGTTGTCCTGTCAGCACCAAAGTTCATCACCTGCTTATACATACATAACAGGCCACATCAGGCCAGTAGTAGGATAGACAAACTACATCAGCTATACATCATAAAACATCATCAAAACACCTTTGAGGACCTGAGAGTACAGGGATGACTCCAGGACTCTATTACAAAACCATCAAAACAGCAGCATGTCCATCTCTTGCCTCCTACTACTCTTCCTCTTGTTGCTCAGCCACAACCTCACGACCACCACCACGTCTGGCGCAATCACCTAAAAAGGTGGTAAACCAATGAGGTGAGACACCCAGTCCTAGAGAGAAACATAACTCCCTGTTGAAACTATAAAACTCCAAAGAAGGCTAAAGTAGGTAAAGCAGATAACTGATATAAGCAGATTATTTGAGCAGCATACTGAGCAGGTCTTACAGTATTATCAAACTTACCAAGATATCTGAGAGGCATATAACCTGATTTTCTTTATGGAACATGATTGACAAGATAAGATTTATAAGATCATTCCACATAACATAAGGAACATATAAGTAACTACAAGGTATAACAAGATCAACTACACAAGCAAGGCCTCAACCAATGTTCTATGTTTTGCCTTAAGAAATAAATACTATTCGATTGGATTATGTATTATTATGCCCTGAGGAAGTGAGTCGTACCGCTCAAATCCAACCTTCAGTTGTGAAACCCAAGTCGGTGCCATAAAAGGTCAATGGAAGAGTCGGACTCCAAGACCTCACCACCTCGTGGTCAGTTCATGAGTGCAAAACAAGCAGGATCGCAGTGTCATGCTTAAGTGGCCTCAGCCACAGGGTCAGGCTACCCTCTGCCTAGCCCACCTCAGTACAGGTATCGGCGCTAGTGAAACTGAGCTACGAGCATGTTCACCATGCATAGAGCCATGAATGCATTCATGCTCTCTTATCACACATCATGGGCCATGGGCATGTTCACCATGCTCTAACATATTGAGCCACGGGCCTGAAACTGTGCTCTGGAGTCTACAACCGAAGTTGCACTCTAATCCTCCTCATTTTCGGCTAGGAGAAACCACACATATTTAACACTATGTGCTTCCAGGTTAACCCGCAGGAGAACTTGTTTCCCCATCACCAGCTACTGACGATGATGGATCTATGGCCAGGGCAAACTACAGGATATGTTCCACTGTAATTAATTAGTATATTTTAAGTGGATTGTTGAGGCAACCAAGTTGTAAAACATACATAGCATTAAATTACATTATTACTGTCACCATAAAATTATCCTAGGATCACAATCCCTCATCCCAGGAAGCCACTACCTCTCAAGGAATCATCATCTTACATCATCACCTGGGATATCAATCCCTCATCTCATCATCAAGAGGATAACACCTCACTGGGCACTCAAACCTATCTCATCATACTGGTGATGCATGTTATCTCATCAACAAGAATTATCATCATGCATTGTTATTCAAACACATATACCTCATAGCTCTTACCTGGCTATGAATTCATCTGATACACCTGCATAGTTACTATGCACATCAAGAGAGATAACTCAAAATCACCAGACATAGATCTTACTGATTATGATGTCATTAGGGTTGCAGATGTGCATGTGATGATTATAATCATATGAGGCATACAGTTGTATCAATTACATTATGGTTATCAAATCATAAGCATCCACTTATGCCATTTATCTTATAAACATAAACAAGTATGTTGTTATCTGGTCTAGCATTATCTTTAAGCATCAAGCATAGCACTGGTTCACAACCCATCAATCATATAATATCAACAACATAGATGTGATTACAAGACAACACATCACTAGATAGGGTTTCTGGGTTAAGCATAATCCTCACTAAAGGTACCATCTACCCTCACTAAAAGTGTGATGGGTAGCGCACCCCTTACTACAGGTGGTATCAGGTAGGGTAACAACCCTCACAAAAGGCCTGTCGGCCAAGGCACTTAGCCACATCTGTCGGCCAACTCAAACACAAGAGTGTATAAGTCAACAAGGCCTAGGGGATGCCGTGCAACCAAGGTAACATGAATGTATCGTGCAGCTAGGGTCAGGAGGTGTATCGTGTAGCTAAGCTATGTGAGCATCGGGCAGCTAGTTGTGGCGGCTAAGACCCTATCGGCTAGCTAGGGGTAGGGTTGTATCGGGCAACCATCTCACCACTGCAACAACCAAGATCATGGCACCCAAGACGATCCTATAACGCCCACCATGTACACATCACCAAATGATACAAGGGCACCACAAGGAAACCTATTATCCAACAAGATCAAGCACACCATAACGACCACCACTAAGGTAAGCACTAGGGGTTTCACCACTCAACACTGTATCGGGCAGCAACCTTACCAACCTGTGTCACCCAAGGCACAAAACAAAGGCACCTACAGGGAAAACAACTAAGCACCATATCGGCCCAGGGCATAACACCTATTAGGAGAAAGGGTCATCTCGGATAAGGCACATCGCCTAAGGTCACCAACAAGATCAAGATGGTCATATCGGGCATAAAGCCAACCAAACTCAACATGACCATATCGGCCAAAGCTAAACCCAAGGTGAGGGGTGTTGGGCAACATCACCACAAAGGTGTATCGTGCAAGGCACAAAGGTTCACCTCGACTTGGTCATCACTAACCTCAAGATCACCATCATCAAAACCCTAATAGATCAAGAGAGTTGGCTCACCTCTCAACAATCAAGAGAGAGGAGTTTTGTACAACCTCCATCACATATCTTGGGTAACATGATAGATCATTTCCATATCGGCCAAGCTCCCAACCTCTACTAGGTCAACATCCAACCAAGGCTCACCTCTCAAATCCATGGTAAGAGAAGAGTGTTGCCCAAGAAACTAGAGTATAGACTCACCTCCCAACAACCAAGTGAGAGGAGTGTTGCCTATACCACTAGAGCCGAACTCACTTCTCAAGACCAAATGGAGAGAAAGGAGTTTTGCCCAAGAGACTCTATGCATATGGTTCAGCCACCAAGGTCAAGAACACATCTATAACATGAACATATATCCACAAGATCAAAGATACCAACTCGAGCAAGAAACATATCTAACAAGAAGCATATCTAACAAGATACATGGCAGATCAAGGTGAAACATAACATGCAACAAGAAAAGGAAGTAGTATAGCTAGCATTAGGAGTTATAAACCCTCCTTAAGCAAGCTACAAGCTCCTAGCACCAAGATCTCAAGCTCAAGCACCACCTTCGGTCACCTCAAGAAAAGAAACAAAACTTGTAACCACCATGGTCGAAGAGCAAGCAAGAAAGAGAAGAAGAAGAAGGTGCTAAGGAAAGAGGGAAGATGGTCACCACAAGAAGAAGAACAAGGCACCCTAGGGCTCGGCCACCACTAGAGGAAGAAGAAGACTCCAAGGAGAAGGAGGAGGATCAGCCACCAACTTGCAAAGGAGATGTGGCACCCACCAAGGAAGGAAAGGAAGCAACACCAACTAAAGGGACCCTAAACAAGAGAAAGGAGAGGCATATATAGAAGAGGGTAAAGGAGAAAAAAAGGTAAGATGTCTCCCACCTAGGGACACTTGTCCATGGGCAATGCCACCTCCTTATCTCTCCCCATACACATGTCCAAGGCACTTGCCACATGCAAGCATCATGCACCAAGTGTCCACAAGGGTGGTGACACAAATGAAGCCAAAGGTCAAGGATGGTCAAAGGCCGACACACCTCATGGGCGATAAATTCTCTTGCCTAACACAACCTAATGGCTGACACAACCATGGCCGAAAAAAAGCTCCCAAACACACCCTTTCCCGATACAAGGTCCATCAAGGCAAGGCAAGGCCCAAACAAGGCAAAATAAGGCCCAACAAGGCTCAACCAAGCCCAAGGCAACTCAAGCAACGAGCCCAACCCTTCCTCTCAACTCTAGAGGAAGCAAGGAGGGAGAGAAACACCTATCAAGGTGACAAACTTGCTCATCAACCCTAGACTTGGGTTATTTGCAAGTAGCACCTCCAACTCTCAACAAAGTAAAAACAAACCCTAATCATTACTTGAGGTGATTAGCAAGCAACTAAACACAAGGTTTAGGCAAAGTAAACAGGATAAGCCCAAAATGGAGGTCAGGGTCCTTACAAGCCATAAACCTCTACAAAGGGATTTCGCCCCCAAAATCCGAAGAGAAAAGTGAGGGATACTTCCTCCTCATCTCTTCCCTTACTCGGGGACCATTGTGATGGTGCACTAGTACCTATTAACCCAGAAGGTGTTGAAAACATTGGCTTCTTAAAGCCACCAGACTTCTGCCCTTACACTGAGCAAGCCTCTTCTTAGTCATGGATTCTTTCTTCTCCTTGACTGACCGTTCTATCCTCCAGAGAGACTCCACAAATGTGGCAAACCGCTCCCGGTTCTCTAAAGCAGCAGTAGGTGTCGTCAACTCTGCGCTCAGGCCCTTCTCAAACCTTCTGATCTGCTCGTCATCTGTCACCACCATGTGAGGACAAAACCTTAGCAAGTCCATGAACTTGGCTTCATACTCGATGATGTCCATCGTTCCTTGGTGCAGACACTCGAACTAGTTGATCTTCTCATCCAGGTACGCCTTTGGAAAGTATCTATTGGCGAACTCTCACCGGAAAACCTCCCAACCGATCACCTCACTAGGTCGCTTCTCCTCCTTGATGGCCCACTAGTGGCCAGCACTACCTTTCAGAAGGTAGACAATGTGCTTGACTTTGTCTGCTTCGGGGATGTCGAGGATCCAGAAGGCCTTCTCAAGACCTGTCAGCCACAGATTTGCATCCGTTGGATCAGCCATTCCAGCATAATCCGAAGCTCTGACTCAGCAAAGCCTCTCACAGGTCTTCCCAATACCCAATGTTTCACCATGGGGAGCATGTGCTCTCGGAGGAGGCATTGGCAATCTCTCTACCATGAGATTCATCATAGCCATCAAATGCCCCATAAGCTGCTGGTAGGCAGGGTTTTCGAGAATGGCTGGGTCAAGTTGGGGGACCTCAGGCACCTGATCTTCATGTGCCTACACTCTAGCTCCATCAGCTGATGCAGCCTCACTGCTCTTGGCAGCATGTTCTTCATGGTTTCTAGACATCTTTGAGCTTTTTCTTCCACTGAGGGTAGAAGATTATTGTAAGAAAATCTAGAAATCTCATAAGAATAGGCACAAACCTAATCCTAGATCCCTGTAGACTCAGCGAACCTAGCACTCTGATACCAAAACTTGTGGAGCCACATCCCACTATCACACAGACAATGAAATGCCACACAAAATGGGTGGAAACACCATAAACCACATATTACCGAAAACACAGGTTAATTAAAATTGTTTGCGGAAAACTAATAAAAGAGAACTATTACATCCAGATCCTCATCCTACAAGGAAACATGTTATATAAACATTTACAAGCCTTGATATATGTCCACAGCTTAAAGGAACTAGTTGTCCTGTCAGCACCAGAGTTCATCACATGTTTATACATACATAACAGGCCACATCAGGCCAGTAGTAGGATAGACAAACTACATCAGCTATACATCGTAAAACATTGTCGAAACACCTTCGAGGACCTAAGAGTTAATGGATGACTCTAGGACTCTATTACAAAACTATAAAAACAACAGCATGTCCATCTCTTACCTCCTACTACTCTTCCTCTTGCTGCTCGACCACAACCTCATTGTGGCATACAACTCATAAAAACATAATTAACTAATGCGGAAGCGTTCTCTAAGCAGCAGCTTATCGAAAATCATTAAAAATTAAAACCTTTTTACCAAGAGATCCATCAGATGAAAACCTTCTCACATAGAACAAAAGTAACACATTTACATTCTGGTTTAAAGGTGCATGACATGAATCATCTCTTTCTGAGAATTACAAGCATCAACTGCTCTTGTTAACTAAACACAAGCAGTGCAAAATCTCAAGGCACTGAGCCAAAATCTTGAATGCACAAACTACTACTCCGAGGACCTAAGAGTACAGAGACGACACATAGGACTCTATTTACATCTATACAAGGCATAACATCCAGTGTCTCCACCTGAGACTTCACTGTTGTCCCTGCTGCTACTGTTGATGTCCTTCTCTTACTGAAGGATTTCTACCTCCTTGTCCACGTCCACCTAAAAAAATGTGATTCCTGGGGGTGAGACAATTCTAAATTGCCCCAGCGAGAGATATAACTCTCCACCAGAAACGTTATTATTGCAGCTAAAGAAGATAAATATGAACAGAGGAATAATATTTGTTTGACAGTAGTTAATTCAATGTCTAACAAATTAGAACATTATTCTTATTAAAAGCATTGCAGCTATAACTTGATAGAGCAATATGTCACTTATCCATTAAGGAATATGAAGAACATGTATAACATTTATTCACTATAGAATCATTTCCACAACATTAACTCTCTTTAGGCTTAGATCATATATCTAATGCCTGGCATTGTCATTGTGGAGTCATGGCATGTAGCCATACTCTTTTCACAAAATATTAGGATCTTATTCTCTCAACTCATCAAGTACATTTCCACTTCTTAACAAGTTCATCATCATGATTATAGAATCTGGGTATTTGAACCCATATCTCATCATAGGATACTTATTACCACTTATTAGGTAACTTAATACCTTCAGATCATCTGACCAAGGACATTATGGTTCTTGCTACACAAAGTATTGCACATAGTACACAAAGCTCAATGATTCTTACTACACAAAGCATATGAAGGCTTATAAAGCCTATAAAACATTCTCAATAAATAGAGCATCATAGCCCTTACCTGGATATACTCTCCATCTCATCATTCCTGCATGATTAGTAATCATAATAACAATTATAATGCTTTCATATCAGCACCATACAACACTAAGTAATACCACTACTCCCTCTTTAGGGTTCATGATTTCTCTTTCATATTAGTACCACACAACACTAAGTAATACCACTATTCCCTCTTTAGGGTTCATGGTATCTCTTTTATATCAGCACCCTTCATTAGGGTTTTCCATAAATAACCACTTAGGCTCTTAAGATCATATTATTAATGATCAGCCCTATTTCATTGCTTCTCACAGCTAGAAGCCAATATTGATATCATAAGTATTCAAACATACTTATTTATTCTCATCATTCATCATTGAATGTATTATCAACACAAAGTATGAGTTTCTCTCTCATCTTTATCAGAATATGATTGTATCATAGTCTATTGATTTTGATTAACATTTTCATAAAGCATGTTAGCCTACATTCATCAAGGTGCATTACATCTCAATGTAACAAATAACATGACACATATCATGTGTCACTTATCCAATTATATTGGATTTAAAGCACATCAAGGTATTTTAGTATTGGGGTGTTGGATGTGATATATATCCTATCTTGATGCATCACTTACCTCAACACCTTTATCTTACTAGAACTCATCTACTTAACTTGTATTAGGGTATTCCCCATCCTAATACTTTATGCACCAGTTCATTACATTCATCATGTAAGGTAATGGTCATATGTCACTTTTTTAGAATATACAACCATTGCCACTAATATGGACTCATCCTTGAGTTAGAATTATTAATATAAGGATATCCATTATCAACCCCTCTAGGTATTACATTTGTCAATACATTAATCACTATTCCATTAATAGAATAGGATTTCCACAATTATAGTTTGAGGTTCACATAGCATCTTTCATATATTATATGGATTTCACATAGTATTGCTCTTCATTAGAGATTCACATAACATTCTTCTATATCAGGGTTTCACCTAGTATTATGTGAAATTAGGATTTGACAACACATCACTTAATGATAGGGCTTCACATAGCATTAGTAGCACTACCCTTTATTAGTGTCTCATGCACCTTTGAACCCATTTTAAGGATTAAGGTTTACCATTCACATCCAAGTAGGGTTTCTCTTACCTCGTACCCAAATTAGGGTTAGGATGTACAATTCCCATTAAATTAGGGTTTCTTACGTTGTTATACTAAGTTAGGGTTACATCATCACCCTATATTGTGGTTTCACTAAGCTTAGACCTAAATTAGGGTTTCACATAGCCTTTCCCTAAATTAGGGTCAAGGTATATCAATCTTTTCAATGAGGATTTTATGATCTCATTATTATGGATCAAACCCTGATTACACATTTATTCATAATGAGAGAATTAGGGCTTATTAAGTAAGAAATCATCCCTCCCATTCCCTCTCCATCTCATCCTCTCTAGGATGTTAATTACTCCAAGATTGATCTAGGTTAACTCTTCACTTAAGTACACATAGTTAGGGTTAACCTTCATAATCCCCATTGGTTTACATCAATCTTTTCAAGTAGCTAATTGACCTATGATCATATTAGGTGTCCAAATGGTTTAACCAATTTTGAACCTCAAAAGGACTTGGTCACTTAGACCTCAAATGGTATTGGTCACTTAGACCTCAAACGGTCGTGACCAATTAAGTTCAAACGGTTTGAAAACTGTTTAGCAAAGTAGGTGCTTGAAATTGAATGAACTTGAGTCTCCAAATGGTTTGAGACCATTTGGTATCAAATGGTCTTAATACCATTTGGTCCCAAACGTTCTTGAGACCATTTGGACTCAAACAGTCTTAAGACCATTTGGTCCAAACCCTCTCAAAAACGAATGGACCAAAAAGGGTCTTCAACACTTAATCGATTCAAGGTTCCAATCCATGGACCAACTATCAATTGGACCACTAAAGTATTCATCAATTGAACTACTGAATCACCATTCAATTAAACCTTCAATGTAGGGTTTTGAACCCAATTGAACTAGGGTTGATAATCAAGAAACCATCATTTAGGGTTTTGAAACCGAGGAACCATCAATGGTTGACATTGTGGAACCAATTCAATTGAAATCAGTGAACCATCATCATTACATGATATGACCTGACCTCAAACGGTATTGAATGACCCCCAAATGGTCTTGGGATCATTTGGATGATCTCCAAACGGTCTTGAGACCGTGTGCCCATTTCATCATCAAAATCCATGACATCCAATTAGGGTTTGGATCATTGGATTGATTATCAAATCAACAATTGATTGCATTTCAATTTGGTATCTTTGGATCTTCAAATACCCAACCATACTCAACCCTAGACCTCCAAATGGTATTGGTTGACCTCCAAACGGTCTTGATACCATTTTGGTGATTCCCAAATAGTTTTGAAACCGTTTGGGTCAATCAACCCAAAACTTCAACTTAATCAATTGCAAAATCAGCACTTAGTCGATTAGGGTTTCTATTTGAAACATTGTGCATATGTTGAACTAATCAATTGAATCCATTGGATCATCATACAACACATACTAGGGTTCAGACCTCAAACGTTCAACCCTCCCAAATGGTCAACACCCCCATGTGGTTTGGGACTCAAATCACCAAACAGTTTTGAAACTATTTAGTCTCCAAACGGTTTGGTGAAACCGTTTGGACCAACAAGTTGAAACCATTTGCCTTGGATATTTGGAGAGGTGTGTTCTTATGATGATGTCATCATCATCAAGCTCCAAACTCACGAAATCTTCTATGATTTCCATGGTGATTGCATCAATCAACCAAATCAATTATCGTGAATGAAGAAAGGATCATTATTTGATAAGGAATTGAATGCAATAACAAAATTAAGTGTTCAAGTTATAAAATCCACCTCCAATTGAGCTCCAAGCTCACGTCAACAATGGTGGATGCAACTCCTTTTACTATTCCAAGGTTCGTCCTCAAGCTTTGAGTGAAAAGGAATGGTTAGAATTGAAGAGGGGATTGAGATATGAAGAATTGATACATTGATTTTGGATTTTCACCATGGATTCAAGGTGAAAGGAGGTCAAGAAGCTTACCAACAGGTTGGGGGTCGTCCTCCTGTTGCTCCCAGATACCTTGGTCGTTTTTCAAGCAAGAAGTGAAAGGGGTTTCGAAATTATCCCTTCACCTCAAAGATAAAGGAGCTTATATATGAATTTTATTGAAAATTAATTTAAGAGAGAGAAAGTAGGAATTATCCCCTCAACTTTCTTGCCATAAGCCCCCTTTTCTTCCTTAGGGACAAGGATATCTTATTTGCCTCTTATTCTTCTCAATTACCCATGTTTTAAAGGAAAACAAACTAAGCACCTTAAATCATATAATAATAATATCCATAAGTGAGTGGATATTTCTTTTTCTTATAATAATGTGAGTGAGTTATCCACTTCCCTTGGATATTTTCGTGGCCTAGAAAAGGAACAAAGGTTTTCAAACTTGAGAAAATTCAACCATCTCGTTTTTGGTTGAAAGCCCTTCAATTATTTTATTTATTTTTGCATTAAATGGAAGTAAAGTTCCAATTATGCTTAAATCTTGATTATTTTAATATCAAGATTTTCTCTCTTCCAAAATGATTCTAATGAGACACCCCTCTCATTTTATTGCCTCAACATGATGCCAAGAAATATTAGGGACCTTACTGAAGTGGTAATTTGCATATTGAACCCTAGTTTTTGGGTAAATTGCACATTACGCCAAAATTAGGTTTTAATGCATAAACATTGCTTTATCAGCTCTTTCTTGGTACTCAGGCTACCACAAGCCATATCTCTACATCATCTTCATTCTCATGATGCTTCAACTCATGAGTAACATATTATCAAGCACAATTTGCAATTTAACCCCTCAACTTGGGTAATTTGCACTTTAGTCCAAATCAAGTAAAACATTATTTCAACATTATTCAAAAAGGACTAGAATTGAAATATAAGTTCCGCTTGAGCCCTAGTTACTTTTCACAATATAAGATTAGCATATAATCATCTTTCTTAATCAAAACACCTAGGGTTAAAGCATAACCCAGGTCAGGGATGTTACAAATTATAAACCCCCTAACAAGGATTTCATCCCCGAAATCCCAAGAAAAGGAGGGACAGATTTATTCATTTATCATAACCTCAAGTTTCCACATAATATCTTAATATCATGGAGATATCATGGATCTGTAATCCACACAAAGTTCCTTTCATTAATTCAACCTTATCAATATCTATGTTTATGCAGAGGATAAACCCCTAACATATGATGTCCATATTATTTGAAAGGAAGAAGCATAAAAGAACATACTTCTATCATCACCCAAGAATATTTACCAAAAGAGAAACATATTTATCTAACAGAGGTAATTCACTCAGTAATCCTTTATTTGTTTGGGAAAGTTCACTTAGTACTTTAATTAGAAAAAGTTCATTGAGAAAATTCACTGAGAAATTTATTTGGGAAAATTCACTAAGAAAGTTTCATTGAGAAATTTCACTGAGAAAGTTTCACTAAGCAATTTCACTAAGAAGGTTTCACTAAGCAATTTCACTGAGAAAGTTTCATTAAGCAATTTCACTGAGAAGGTTTCACTAAGCAATTTCACTGAGAAATTTTCACTAAGCAATTTCACTAAGAAGGTTTCACTAAGCAATTTCACTGAGAAAGTTTCACTAAGAAATTTCACTGAGAATGTTTCACTAAGCAATTTCACTGAGAAAGTCTCACTAAGCAATTTCACTGAGAAGGTTTCACTAAGCAATTTCACTGAGAAAGTTGCATTAAGCAATTTCACTGAGAAGGTTTCACTAAGCAATTTCACTGAGAAAGTTTCACTGAGCAATTTCACTGAGAAGGTTTCACTAAGCAATTTCACTGAGAAAGTTTCACTAAGCAATTTCACTGAGAAGGTTTCACTAAGCAATTTCATTGAGAAAGTTTCACTAAGCAATTTCACTGAGAAGGTTTCACTGAGCAATTTCACTGAGAAAGTTTCACTAAGCAATTTCACTGAGAAGGTTTCACTAAGCAATTTCATTGAGAAAGTTTCACTAAGCAATTTCACTGAGAAGGTTTCACTAAGCAATTTCACTGAGAAAGTTTCACTAAGCAATTTCACTGAGAAAGTTTCACTAAGCAATTTCACTGAGAAGGTTTCACTAAGCAATTTCACTGAGAAAGTTTCACTACGCAATTTCACTGAGAAGGTTTCACTAAGCAATTTCACTGAGAAAGTTTCACTAAGTAATTTCATTGAGAAGGTTTCACTAAGCAATTTCACTGAGAAGGTTTCACTAAGAAATTTCACTGAGAAGGTTTCACTAAGCAATTTCACTGAGAAGGTTTCACTAAGCAATTTCACTGAGAAAGTTTCAGTAAGCAATTTCACTGAGAGGTTTCACTAAGCAATTTCACTGAGAAGGTTTCACTAAGCAATTTCACTGAGAAGGTTTCACTAAGCAATTTATTTGGGAAAGTTCACTTAGCTCTTCCTATTTAATTTCATTATACTCTCTAGATTGTTTCAAAATGATTACTTGATCAGAGTAATCAGAAAGATAACAATCTAAGAGCTCCATACTTGCCTTATCTACAATAATCATATACCTGGCCAGGGTATAAAAGTACTAAGACTAAGTAGTATGCATTTTATTTGCTATCATATTCCTCGCTTTTCATATCATTATACACACAGGATTATCCATTCTGAGATTTTCGCCAGGCATCACTTCTATATCTCATCTTCCATTACACAGACAAGTGAGATTATAAAGCATTTTAAAGAATACTTAGCAAAATGCAAGTTCTCATCTTCCTTGTGTCCTTCTAGGACTAGTCAGAGGAAGCTCAAAACAACTACTTTCTTATTTTTAACACATAGATTCACAAAATGAAATATCATAATGAATCAATCTCATCTGACCTGTCACAACCCGAGGTTTGACTATTGCATCAGATTGATTCATTGCATAGAACCTCATAGTTGCTTGTTGTTGCTTTTGCCTTCACTTAGTGGCTATTGCCCTAGTACATTAGGCATTTATTGCACTGGTGGCACCAAAACCTTTGGCTTTTCAGAACAGCTAGGCAAATGTCTCTAAAATTATAGAGATCTTACCTTAAATCTCGGCTTATTGCCCCTCCTTGGGCACTACCATCACAGATATACTATCTGTTTAAACTTATCGTAGAGTCTACTTTCTCGCCATATATTAATCTTTCTCACATTTCCACTGTTTCAACATGACTATGTCATTCAGGAACCATTTCAAAGCCCAAAGTTTCTGCGTTAAAGACAGGCAACCTAGGTTGTAATGCTAGTATCCAGTCTTCTATATGCATTATTGTTGTCCTAACTTGCCCTTCAAGAGCATAAACATAGGATTCTTTATCCTGATCAGGTCAAGATGGGAATTCTCAAGTACTTGTTCTTCTCTTGCCTGATCCCTTGCACCCCCTCCTGGTACAACATCATTTCCCTTAGCAATGTATTCCTCGTGTTCTCCAATCATTTTTAAACTTCACCCTTTCTTCTACATAAGCAAAAATCACTATAGGGTATACTGGAGGACACCAACACAGACTCAACACCTTAGTCCTATGTCTCTGTAGACTCAGCGAACCTAGAGCTCTGATACCACTTAATTGTGGCATACAACTCATAAAAACATAATTAACTAATATGGAAGCGTTCTCTAAGCAGCGGATTACCGAAAATCACTAAAAACTAAAACCTTTTTACCAAGAGATCCATCACAGGAAAACTTTCTCACATAGAACAAAAGTAACACATTTACATTCTGGTTTAAAGGTACATGACCTGCATCATCTCTTTCTGAGAATTACAAGCATCAACTACTCTTTCTAACTAAACACAAGCAGTGTAAAATCTTGAGGCACTGAGCCAAAATCTTGAAAGCACAAACTACTACTCTGAGGACCTGAGAGTACAGAGATGACACATAGGACTCTATTTACATCTATATAAGGCATAATAGCCAGTGTCTCCACCTGAGACTTCACTGCTATCCCTGCTGCTGTTGTTGATGTCCTTCTCTTACTGAAGGATTTCTACCTCCTCGTTCGTGTCCACCTAAAAAAATGTGATTCCCACGAGGGTGAGACAATTGTAAATTGCCCCAGCGAGAGATATAACTCTCCTCCAGAAACATTATTATTGCAGCTAAAGAAGATAAATATGAATAGAGGAATCATATTTGTTTGACAGCAGTTAATTCAATGTCTAACAGATTAGAACATTATTCTTATTAAAAGCATTGCAGCTATAACTTGATAGAGCAATATGTCACTTATCCATTAAGGAATATGAAGAACATGTATAACATTTATTCACTATAGAATCATTTCCACAACATTAACTCCCTTCAGGCTTATGTCATATATCTAATGCCTGGCATTGTCATTGTGGAGTCATGGCATGTAGACATACTCTTTTCACAAAGTATTGGGATCTTAATCTCTCAACTCATCAAGTACATTTCCACTTCTTAACAAGTTCATCATCATGATTATAGAATCTGGGTATTTGAACCCATATCTCATCATAGGATACTTATTACCACTTATTAGGTAACTTAATACCTTCAGATCATCTGACCAAGGACATTATGGTTCTTGCTACACAAAGTATTGCACATAGTACACAAAGCTCAAGGATTCTTACTACACAAAGCATATGAAGGCTTATAAAGCCTACAAAACATTCTTAATAAATAGAGCATCATAGCCCTTACCTGGCTATACTCCCCATCTCATCATTGCTACATGATTAGTAATCATAATAACAATTATAATGCTTTCATATCAGCACCATACAACACTAAGTAATACCACTACTCCCTCTTTAGGGTTCATGATTTCTCTTTCATATCAGTACCACACAACACTAAGTAATACCACTATTCTCTCTTTAGGGTTCATGGTATCTCTTTTATATCAGCACCCTTCATCAGGGTTTTCCATAAATAACCACTTAGGCTCTTAAGATCATATTATTAATGATCAGCCCTATTTCATTGCTTCTCACAGCTAGAAGCCAATATTTATATCATAAATATTCAAACATAATTATTTATTCTCATCATTCATCATTGAATGTATTATCAACACAAAGTATGAGTTTCTCTCTCATCTTTATCAGAATATGATTGTATCATAGTCTATTGATTTGGATTAACCTTTTCATAAAGCATGTTATCCTACAT
Organism: Alisma plantago-aquatica; assembly: GCA_963693085.1. Classification (NCBI taxonomy): domain Eukaryota; kingdom Viridiplantae; phylum Streptophyta; class Magnoliopsida; order Alismatales; family Alismataceae; genus Alisma; species Alisma plantago-aquatica. Next base: position 145,395,409 of record OY856411.1, on the reverse strand, counting down.
TCATCAAGGTGCATTACATCTCAATGTAACAAATAACATGACACATTTCATGTGTCAGTTATCCAATTATATTGGATTTAAAGCACATCAAGGTATTTTAGTATTGGGGTGTTGGATGTGATATCTATCCTATCTTGATGTATCACTTACCTCAACACATTTATCATACTAGAACTCATCCACTTAACTTGTATTAGGGTATTCCCCATCCTAATACTTTATGCACCAGTTCATTACATTCATCATGTAAGGTAATGGTCATATGTCACTTTTTAGAATATATAACCATTGCCACTAATATGGACTCATCCTTGAGTTAGAATTATTAATATAAGGATATCCATTGTCAACCCCTCTAGGTATTACATTTGTCAATACATTAATCACTATTCCATTAATAGAATAGGATTTCCACAATTATAGTTTGAGGTTCACGTAGCATCTTTCATATATTATATGGATTTCACATAGTATTGCTCTTCATTAGAGATTCACATAACATTCTTCTATATCAGGGTTTCACCTAGTACTATGTGAAATTAGGATTTCACAACTCATCACTCAATGATAGGGCTTCACATAGCATTAGTAGAACTACCCTTTATTAGGGTCTCATGCACCTTTAACCCATTTTAAGGATTAAGGTTTACCATTCACATCCAAGTAGGGTTTCTCTTACCTCGTACCCAAATTAGGGTTAGGATTTACAATTCCCATAAAATTAGGGTTTCTTACATTGTTATACTGAGTTAGGGTTACATAATCACCGTAGATTGTGGTTTCACTATGCTTAGCCCTAAATTAGGGTCAAGGTATATCAATCTTTTCAATGACGATTTTATGATCTCATTATTATGGATCAAACCCTGATTACACATTTATTCATAATGAGAGGATTAGGGCTTATTTAGTAAGAAATCATCCCTCTCATTCTCTCTCCCTCTCATCCTCTCTAGGATGTTAATTACTCCAAGATTGATCTAGGTTAACTCTTCACTTAAGTACACATAGTTAGGGTTAACCTTCATAATCCCCATTGGTTTACATCAATCTTTTCAAGTAGCTAATTGACCTTTGATCATATTAGGTGTCCAAATGGTTTAACAAATTTTGAACCTCAAAAGGACTTGGTCACTTAGACCTCAAACGGTATTGGTCACTTAGACCTCAAACGGTCTTGACCAATTAAGTTCAAACGGTTTGAAAACCATTTAGCAAAGTAGGTACTTGAAACCGTTTAGTCAACACATCTTGAAACCGAATGAACTTGAGTCTCCAAACGGTTTGAGACCGTTTGGTCTCAAATGGTCTTGAGACCGTTTGGTCCCAAACGGTCTTGAGGCCATTTGGACTCAAACAGTCTTAAGACCGTTTGGTCCAAACCCTCTCAAAACCGAATGGACCAAAAAGGGTCTTCAACACTTAATCGATTCAAGGTTCCAATCCATGGACCAACTATCAATTAGACCACTAAAGTATTCATCAATCGAACTACTGAATCACCATTCAATTAAACCTTCCATTTAGGGCTTTGAACCCAATTGAACTAGGGTTGATAATCAAGAAACCATCACTTAGGGTTTTGAAACTGAGGAACCATCAATGGTTGACATTGTGGAACCAATTCAATTGAAATTAGTGAACCATCATCATTACATGATATGACCTGACCTCAAACTGTCTTGAATGACCCCCAAACGGTCTTGGAATCGTTTGGATGATCTCCAAATGGTCTTGAGACCCTTTTCCCTTTCCATCATCAAAATCCATGACATCCAATTAGGGTTTGGATCATTGGATTGACTATCAAATCAGCAATTGATTTCATTTCAATTTGGTATCTTTGGATCTTCAAATACCCAACCATACTCAACCCTAGACCTCCAAACGGTCTTGGTTGACCTACAAATGGTCTTGAGACCGTTTGGGTGATTCCCAAATGGTTTTGAAACCGTTTGGGTCAATCAACCCAAAACTTCAACTTAATCAATTGGAAAATCAGCACTTAGTCGATTAGGGTTTCTATTTGAAAGATTGTCCATATGTGGAACTAATCAATTGAAGCCATTGGATCATCATCCAACACATACTAGGGTTCAGACCTCAAACGGTCAACCCTCCCAAATGGTCAACACCCTCATGCGGTTTGGGACTCAAATCACCAAACGGTTTTGAAACCGTTTGGTCTCCAAATAGTTTGGTGAAACCGTTTGGACCAACAAGTTGAAACTGTTTGCCTTGGATATTTGGAGAGGTGTGTGATTATGATGATGTCATCATCATCAAGCTGAAAAATCATGAAATCTTCTGTGATTTCCATGGTGATTGCATCAATCAACCAAATCAATTATCGTGAATGAAGAAAGGATCATTATTTGATAAGGAATTGAATGCAATAAAAAAATTAAGGGTTCAAGTTATAAAACCCGCCTCCAATTGAGCTCCAAAGCTCCAATCTCACGTCAAAAATGGTGGATGCAACTCCTTTCACTATTCCAACGGTCTTCCTCAAGCTTTGAGTGAAAAGGAATGATTAGAATTGAAGAGGGGGTCGAGATATGAAGAATTCATACATTGATTTTCGATTTTCACCATGGATTCAAGGTGAAAGGAGGTCAAGAAGATTACCAACAGGTTGGGGGTCATCCTCCTGTTTCTCCCAGCTCCCTGGGTCGTTTTTGCAAGCAATAAGTGAAAGGGGTTTCGAAATTATCCCTTCACCTCAAAGATAAAGGAGCTTATATATGAATTTTATTGAAAATTCATTTAAGAGAGAGAAAGTAGGAATTATCTCCTCAACTTTCTTGCCATAAGCCCCCTTTTCTTCCTTAGGGACGAGGCTATCTTCTTTGCCTCTTATTGTTCTCAATTATCCACCTTTTAAAGGAAAACAAACTAAGCACCTTAAATCATATTATAATAATATCCATAAGTGAGTGGATATTTCTTTTTCTTATAATAATGTGAGTGAGTTATCCACTTCGCTTGGATATTTTCGTGGCCTAGAAAAGGCACAAAGGTGTTCAAACTTGAGAAAATTCAACCATCTCATTTTTGGTTGAAGGCCCTTCAATTATTTTATTTATTTTTGCATTAAATGGAAGTAAAGTTCCAATTATGCTTAAATCTTGATTATTTTAATATCAAGATTCTCTCTCTTCCAAAATGATTCTAATGAGGTGCCCCTCTCATTTTCTTGCCTCAACATGATGCCAAGAAATATTAGGGACCTTATTGTAGTGGTAACTTGCATATTGAACCCTAGGTTTTGGGTAAATTGCACATTACACCAAAACTAGGTTTTAATGCATAAACATTGCTTTATCAACTCTTTCTTGGTACTCAGGCTACCACAAGCCATAACTCTACATCATCTTCATTCTCATGATGATTCAACTCATAAGGAACATATTATCATGCACAATTTGCAATTTAACCCCTCAACTTGGGTAATTTGCACTTTAGTCCAAATCAAGTAAAACATTATTTCAACATTATTCAAAAAGGACTAGAATTAAAATATAAGTTCCTCTTGAGCCCTAATTACTTTTCACAAGATAAGATTAAGCATAGAATAATCTTTCTTAATAAAAACACCTAGGGATGTTACACTCACGACCACCACCATGTCTGGCGCGATCACCTAAAAAGGTGGTAAACCAACAGGGTGAGACACCCAGTCCCAGTGAGAAACATAACTCCCCGCCAAAACTATAAAACTCCAAAGAAGGCTAAAGCAGGTAAAGCAGATAACTGATATAAGCATATTATATGAGCAACATACTGAGCAAGTCTTACTGTATTATCAAACTTACCAAGTTATCCGGGAGGCATATAACCTGATTTTCTTTATGGAACATGATTGACAAGATAAGATTTATAAGATATTACCAGATAACATAAGGAATGTATAAGTAACTACAAGGTATAACAAGATCAACTACACAAGCAAGGCATCAACCAATGTTCTGTGTTTTACCTTAAGTAATAAACACTATTCAGGTGGATTACGTATTATTATGCCCAGAGGAAGTGAGTTGTACCACTCAAATCCAACCTTCGGTTGTGAAACCCAAGCTGGTGCCATAAAAGGTCGATGGAAGAGTCAGACTCCATGACCTCACCACCTCGTTGTCAGTGCATGAGTGCAAAACAAGTAGGACCGTAGTCTCATGCTTAAGTGGCATCAGCCACAGGTCAGGCTACCCTCTGCCCAGCCCACCTCAGTACAGGTATCGGTGCTAGTGAAACTGAGCCACGGGCATGTTCATCGTGTTCTAAGCCATGAATGCATTCATGCTCTCTTATCACACATCCTGAGCCATGGGCCTGTTCACCATGCTCCAACATATTGAGCCATGGGCCTGAAACCACGCTCTAGAGTCTACAACTGAAGTTGCACTCTAATCCTCCTCATTTTCAGCTAGGAGAAACCACACATATTCAACAATATGCGCTTCTAGGTTAACCCACAGGAGAACCTGTTTCACCATCACCAACTACTGACGATGATGGATCTATGTCCAAGGAAAACTACAGGATATGTTCCACTGTAATTAATTAGTACATTTTAAGTGGATTGTTGAGGCAACCAAGTTGTAAAACGTACATAGCATTAAATTACATTATTACTGTCACCATCACATTATCTTGGGATCACAATCCCTCATCACATGAAGCCACTGCCTCTCAAGGCATCATCATCTTACATCATCACCTGGGATAACAATCCCTCATCTCATCATCAAGAGGATAACACCTCACTGGGCACTCAACCCTTATCAGGTCCTCATACCTATCATATCATATTGATGATGCATGTTATCTCATCAACAACAATTATCATCATGCAGCGTTATTCAAACACATATGACACATAGCTCTTACCTGGCTATGAATTCATCTGATACACCTGCATAGTTAGTATGCACATCAAGAGAGAAAACTCAAAATCACCATACATAGATCTTACTGATTATGATGTCATTAGGGTTGCAGATGTGCATGCCATGATTATAATCATATGAGGCATACAGTTGTATCAATTACAATATGGTTATTGAATCATAAGCATCCACTTATGCCATTTATCTTATAAACATAAACAAGTATATTGTTATATGATCTAGCATTATCTTTAAGCATTAAGGATAGCATTGGTTCACAACCCATCAATCATATAATATCAACAACATAGGTGTGATTACAAAACAACACATCACTAGCTAGGGTTTCTAGGTTAAGGATAACTCTCACTAAAGGTACCATCTACCCTCGCTAAAAGTGTGATGGGTAGCGTGCCCCTTACCACAGGTGGTATCGGGCAGGGTAACAACCCTCACAAAAGGCCTGTCAGCCAAGTCACTTAGCCACATCTGTCGGCCAACTCAAACACAATAGTGTATCGGTCAACAATTAGGAGATGTCTTGCAACCAAGGTAACATGAATGCATCGTGCATCTGGGGTCAAAAGGTGTATCGTGAAACTGAGCTATGTGTGCATCGGGCAACTAGTTGTGCCGTCTAAGACCCTATCAGCTAGCTATGGTTAGGGTTGTATCGGGCAACCATCTCACCACTGCAACAGCCAAGATCGTGGCACCCAAGTTGACGCTATAACGCCCACCATGTACACATCATCAAACGATACAAGGGCACCACAAGGAAGCCTATCGTCCAACAAGATCAAGCATACCATATCGATCACCTCTAAGGCAAGCACTAGGGTTTCACCACTCAACACTGTATCGGGCAGCAACCTTACAAACATGTGTCGCCTAAGGCACAAAACAAAGGCACCTACAGGGATAACAACTAAGCACCATATCGGCCAAGGGGATAACACCTATTGAGAGAAAGGGTCATCTCGGTCAAGGCACGTCGCCCAAGGTCAACAACAAGATCAAGATGGTCATATCGGGCACAAAGCCAACCAAACTCAACATGACCATATCGTCCAAAGCTAAACCCAAGGTGAGGGGTGTCGGGCAAAATCACCACAAAGGTGTATCGTGCAAGGCACAAAGGTTCACCTTGGATTGGTCATCACTAACCTCAAGATCACCATCATCAAAACCCTAATAGATCAAGAGAGTTGGCTCACCTCTCAACAATCAAGAGAGAGGGGTTTTGCACAACCTCCATCACATATCTCGGGCAACATGATAGATCATTTCCATATCGGCCAAGCTCCCAACCTCTACTAGGTCAACATCCAACCAAGGCTCACCTCTCAAATCCATGGTGAGAGAAGAGTGTTGCCCAAGCAACTAGAGTATAGACTCACCTCTCAACAACCAAGTGAGAAGAGTGTTGCCTATACCACTAGAGCCGAACTCACTTCTCAAGACCAAATGGAGAGAAAGGAGTTTTGCCCAAGAAACTCTATACATATGGTTCGGCCACCAAGGTCAAGAATACATATATAACATGAACATATATCCACAAGATCAAAGATACCAACTCGAGCAAGAAACATATTTAACAAGAAGCATATCCAACAAGATACATGGCCGATCAAGGTGAAACATAACATGCAACAAGAAAAGGAAGTAGTATATCTAGGGTTAGGAGTTATGTAACCTGCCTTAAGCAAGCTCCAAGCTCCTAGCACCAAGCTCTCAAGCTCAAGCACCACCTTCGGCCACCTCAAGAAGAGAAACAAAACTTGTAACCACCATGGCCAAAGAGCAAGCAAGAAAGAGAAAAAGAAGAAGGTGCTAAGGAAAGAGGGAAGATTCTCACCACAAGAAGAAGAACAAGGCACCCTAGGGCTCGACCACCACTAGAGGAAGAAGAAGACTCCAAGGAGAAGAAGGGGGATCGGCCACCAACTTGCAAAGGAGATGTGTCACCCACCAAGGAAGGAAAGGAAGCAACACCAACTAAAGGGATCCTAAGCAAGAGAAAGGAGAAGCATATATAGAAGAGGGTGAAGGAGAAAACAAGGTAAGGTGTCTCCCACCTAGGGACACTTGTCCATGGGAAATGCCACCTCCTTATCTCTCCCCATACACATGTCCAAGGCAATTGCCACATGCAAGCATCATGCACTAAGTGTCCACAAGTGTGGTGACACAAACGAAGCCAAAGGTCAAGGATGGTAAAAGGATAACACACCTCATGGACGATACACTCTCTTGCCCGACACAGCCTCATGACCAACATAAGGCTCCCAAAAACACCCTTGCCCGATACAAGTTCCATCAAGGCAAGGCCCAAACAAGGCAAAACAAGGCCCAACAAGGCTCAACCAAGCCCAAGGCAACTCAAGCAATGAGCCCAACCCTTCCTCTCAACTCTAGAGGAAGCAAGGAGAGAGAGAAAAACCTTTCAAGGTGACAAACTTGCTCATCAACCCTAGACTTGGGTTATTTGCAAGTAGCACCTCCAACTCTCAATAAAGCACAAACAAACCCTAATCACCACTTGAGGTGATTAGCAAGCAAATAAACACAAGGTTTAGGCAAAGCAAATAGGATAAGCCCAAAACAGAGGTTAGTGTCCTACAAAGTGGGTGTCAAAAAGACCAAATTTCCCTTGCGATGTAAATAAATCGATTAATTTTATGGGGGAAAAGTGTCATTCAGCCTAGCAACTGACTCACGTCGGGGAAACCAAAACAAAGGCTGAAATACCTATGATTCCCTTGTTGTATTAATTGTTTAATTGACTGGACAAGGACACCTTAGTCATTTTATGATCGGGCTTCTTCTACTCACATCCATGGCGAGAGTTCCAGAAGGGTTATGAGTCTACCATTCTCAACCAAAGGAAAGGTGCTCGATTTCTGGGTGATGATGCCCCAACTATATTTGCCAAGGCTATACGGTCTCAACCAGCCACTTCTGTCCTACTCTGGTGGTCAAGATCTCAAGAAGGCTCCACCACAAGGGATGAGCAGGGAAAGCTCGAAACCTTGAGCTCGGTGTGGTGCATCATTGGATCTACCCGGTAAAAACTTGGAGAAAGGTTTTGCGGTGAAGAGCGAAGTTGATGGGTGGGTTCTCTTGATAGAAGAAGTGCTAAAAGATCAAAATTGTGAATCGTCGATGAGGGTACCAAACTAATGTATAGGTTACGGTGACTCGTGACAAACTAGGGCCAAACAAAGAAGAAAAAGGAAAGAAGGGGTGTCAAGGATGCTCACTGTGTACCCAATTTGTCTAATGTAGCACCTAGAGTTGGGGCAAGGTTTTCATTACTGGAGGAGTAGGAGCAGTAGGTAGGGGAGTTTTGGGGAGAAGAAGGTGAAATTAGGTGATGAGGAATGAAACCTGAGGTACTATGATGCTCTAACAGGTCTTATATAGGATGGGGGTGTCGTGTAGCTTGCTCTGTAATAGAGACATTGACATGCCTTTAAGCACTAGTTTGGGTGTTTTATGCTCAAGGCGAGAGAGATGGTGAGTTAAGAATCATTCAGTTTAGCTAGTCCTTGCAGATTGAATGGAAAAGGGAATTCAAGCAACGATGCATCATGGAGGGAGAATGAGACCATGGATGCCAACACTGGAAATGATTCTATCTCGTGAAAGAAAATGGAGGACAAGGACAACCTCTGGGTCGTTATATCGGGTATAGTTTCACAAATGGTGGAATGTGGGCCATCAGATGGCATGCATGCAATGGAATATAAATACATGTAACACGTGACAATGATTAAATCACAGACTATAGGGAATTAAATGCATTTGAATGTCAATCAAATTAAACCATAGTCCAACTTCATTAAAACTCATTTAATCCATTTGGAGGGTCAACCAATGACTAATTGATCCCAAATTTGAACCATAGGCTAATATTAATGCCTAGATTGATGCTATGCTTTTAGATTTTCGTTTTGCAAAAGATGTGTCCCTTAATCACCATATTGGCCATTAATATATATATATATATATATATATAAATATTAATGTATTTTAAAAGGTGAATTAATAAAAATACATTTCTTAGAAAATCCTAAAGTAGAAATTCGAAATGGATATTATAAAATCATTCAAGAGTCATGTCCCACCTCCTATTCTCTTTTTTATTACTTTATTAACATTTTGGAGGAGATAGAAAGGGAAAGAGGAGTATTCTCTCATTAACTAACTCAATTCCATATTAATTCTTATTTCTTGTCCCAAAAAAGCCATAAAACTCTAAATTAATATCATCTACTAATTATCTCTCATAAGTGGTCATTTTGCATTATTAGACTCTAATTAACACTCTAGTTGAGATATTTGTGCAAAAACCCATTCATTGTAATGAATGTGGGTAGATATAGTTCAAACCATTAAGTATTTCCCAATTTCAACATTGAGGCCAAAGAGGATAGAAAGATAGGAAAATTTAGGAAAAGGACAAAAAGGACATGATTGAAATAAAATCTTGAAATTGGGTTAAATTGCAATTGAATCCCAGATTCTGTATGTTACATACACCTTAAGCATGGGTAAATTGCAACTTGGCATAAAACAAGCACACATACATCAAAACTAGCTCAAACATCATCCAAAGTGGCCAAACTGAAGACATAAGCATGCCACGTGTTATTAAGGGACATCACATGATTATATTAAGGTTTTTAAGCATAAAATTATGCTAAGAAAGCAATATCAACATAAAGACAGGTCAGGGATCTTACACTAAAAGGAACTTTCCTCCTCACCTTAAGTTAGGATTTTGAGAAGAAGTAGGATTAAGGCATCCTCTGCCAATTAATGTACTTGTAATGTGAAAAAAATGTTTTATGGGTTTTTCCTGATAAGATAAAACCCTAGTTGGGACTAGGGTTTATTTAGGAAAACCCTGAGTGGGTCAAGGAACATAGAAACCCTAAGGTGTAGGGGTATTCCCTAACATGAACCCTAAACCCTAATCTTGGGGAATGGGAGTAGTGTGGGTGAAATAGTAACCTTACCCATATGAACCCGAATTAGGGTATAATGGAAAAAGAAAAGTATAAATGAGTTTAAGCGAGCCAGTCTCCCATGCATGCATGTATGTGGAGAAATTCATTCATGATTCATGTGAAAGATTTTAAGGAACATAAGAAACCTATGACTAACTCATTATATAAATGTAACTTTCTCATTGCCCTAATGTTATCTCTAGATGAATGGATGAATAAAGAATACCCCTGGAGACTGGGTATGCTACCCCCAGTGAGTGGGTATGTTATTGAGATACCCCAACGAGTGGGTATGTTACTGAAATACCCCCACCAAGTGGGTATGTTATTGAAATACCCCCAACAAGTGAGTATTCTATTGAAACTACCCCCAGCGAGTGGGTATGCTACCCCGAGCGAGTGGGTATACCATCAAAATATTGTCAGTGTTTGTGGATACCCCCAACGAATGGGTATGATTAGAGACTACCCCCAACGAGTGGGTTAATCATTGAAATACTCCCATTGAGTGATTGTGATATTTTGAATGCCCCTAGTGAGTGGGTATACCATAGAAAATGAGAAAATATGTCTTGAGAAGTTATAATAGAAAATGCATGTTTGACAAACAATGGTTACATAAAAATGAAAATTCAACTTTTAGGGTTGGTGTCCGGACTGGGATGGGTCAATCCAAGAATGGGAAAAGGACCTATGGGGGAGTAAAAACATGAACCCCATGGAGTCAAGTTGTGGGTAGAGAGCCTAACCTCCTCCTATGAGTCCAGAAGACACCCTATGTTAAGATCTTCCCTATAGGGTGAGTTAACCAATTGGTTTGTGAATTGTGGTAGCCTTGAATGTCACCTAAAGCTTGAAAGATTAAGTACATGAAACATGAGAGAACATACATTAAGTATAATTATGTGAGTCCAAGTATGACATCTCTGAGGAACATGAGAAGAAGTCAATATGGAAGTGGTTGACAATGCGGGATCAAGCCCAGAAGGGAAGGTCACCATGAGCCCAATGAAGGGACATAAAGTAAAGGTTTTGTACCCTAAGAGATAAAGGAAATTTCGATTAGGAATTATATAAGGAAATAATGTTCTCAAAGTTGGTTAAAGTGGTGATGTCTCAATAAACACTAGGCAAGGTAGATCCTTAGTCAATCCTAAGATCAAGTATAGAGGATTAAATGTACATAAGACCTATGAGGTGATCATACCCTAAGTGAATAATACCATGGGGTCAAGAGATGGCCATCCATGTTTGCCTGAGGCCTTCGAGTCAGGAGATTGTCCACATTCATGAATTCATGAGGCCCAAGGGTAAATGTAAGAGGCACTCCCTAAATGCATAAGGCTAACAAGGTCGGGAGGAGAGCACTCTAAAGGTACATGTACCCCTAGTGACCTTGAGGAAATGACTAAGGTTGTTGATACATGAGATGTAGATATAAAGAATACAAGAAGTCAGGTAGTATTGTTGAATAACATCATAAAGGGAGTTGTATCCAAACTCAAGAGTGAGAAAGGCACTATCCCTTAAGTTCATTGAATATAAGGAAATTGTGGCATTAAAAAGTAATTGTGGTTTGGAGTCATTGTCCAAGTGATTCAACCAAAATGTGAAACTAAAAGATATTGTGTGGATACACCATCTCATTTCTTAGAATGTGATGAACTTTGTAATTGGACTGTAGCCAAATGCTTGTTTCATTTTATTATGAGTGAGAGAGGTTGGGTAAACACACATTATGCTTAAAATTGACATATTAGAATGAATACCTTAAGTTGAAGTCTCATGACATGATTTAGGCCTGAGGTGTTACCTCACCCTTATGTGAAAGTCAATGAATGATAAGTTGGAAAGCTAGGTGAAAAGGTAGTCACAAAGTCAAATTGAAATAAAAAATTGAAAATGTAATCACCAAGAGATGATATCATGTAATTATTAAGGATGTGAATATAACTTGAATTGGATGCAGGTACCAATCTTAGTAATAATGTGAGGAATTTGTGCATCAATAAAAGTTGTTACAAATAATACAAAAAGAGTTTCTAACCTAAAGAATAAAAACTAAGATGATTTAGCATTCACCTTATCCTTATGAAGTGTGAATTTTGGGGAAAATTTCCATTTAAGGAGGGGTAAATGTAATATCCTCAAATTTTGGTAGACTGAAATATATATAAGGCTTGAATTAATAAGTGAATTTCTAATTATAATTGAATGAGTAACAAAGCCATCCACTTTGTTGCATGGGTGAAACCCATGAAGTAAAGGAGGACCATGAGATGATTTTATTTGCAAATAGGTCCTTGGGGCACAAGTAAAGAAATAAAAGCAATTTGAGCATAAATAAAAGATAATGGAATTATGGTTCATTAGATAAGTGAAATACATAATAATATGCAAGTTTCCAAAAGAAAATAAGATATGTGTTCTTAGATAATTAAGGGAGTAATTATCTATAAATAAATGGCAGCACAAACTTTGAGGCATCAAATAGTGTTATCTTGGTCCATTTTTTGATATACTTGAAGATAATAACAAAAGGAAATGAATTATAGAATATGAAAGAAAAAGGTTCTATATGGTGTGGGTAATTAGTTGAAGAATATGCTAAAAGAAGCAATTTCCTCTATTAAACTTATTCCAATGAAACCTAAAAATTAGATAAAGGTTGGAAAAAGTATTCATGGCTTACCCTCCAAGTTTCATAGAAAAAGAATATTCCTAAATGCCTAGGGAAAATCGTGAAGGAGAAGGGGACTTTTTGCAGTAAACGAAATGTGATTTAGTTTTAGAAATGGAATAAATGATTTAGACTATAGTGATGTATATCCAAAAATCCTATGGTGTTTCATGCCTCTCTTGACCCTTGGATCAGGGATTTACATCCTGACAGTCGTCCCCTACCCCGAAAGGATTAGGAAAGGGGTGGGTATTGTTCACCCCAACCCTGACCTTCCAATCCATCTCTACATTGGACATAATCGAGATATAATCTCACTAGAGGATTCCCCTCAAGAAACCAAGCTAAGAAGATATTAAAAATAGGGTGAATCATTCCATGGTGGCCAAGAAAACCTTCATTGGTAAACCCTCTCTCCAACCACCATCAGAAACACTAATGCTCTCCCCTATACCCTATAAGAACCTCACCCTATACTTCGCGAGAACCTCGCAAGCACCATCGACAACATTGATCTCACCCTCCTACCATCTCCCACTTTCACCCCTAGTGTCGTGGTGCCATCGTGCCCTACACATTGGAAACTGGCCAAGAGGACAAAGCATGGCCCTTGATCTCGGAGCCAGGTCAAGGCTTGACTAGAATCCAATGGTTGTAGATCAAGACACACTCCTTCTTCTCTTCTCCTCTCTCTCTCTCTCTCTCACGTGCATGGGACGTGCCTTCTCAGTCGAGATATTGGGAAATAAGTCAACAGTTGAATAACTGATCAATTCTTGACCTTTTTCCTCTTTTTTCCTTTTATGGTAAGTGTCTTCCTCTCTTCTCAATTTTCAAATTATTGCTCAATCTTGTAAAGATTATAGTAATTTTTATGATGATCGAATTAAGACAAGTTATATATGAAAGTTGATCAAAAAATTACAAGAATACAAATAAAACGAATTCAATGCCTAATTATGACCTTAGATCTAAAATTAGTGCTGATATATGTTAAAGTGGTGATTTATGCATGAAAACCCTAGTTTTGGTGTATATGATTCTGAAAATAGTAACTTTTTTTTATTTTGTGATAATCTCTGATATTGTGGAATATTATGATAGTTTAACATGATCATGATCTTAATGATATATAATATGGGTTTTTAAAGTGAATAACCATCAACATGTGTAATTTGAGTAATGAAATCAATAAAATAACCTGAGAGGATCTTGATGCAATTAATCTGATCTAGATAACCTAACATGTTTAATTTGATAAGAATATAAGTTCATGATGGTTTTTATAATAATGATCATGATTAAAGGTTTTGATTCATAAAGAAGATAATTAGCATTTAGAACCCAATCTTCTTTATCATTGTGATCTTAAATTGCATAATCTAACATAGGTTCTCTTAATAACATAAAAGGCCTAACTTGATAATTAGGATTACACATGAGATATAATATGGATTAGTAACTTTAATAAAGTATGGTGTGATGGAATTAGGATTTGTACTGTTATTCCTTATCCAAAACTGAGACAACCCTAAACCCTAGTTTAGGACATACACTAGATTTGTATGTTTTGAATATGATTAGTGACACCCTAGCGTATACATACATGTAGATAATGTTGGTTATTTTTGGTGAATGCTTGGATGTTTGGATATATACTGAAATTTCATGATGCATGGTTCTACATGAGGTACTTGTTTACGATTATGAATATCGACAATATTGTTTGACCGATGTTTATTGAGAACTTCTCGAGGTTTTATAAAATAAATTGGTGGGTGTTATGAAAACAACCCTGATGGGTAGTCTGGTGAAAGGGGTGACAAACTCGATGACCTCGACGATGATGGATGGGGTTTCTCATTATGTGTTTGGTGTCGCCAGAGGAAAAGAGACTCCTAGAGTAGATAACTCGTTAGATCTGAATTCTAGGAAGAAAGTGACAAGGGTAAACTTTGCTCAAGTTACTCTGACCATGAAATCCTAGGTTGATCTGGTTTCTTCAAAAAAAATGCTAATTCCCCAGCAAAGCTCACAAGGATGGATGTAGATCTTGTTGGGTTTTAGGGGAGGCAGAGAAGGCAGCGGAAACAAAAAAATTTCTCCCCCAAACCCGGAACAAGGAAACACGTCAATGTCTATATAATAGGAAAGGATGGTTTGTGGAATCATACCTTGTCCCGAGGCTTGCTCGGAGACAATACCTCGCGCCTTGTGTGGTCTTCACCTCCGGTCTTGGATGGTGTCTGTGCAGCTCTTGGTCGCACCAGGACTGATGACTCCTCCTCTCACTGGGACTGTCGGGGTTGACAGTTGTTCTCCTAAGCAGAAGAAACCTCCCGCCTCTGAAGTAGTCCACACAGACCACCTGAAACTCCACACTCCTTGTCCCACAAGGAGTTGGAAGGAGTCACACCCTCCTGTTGACGTACTAGTCGCCAACACACTCTCCTGCCTCCAGTTGCAACTGCAGTTGTCTTTCCCTTGTTGTACCTCCCTTTGCGGGTAGCACTTGCTTGGGCTCACTCTCGGTTACCAAAACCAGAGAGAACGACAACTTTGCAGAGCAACTGGTTGCACTGAGTTGTGTTTTGAGAAGCCCCCAATACCCCTATATATATATGAGGGTCATGGGACATGGTTCTCCATCCCGGGCAATGCTGGACTATAAGCAGGAGTAGAAGGGTTCGAGATTTTCCACAAAAGCAACCAACTCGCAACCTGAACCGTTTGTTTCACAACTGAAACAGTCGGTTGGGGACCTGAACCGGTCGGTTCACAAGTGAACCATTCGGTTGGGACACTTCAACCAGTCGGTTCACAAGTGAACCGGTCAGTCAGTGGTCCTGTTCGGTTCCCGATTGACTTTCCTTCTTTTGTTTCTAATTGGTATCAAATACCAATCCTATTTCCCAATCAAATTGGGCAATTGAAACGAAAGGAAAAATTCTCACCAATCCTATTTTCCCAAGTTGCTCGGTTGCACTAGTTGAATCGATCATTTCAACACTTGAAGCAATCGGTTCACCCTGATCTTGAGCCGACCGGTTCAGCAACCTCAGCCGACCGGTTCAACACTTGAATTGATCGGTTGGGTGTACAAGTTGTACAGAATCAGTCAATTGTGATTTCAATCAATCCGATACTCCAATCAATGTATCCAACACCTTGAACACTATGATATTGAGCTATCAATTGATTGAGTGTTTAATTGAACTACTAAACTCCTTTAGTAATCAATCTAAACTTTGCTTATGGACAAAACCCCTCTTCCAGGTTAAATCATATGTGTGTGACCCTACAGGTCCATTTCACGTTGGTAGTGAAAGTCCATAACACTTATGACTTCACAAGCAAAGAGCGGTGCCTAGTCACACATCAGTGCTACCCAAGTGAAAGTAGAAAGTTGGAGAACAACTTTCAATCCTACAATCCGTGAATGGTGTTACAGTGAATGTATAATTCCTTCATCGTTGATATCCTGAATGAACTCGAGGCATGGAACAGTCATCCTGTCAAAGTTCATTCACTTTCTTGATCTCAGCGCAGATTGAACGAGATATGTATGACATCAATATCACATACTGATTCACACATGCGTGCGCACGCCTGTCTCAATCCTACTCATCAAGTGGCCTTAGATATCAAACTTCCTCAGGAGGGACAAATCCCATATCTATCACTCACCCCTCAAAATCCCCATGTGTCAAAGCCACCCAATCATCACCTTTATAACAACCCATGTTTCAGGACTGCGTTTGATGATCTCAAAGTGTGCCCAACGACATGTGTTGAGTGCAGTGATTTCAGGTCTAAGAATCACACTCACCACCATCACTGTGAGTACTGACGGTGACTACCATGTCATGGTTCCATGTGTCAAACTCACGGTGGGTCTTTCTGGTACACTTGTTCTCTAACAAGTACCTATGTGTTTGGTTTGATATCTCTATATCATGACTAATGAGATTCTGTCATCAACCAACACCACAATCTAGTCTTGTGTGTCATTGTTGTCTATCTACCTTCCACAATGACATCCGACTAGGGACATAACAAAAATGTACAAACTCTTAGCATCTGTATGATCTCATCGTTCAGGTCCTCAACCTGAAAGCATACGTCATTGAGTATTGTCATTCTCTAGACATTCAATCTGTTCTATCACTATCTCATATGACTGAACCAGAAAGAATTGGAAGCTTGCCTTTGATGTTTATCAAATCAATCTTAATGTATACCACCAATCATCCCATGATTGTCTCTCAGGGCATACATACCAACAGATCTAGTGGATGGGAAGCTGATTTACCTGAAACAAATTGTAGAAAGGAATTTTAAGAGGTGGAGTTCGATGGCACCCAGCTATGCGGTAGGCCTAAACCCACATTGACAGGTTCTTGTTCGTCACTTCACCCAGATTTGGGATGTTTAAGGCTGGATTGAAGTTAGGTAACAAGGAAAAGAATTCTTGATCAATGTTTTCAAATGAAGAAGACCTAAACACAGCAATTGAAGGTGGCCCCTAGTTTGTGGTTGGGAACTTATAATTAAAAAAATTGGAGTGTGCAGATCACCTAGAGAAGCTCAAGTTGTCATAAATCCTAATTTGGTTGAAGATCCATGGATTACCATTGGAATTGTGAGACTAGGAGATGTTCAATTGGATTGGTTTGGTGCTTGGAAAGCCTCTATGAGTTGACAAATTTATGGCAAAGTTCAATAGAATGGAGTATGAGAGGATGTAAGTACTTATCCCTATAGACTTTTCCTTCCCCAAGGTTCGGGATATCCAGAGTGATGATGGGCACTCTGATACCATCTCTTTTGAGTATGAATGGGAACCTAATCATTGTACGTCATGTAGTAACTTTGGGCATGAACCAAATCTCTATGATACGAATCTAGGGGAAACATTGATGTTTGGTCAAAAAGCCAAAAGAAAAAAAATGTGGGGACCCAAATTGACAATAGCTGCAAAGACAATGGAGGAACCTGAAATTTTCTATGATGCACTTGAAGACATGAGTGTTGACTCAGTCTCTGATGATTTTCCAAGGAAGGAACTTGTGTCTTTTGATGTTGTTTTTGCTAATTGCCTAGTTGATACGAATTGAAGAATGACATCTCCTCATACCGCTCCAGTCCCTTCTCCAGAATGGGAAACAAAAAAGAGGAAATCCTAGTCTCCTCCTAGTGTGAGTTCTAAACCTCCTTCTATAGTTAGGAACATTCAGCTAACTCCAAATAAATTTTCTTTGTTAGTGAATCTGAGTGATGGTTCAGGAGTCCCAAAATTCATTGTTATTATTCCAAATGGATAATCCTCTCACTATTGTTTCTTGGAATGTGAGGGGAACTCACAATAAACTCCCTCACGTTAAGAAGGAAATTTGGAGGAATAAAACCATTGTTTACATTTTTCTTAAATCTAGGATTGGTAAGGATGATGTCGGGTCTTTGGTTGATTTTCTTTGGCCAGGAGCAAATTTTATTTCAAACTTTGATTTCTACTCGTACACTAGGATTATCTTGATGTGGATGGATGACTCTATTGTGATCAACAAAATTTTTTATAATGAACAAATTATTCACTCGAATTTACTATTGGAAATTTACACTTTCTTATGTCTGTTGTTTACGAAGCTAACGGTGATTTTGATAGATGCCTTCTCTGGAATTCCTTGAATTAAAGTAGTGGTACCACAAGAACCTAGTTTACCTTGGGCAATTTCAATGCAGTGAGGTTCAAATTTGAGAAGAAAGGTATACATCCTCCATCTCCCATAGGAAGTATGTTGGATTTCAATAACTCTCTTGTTGTTACGGGTCTTATGGAAGTTCTTCTAAAGGCAATTTCTTCACCTGGGATAGTAGAAGTGGAAAAGGTGTTAGTACCTTTTCCAAAATTGATAGATTCTTCTATAATCTTTCTTTTATTACTCTATTTCCTTCATTATGTGGAGAGATAGTTCCTATTCTTGTTAGTGATCATTGTATGTAGATTTTACATCTAAACTCTTGCAAAAGGAGATGAGCTCCCTTTAGGTTTATTACTTCATGGGTAAAATAGCTGAGTTTCTTGGAGGTGGTAAAGAGCTCCTAGTCAGCGTCTTGTCTTGCAGGTGCTCCCATGTTGAAGTTGTATAGGAAATTCAACTCCCTCACGACTAACCTTTTGAAATGAAATAATGAATTTGTTTCCAATTTCTCTTCTGAAACACAGGATTTTGAAGCTAAGGCTTTGTTGTTACAAAAGGAAGTGGATGCTCATCTAGATAATCAACTTCTTCAATTGGATCTTACTGAAGCTTGGAAAGAGGCTAACAAAGTTATTATTGCGAGGGAAGGTTTTATAAGATAGAATTCTAGAGTACTTTGGTTGAAGGAAGGTAATCATAATACCTCCTTTCTTTATGCCTCTCTAAAACCCAGGACAAGCCATAATAGTATTTATGTGCTTCATGATGATAGTAAAGTATTAAAAGATTTGGATGTTATTGCTTGCCACATTGTTGATTATAATTCTAGTGTCTTTGATGATGCTTCTTTTGATCAAGTTTTCTAGAGAGATGAGTGGAACATCATATCTATGTCCAAGCCTCAGTTTGAGGAT
Source organism: Alisma plantago-aquatica (assembly GCA_963693085.1). Classification (NCBI taxonomy): domain Eukaryota; kingdom Viridiplantae; phylum Streptophyta; class Magnoliopsida; order Alismatales; family Alismataceae; genus Alisma; species Alisma plantago-aquatica. Next base: position 145,376,212 of record OY856411.1, on the reverse strand, counting down.
CTTAGGAAACTGGTGACAAAGGAAGATATTGAGAAAGTTGTCAATGGCTTTAATGAGGATAAATCACTAGGTCCTGATGGACTTAATGTGTATTTTTTTTGTCTTGTTGGCACATCATTGGTGATGAGGTTATTAAAGCTATTCTTGATTTTTTCCAATTAGGGAAGTTGTTATATCCTCAATTTCACTAAAATTAAATGATATAAATGTAGAACATATTTTGATAAATAAATCCCCTAACGGTATTATCGGGGTAATAACAATATGGATCGTCTTTGGGTCATGGGTGCTTGTGGCATAAGTTAAATAAATAAAAGGAACTTATACATGAATTCATAATAATGGCCTTTTGTTATGATAAATGAAATAATTGTCAAGTTGCAAAGAGAAATAGGATTTATGGTGTTTTAGATAATTAGATGACAATTATCTAGCCAAGTGTGGCAACACAATATGTGAGGCATCACAAATAATTATCTCAGTTTAACTTCTGTATACTTGCAAACAATAAAGGAAAGAAAGAAAATTATAGAAATTCGGGAAAAAGGGATTTTCTCTGAGATAATGCCATTATTTTAATAAAATGTTTAGAAGGAGCAAGTTTGGTATGGAAAAGATATCCGATTAATCCCAAATTAATATGACTTGAGAAAGAATACTAATGATTTTCCTAGAAATTGGAATAATTGAGTTAGGGAGACAAAGAATGGTCTAGATCCCATATCATAAAGAGTTTTCAAAGATTTAAGAACCAATGTAGTCAATGTGTGCCACATAGTGGAATGCTTTCCTTTATGTTTTTTTTTTTTGGAATAAGAGTTATGGACATGTGTGTCACCATATTGGGAATTGATTGAATATATTCCTTTTGACAATGATAAATACTTTTAGCCTTGCCATAACGGTGAGAGAAGGGTACCTATGGCAAGTACATAAAGGGGAAGGCCTATTCGTTTAGAAAAGGGAGCAACCTGAAAAGGCAAAACTGGAAGAAGATGTGATCAGCAAAACGAAACTAGGCTTAGAGCCGTGCTATTCCTCCTTCCTTCTCGTCCCTTCTCATAGACTCTAGGGTTCTCGTAGGGACTTATATAAAGAACCCAAGAACCCTCACATCTAGAGAGGGCATGAATCCATAATGACTAGTCTTCGTCCCCTGAGTCTCCGCAACCTTAACCATACCCTGGCGTACGGTGGCGGCTAGTCATGGTCAGGGTGTAGACCTAGGCAGAGGTCTCGGACGGTGCATGATTGGTGCTGACCACCTCCAAAAGGGTCAACGACGACCCTCCTCTTCTACCATAGTGCCAGGTTGCATGCTTGCCCTGGTCGTCTTCACCTTCCACCTAGGAGCACCGCTGGAGAGACCTCGTGGTTCTCTGACACCTGCGCCTCTTCCAGCAAGGATCTGCAACACTTCTCCCTCCACCTCGACATCACAGTCTCCTAGAGGAGAAAGGTCGGGCCGATGGAGGTGCAGGGCAACGGGAGGCTGCGCACCACCGTGGCGCTCGGGAGCGCTGGGCACGGGAGTAGCCGCATCCCAGGAGGGGACCGCACGAGGATGAAAGTCGAGGTCCTGATACCTCAAGAGCCACCTCGCTTTGAGAGGAGTCGCAAGCCTAGCGGACGACGGGTCATCAGGATGGTGGACACAGTGGTCGGATTTGTGGATGGACCTCGCTGGAGAAGAATGAGGTGAAACCGTCCTTGCTTTCCCTGTACAGAGGCGTCGTAGGCGGATTGGGGGTGGTGTCGGCAGCAGCACCGTGCCTGCCATCGTGCTGGGGCACGAGATCAACGAATGGGGAAGCCGGTCCAGTACCACTTAACGTTGTCGGTTCAATAGTGTTGAACCGGACATAATGTCCGGTCCGAAAGGAAAACCCATTGCCTACTGAACCGCGCCTCGCACTGATCTGGGTGGTGTTGGCAGGACCAATGGCAGGGCACCATGTGGCCCATAACTTAAGGTAAAAATCTTTTATCTTGGTTAATTTATAGAAAATGCTAGGATAATTGAAATATAGGGATATTACATATAAAAATGATCGGGAGAATGAGAGGAACACAAATAAAATATAATTGAGATCTAATTAGGATTCTTGTTCTAAAAGTAGTATAAGTATGGATTAAAGTGGTGGTTAAAGCATAAAAACCATAGTTTTGAGTATCAATGTGTTGAATACCTTAAATTGACTTTCTTTTATGATAATATCTGATATTTTTGAACAAGTTGATGAATCAAGATGATCATGATAATGATGATGAGCAACTAGGATTTCTAGAGTGGATGATCCTTTATATGTGATTAAGATCTTGAACATCAATGAAGATACTTGCTATAACCTTAATATGCCTAATTTGATGTAAGTGTTTCTAATGTAATAACATGGTGGATTTTATAATCATGGTTACACTTAACATTAATTAAAGTTCATAAGTTCAATGAACATGAGAATTGGAGTACCAAGTATAATTCAATAACAAGGAACCCTAAAAACCTAGAATAGGCCCGAGTAGGGTTTAATGTGATTTAGTATGTTTGGTGACACTTCAAAATTTATACACATGCAGATTAAAGTTGAGTGATTGGTTTGCTTGCTTTATTTGGATGATATGTTAAGAGAATATTTGCATATTTTGCATGGCTAGCCATCAAGGTACGTGGTTACGCTTATGATTAGATGTATCGACTTCTAATGTTTGTTGAGTTTTCTCGAAGATTGAATGAATGATATCCGTTGGATGTTTATTTATTTCATACAAATTATAAATTCCCTATGAGTATCACATAAAGTAAATAATGATATTTAGAACCTTGTATTGCACTAATCAAAGGGTAATGCACATAAGTCCAATAATGGATAGTGATTATACTTGAGATAGTAGACCAAGTATGGGTCAGAATATATAAGAAAATATAAGTTCTTATGTGCAAGAAAATGATGATTGAATATATGTATTTGTGATTATTGGATGAACTCACATAATGGTATAGAATTATGTTGATCGTGTTTTGTTTCTCGACATTTTAGTTAGTTGATACACAAGATACAAACGTGAAGATAAAGATGAAATCCATGGAAGGTAATAAAGTTATGCAGGAGGATTAGATAGTTTAGATACTTCTTCTCAACAGGTATTAGTTTTATGAGAAATATCATTGTACAATTTGTAAACAATATTTGGAATAAATAAAATTAGTTGTTGTTATTTATTATTTACTCAATTTGGATCCTTGGGAATATAGGTAATGGCTCTCTAATTGAAGGTCTTTCCATAATCAAAGGACGCTAATAGTAAGGTCATTATAGAAGCTCTTGGTGAATGCAAAAAATCCTTTATAACCCTTATTTGAAAGGTTCTCGGAGCCATATGTCTGAAAGATTTTTGTCTAATTTCCCTTTGTAATGTGATGTTTAAAATCATTACGAAAAGTCATGGCTAACCATTTGAGTGATATTCTACCAAATCTTATGATAAAAACCAAGTCGCTTTCATTAAGGGAAGAACCATCAGTGAGGCTATTTTGTTAGCAAATTGCTTGTTGATTTCCTTTCCTGCCTCTGGGTCTAATAAACTTTGTTTTAAAGTGAACCTAGAAAAGGCTTATGATTTTGTCTGCATGGATTACATCTTGTTCTTAATGGAAAAAAGGGAATTCCCACCTTGTTGGTTGAATTGGATCCAAGTATGCTTCAATAGAGATTTTCATGTTCTTGTTAATGGTATTCCATCTTCTTCTTTTCGTGCAAATAATGAAGTCTGATAAGGGGACCCATTGGCCCCCTATCTCTTTGTGATAGCAATGCAAGTATTATCATCTATCTTTAATGCATATGTGAAATTAGAGTGTTTAAATCCTCTGAAAGCTTTGGGTAATTTTGGGGTCTCTCATATTATATTTGCAGACGATCCATTAGTCTTCTCAAAAGCCAATTCTGATCATGCTTGTGCTTTCTTAAATCCTTCTAGAGTTTGAGAGTTTATCTTGTCTTAAGCTTAATAATTTGAAAAGCCAAGTTTTATTTAGCAAGAATGTGAAGAATTGAGATTTTCTTAGTTCTATTTTGAACATAGATCCTTCTGATTTTCCTGATCATTATCTAGGTCTTCCTTTGTTTACAGGGAGACTCACTAAAGTTCTTTGTGCTCCAATACTGAATAAAATGAGGAATAAGCTAGACTTATGGAAAAGTAAAATGCTATCTTTTTATGGAAGAGTAGAGCATGTTATTTTGACCTTGTCATCTTATCATATGTTTTGGTCAGTTGCTTTCCCTTTGCCTAAGGGTGTTGTTATTCAAGATATTGAAAACATTAAGCGAGATTTTATATGGAATGATATGGAGGGTCAAAGACATATTCATAAAGTTTCTTGGGACTCTATTCACAAACCTAAGTAGGAAGGTGGATTGGGTATACATTTGGTGGAGGATTGGTATAAAGTGGGTATGATAAAGAACCTTTGGGATGTTGTTAGAAACAAGGATTCTTACTGTGTAAAGTGGGTTCACAAGAAATACATTCAAGTTTGGAAAGTAAGCCTAATGCCTTATTGTTATGGAAAAGGCTGATTAAATATAAGGACTTATTGAAATATCATGTTGATTTATGTTTAGGATTGGTGATTCTTTTCTTTTGTGGAAGGATCCTTAGTTTCCAAAGAAAAGTTCTCTTGCTGATGTCTATGATATTTTAAGGTTTGGAAAAGGTCTCTGTTGTAAGGTTAACTCTTGTTTGGTGGATGGAGTGTGGTATTTCCTTAAAATTAGGGGTATCTCAGCTATAGAGAACATTTTAAATCAACTTCCTAAGCCATCTAATGCTCAAGATCATATCAGATATAAAGGTAAAATAGTCTTTAGTCTGAAACATGGTTGGCATATAGTCAGAAATAATGTCACTCAAGTTACTTGGTCCTCTTGAGTGTGGAAGAAAGGAGTTCCCAGAAATTGGTCTTTTCTTACGTGGAAGTGTTTTCTTCACAAGCTCCCTACAGTTAATATCTGAAGAGGAGTGGTTTCAACTAGCCTTCAAGATGTTTCCTTTGTAAAAAAGTGAGGAGGATCAAGACCATTTATTTTTCTCATGTGCCTATAGTCTTGAAATTTGGAGTCTCTTCAGTTCTATATACGATGTTGTTCTTTCTAGCCTAAATGATCTTCTTTCTAGTTCTGGTGAAAAGAAGATTGCTACTATCTCAATTATTAATCAAATCTGGAAAGAGAGAAATAAGAGGATCTTTAGAGGCTTTTATAGGGTGGTTTAGGTGGCTTGTCTTAGGTTCCTTATTGATACAAAAAAAAATTATGCACATAGGATTATCTTTTATTTCTTCCTTTTTTGGTATGGATTCTAGTTTTTTGTTTCATTTTTTACCTTTATGTTGTTTAGGAAGTTTTTTCACATGCTTGTAAATATGTTTTTCCATAGAAATGAGAGAGAGTAACACAACGTTTACATTAAAAAAAATGTGTTGAGTGTTTATATACATTTTGTACAATTATAATGCGACTATGAATATCATATGAAGTTAGATATCATAGTTTGGACCCTAGGCTCACGTGTATGAAGGGGTGATGCACATGAGCCCTTGAAGGGACATTGATCACACCTAAGATAACATATCCAATAAGAGCTAAAATATGTAATGCAAATGCTAGTTCTTATTTGTAAGTAATTGATTGATTATATGTGGTTATGTACTTGCACACTTTTGTATGCACTCACATACACAATATAGCAATATACTAATCTTTGTTTTGGTTTGTTAGCGTTTTAGGTAAATTCCATAAATCAAGGTATCGAGACATGATGAACCATATGAAATAAAATGATGACATTAAAGGTAAGTAAAGGAGGATTAGCTAGATACTTTTTATCATATGAAATAGTTTTCAGGATGAAAATTCATGTAAGAGTCACCTTACACTTTTTATAAAAAAACATTGAAATTAATGTAGTGGCTCTAAATCTAAATCCTTGGGAATAGGTAATGGCTCTCAACTTGAAGGTCTTTTCTTAATTAGGGGATGATGAAAGTGAGGTCGTTACACATGGCATGGGTATTTTTGTCTTTTAACCATTGCTTTCATTATTGGCCCCGCTTGGGTTAAGTGCCTTGTTTTTTATTCAACCCCATCATGCAAATATGTTTGGATGTGTAATGCAGGGTTATGTAGAATCTCAAACTTTTTTGTTTTAATACATCAATGAATCTAATTATTTTCAATTTTTCATATAAATTAATGTATAATTTAGAAAGACTGAATAAAATATGGTTCAGGTTAAGGAAAATATTATCCATCTAATTATAAGTTGAGTTTCATAACTAAGCTCCAATATAATACATATTATTTTTAGGATTTATCAATATAATGAGAAAGTAACACTAATTCTATATAATTTTGGCTGGAATCCTTCAAATTTTAGCCTTTCTTGGTAGCTTTAGGGTAATATTTCCATACAAACATGATCTACACACTAATGGGACACTTTGATCCCAAACTTGTCACATCAACCCAATCACGCCCATTTGGATGACCACAATCATCAAAGTAGTCCAGCTTGGACTACTCACTACGGTCCAAAAACTTGCCACTCCCTATGTTCGGTGAGGTCAAACCAATCAATGCCATTATATGAATCAACCATGTCAACTCACCAATAAAATGCCCCTTTTTGGTCCAACAATTCGTTGAATCAAATTCACTATGGAAAACACACAATATTAAAATTTGTGTGTCAATCATTGTAAAACATAACTTTTATTATTATGTCAAATTCCAAATAAAATCATGTAGCTACAGAAAAATAAGCAAAACTATATAAAAGCATTTAACAAAATCTCACAAGTCACCCTTCCTGATAGGATTTTCCTCTAAAATCATTAAATAATGATTATTACAACAAAGGCATCTACCTTTCTAACTCTATGATGGCCTGGTGAACACCATGATGATTCTACAACAACATCACTAAGGGTATCTCTCACTTCTTCATATCATGTATATGTATATCCATGATCTCAACTAGTGCCTCCTCATTCTTAACATCCTCTTCCAACTGCACTTCAACTATCTACAACATCTACTTTGGAATAAGATATAACTTTTCAAACATGGAAATATGGAAATATCATGAAACATTCTCAACTTTGTTAACAAATTCAACTTGTAGACCGCCCTACCACACATTCAATGATAGGATAAGGCCCCATAAACCTTGAAGCAAGCCTACCCTTCTTCCAAGACCTCAAAATTCATTTCCAAGGTGAACCATTTGGTAAATGAGATCTCCAACCTAGAAATAACTTAGTATATCTGGCTGTAAGTATATAGCTTTGCTCCCAATGCATGACTTTCAGATGTTCTTTGATAATATGTCTTCTCAATCATCTATTTCACTAACTTTGCATCTAAGAGATAATATTTATCCATCTCATATCAACATATAGGTGATCTAAAATTTCTACCATATAAATATTCATATGGTGCCATATCAATACTCCTTTAATAGTTGTTTTTGAAGTTAGACTCATGAAACTTAGGGGTTCATCCTAGGTACCTAGGAAATGAAGAACACAAGATGTAAAAATATCTTCCAACTATTTTGATCATCCTATTTGATTGACCATCTAATTTTTATGAAAGGTTATACTGAATTTCAACTTTATACCCACACATTCATTTAGAAGGTTAAAAATCCTACTTGTAAGATACAGTACTCCATCATACATGATTGACAAGGGTATCCCATGTAGACAAACTATAATATCCATGTATCAAACAACCAACTTCTCATCTTATTAGATAGTTTTAACTAGTAGAATATATGTTGATGTAGTCATGTGGTCAAAAACCACACCATATGGAATCATATCGGTTGGCATTGTGGGTACAACATCCAGAAATTCAAATAGTGACATGATCCTATTTTCTCTTAGAAATTGTCGATGACTGCAAAAACCCTTTAAGTTTGATGCTTTTCTTAAACATGGCTAAAATAGGACGCATGGCCAGAAAATCATCAAGATCACACTTTAGTCATTTTCAATCATATAGGTCTTTTAGATGATTATACTTCTTGTTATTGCTAAGAAGGAGAATATACATCGAGAAGGATGATTTTTCTAGCATCTTATATTTCAAACACCCTTCCTTAAGAAGGCATATCCTGCCATGAAAACAAACATAGCCATCACCTTAGCCATGTGAATATTTATGCTTCTCATCATTAATATTTGAGATTATACTCTATATCACTAAACCTGACCTCTAATCATATTTGATTGACTTTTCCAAGTTTGGCTTAATTTTAATTGTGCCAACAAACATTTGCAAAGATACATCCAACTAAACATTAATTTTTTAGAGTGATACTAATATGTCTCTCTAGTTGTAAACCATAGTGTAAAATTGAACATTTGTTTTTGACAAAGATGAAGACAACTTCCTTATAAACCTATAAGCCACATCATTTACCTCTCTATGTGGTATTTTCATACCCCTTGATTAGCTCCAACCATCGCCTCTACCTCAATTTTAGATCCATAAAATTAAAGATGTACATGAATTTATTGTGATTAGTAAAGATGTATCACTCCTCCCCATAAAGCTAATGCATCCATACCTTCAAATAAAGAACACAACTTCCACTTCTAGATCATCTTTTGGCTGGTACTCCTCATACTCTAGTGTTGTTTAGAACTACAAGAGAACACATTTTTATAATGTAGAGACATCCTTAAAGCACTCATACATAAGGTGTATGAAACATTCATCTAATTTGTGGGTTTATGGAGGGAACTCACAACAAAATTTGATATAAGGAAATTGATAAAGAAGGAATACACAAGGTCATCAAGGCATCTTTGCTAGTATCTACAATGTTGGCATTATATTCGTACAACTCCTTCACTAACCATTTCCAATCCAACACATAAATTAACACCACAATTGAAAAACTTTTTTTAGAACACTAGATTCAACCTAATACTACAGTTATACCTAGTACCAAAACTACAACAACAAGTAATATTGCAATTTTGATCCCAATTGAAACAATTAATGGTACAAAGGACTAGTCTGCAACCAAAAATGTGCTAGCATCACCAGCTACTCTAGTACAAAAACAACAACCAATGTAAATGAAGCAAGGTTATTTCCCTCCTAAATTGTTAAATGTATGGGGGATGGAAATATCATATTCCATTTCAACTGCAATTCTATTGGCCTCCAACTTCAACAGTAGAGACTCGTGGCTACTACATTTATAGTTGTTGCTCCATCCTCAACTATTGTACGACACAAACATTTTTGGCCGAAAAAGCATCCCAGTTATGACCTTCCAAGAAATTCACACTTGTGATTTCCACATAAGCCTTGTTTTTTCTCATCAACAAAAAGCATTGAAGTTCCTAGTGCAATGGATACTACCAAACATATTACAAAAGAACCTCAAACAAATGGCTTTTTGGTCCACTCTCCAAGACAATTATAGGATGGTTCCTTGGCATTCATATGCATAGTTCAATACCTCATTGATGTTTGCATGTTAGAGTTCATACATGACCCTAATAATTATAATATCACTCTAGAAACCTTGGAGGAACTTTCGAATGCTATAGAAATTATTCATTCACCAAAACTTATAATAAAGCATGACACGTAGGGGGACAACATATATTCATTATCATCAAGGACTTCTAAGGACACCTATGACAACATGACTAGATTAATATTTCTCAAAAAAGCTCCTAGTGTCATAATCCCTCTACTTTAGAAGATGGGAAAATGTGCTTTGATGCGCCTCATGGCCTACATCAAATAGATATTTGAAATGATATACACAAGGGAACAAGAAAAGTTGAGTGTGACATGCTTGTAGAAAAAGCCATCCCCGACATGATGGTCTACCCCTTCTCCATGTGTCTGCATTGGAGAAACAACCCATGACTAGCTTTAGTACCAAAATGGATCCATGGATTCAAATTCTCTCACAGAGGTGTGCTTGCATAAATATGAAAGAAACTACGGTATTTTGAGTAGAAGGCATATCTAGCTCAACCATAAAGGAACCACAATCCATGTCTCTTATCTTATTTCAATAGGTTTTCCCTCCATGATACATATAGTTCCAAATCTCTATAAAAATTGATTATTCAATAAATAAGGGGGAACAATCCATACACATTTTATTGGACAAGATGATCCAAATTTCCAGGAGACCAATATTCATTTATGTCATCAAAGTCTTTCTAAAATATGCTTCAACAAGCCAACAACCCATTAAGGTTTCTCAGTGTACCATCACTAGATATAATGACAGACACTACATAAAGCCACTTCATTGTCCTAGAAGCAAAAAGGGCAAAAAAAAAGGATACAATCCATAATTGTATCCACAGATCAACTATGAGGCCACCACCATTTATGGAATGTTAGATGATGGTAGGACCTTCACCCAGAAACACCGTGGATCTACATGAAATCCATTACCATGTCTTACAAGCCTCACCAATGATATCTATAATTTATACATGCTAGTACAACCAATACACTAAGTGAATAGTCTGCCTACCCCATTTGTTAAAAAACCATGTAAGTCAACAAACCTATCACACACAAAGGCAATGCCAATTTTACATCATTCATGGGGACAACTTTGACATTTAAGTCCTACACATATAATTATAAATCCTTGGTCATCAGTTCAAAATAACCTATCAAAATACCAGGGTTGTTTGGAAACAAGAAGGTTTCACCATAGTTAGAGCTCCTTTTCTCTGGTATGCGTCCTTATATTTGCTACCAATATGCTAAAATCATGCCTACATATGCCATTAATTCCTACAATTTAGTAGGACACATGAAAAATAAGAACTGACATTATTATGTGGGATCTAATTCATACTACATGGACACACTAGTTATCTCTCTTGAAGATCACTTTAGGCACCTTAATACTGAATGACATTCAATCACATAAACTAGATAAAACATTAGTATTGATTATAAAACTAAAAATCATCACCTTCTCAAAAGTGAATTACTGAAAGGCCTTGATTCCCATGCAACATTGGCCTTTATTACTATACACCACCACATATCAACATTATATAATGGGACATGTCTGATATGCCAAATAAAGACATCCATCACACTTGTCATCAAATCAAGAAAGATCCAATCAACATCCATAACAGTCATGGTCTTTAGTGGGTCACCAAAGTAAGTCATGGGAAAAATCTAGTTGTAATCACGTCATGCCAAAGACATGTAAAGAAAAATTCATCATCATGGAGAGTAATGTTTCCTTTGACGTACTTCAAGATCCAAAAAAACATGATCCTCTCATCCTCTTCCATAAGTGTCTCAAAGTTAGATAGGATAACACCTCATTATGGTCAGTGCAGATACTTTTCCTGAGATAGTGGCTCCAATAGAGTCTGTAGATCTTGAACTACACTTCTACTTCAGTCTAGAAGAAACTATAAAGTATATAGCATAGCAATTCTAGTTGTTCCCATCAAACCACCATAATCATGAGACGCACCTCAAGGACTAAATTAACATGGCCCTAATGCTAGGATGTAGTATTGGAAAGATGTGACAAGGAATTTCCAAGTACATCTTTATACCTCACAAACAAGATATGATAGGTCACATTTACCATGGACCCCTATAGAAAAAAGGATGTCAATATATTATTTATCACTATATTAGTATTTGTCCATAGTAGGGCCAGAAAAATTACTCAGGCTGAATAAGACAAGGAAGTCTCTTGGCACTATCTAGAACACCCCTTAATGTCAGACAACTTAAGAATTTACCCACTTCTACCATGTAGTTAGAGAAAACAACTACCAATGCTCATCAATGGAAACCATGAACAAGGTCAGTGAAGAATAGGAAGATGAAAAGTCAATAAAATTTTCCATGAAGACATCTTTCTCATTGAAAAAAGGCCTCCCTTTATTATATACATCGCGCCGAATTGCAACTAGGAAAATCCTTAATGACTACCCTATTGAAGTTCCATCATACGCATTCTCTCAGACACTTTAGTTTGGTCCATCAAGACTCTATCGCTTTTTCATATTTTATTGAAAAGTAAAGTACATGTGAAGAGGTGGAAGAGAGATATAGATGGAAGTATCTACCGGTCTTCACAACACAATATTTCTCTATAATGTACAAAACTTAGGGAGGAAATGGAGAAGACAAGAACAAAAATCTAAGCATTTTCCTACCCATCAAAAAAGTATATGGACTCTAACAAAAAACCTTGACGGAGCCTAATGTATGGTTCTAAAAAACTACAAGTGACCTTGCACACTCTTCAAAACATTTGAGATTCCTTTCCTACCATAAGAAATGACAAACACATAAGCAACAAATTCTCTAGGCTTTTTCATTCCTACCAACCATCTCACTAATGGTTTAGGCTGACTAACAGGAATACTTTTCTCACAACAACCAAATCCCAGTAGTATAGATGCAAAAAAAAAAAGCAAATATGGGTTGTATCTTCGTAGTACAATTCCTAGAGATAGCAACTTGCCATTGAACTAATCCCAATTCTTCTATGTAGTCCATTGTGGGTGGCTTATCATGCAACACTTTGAACATATTCATCTAAAATCTCTTGGGAGCAATACCTTTCCATAACCAAATAAATTCAATAATAGGGCTCTTTGCTTCCCTAATCAGGTTGCACACAAATTTGAGTTTAGGATTATCCACACCTTTAAACATAATTAGATCTTTCTTGCCTTTCTCAATAGGGAAAGAGTCAAGGACTTTCACTAGCTTCATGTTATAATGGTTGATCGATACACACCACATCCCATTACGGATAATGCAGCTCAAATTACAATCTACATGCATTAAAAGCTTCAAGGTACTATCTTATTCTATCAAATTAGGGAGGAGAATTTGGTCGAGCCATAGATCCCCCCAAAGAAAAATAGATTCACCATACCCACTTTATAACTAATAAAATTTATAAGTAAATTTATGCATCTCAAAATCTTGTTGAATGCCCATGACATATTAGAAGATTCTTTGACTGACCAAAAGGACATATTGTAGAAGTACTTCTTGTGGATCCATTTGACCCACAAGGAGTCCTTCTTCCTCACAATATTCCATGCTTTGAGTAAAAGACAAGTCAAATAAGCTTCATTTATTTTCTGAATGTTGAGTCCACCTTCAAAGGTAGGACGAGTGACTTTGTCCCACTGAAAAAGATGAATATAACTATTATTCTCATCATCTCCCCAAAGGAAGTCTCTACCAGTCTTATTAGTATCCTTTTGAATAGAATCCAGAGAGGAAGGAGCTCATACAATATAGGTGCAACACATATAAAGTAAATCTAATCAACTCAGCACGACTAGCAAGAGATAACATTTTTATTTCCAACCTTCTAACGTGTGTCTCACTTTGTCCAGAAGAGGATCATAGGAATATTTAGTTAACTTACCCACAAAAAAGGCACCCCAAATACTTTCAAGGAAGAACACCCTCTTTAAATCCAAGGATGCTAATGAGGTCATTTTTAGGATCCAATTTGCGAAAGTAGACCTCACTTTTCTAGAATTGACAATCAAGCCAGACAACTTATCAAAGTTTCACAGAGAGAGGAAATATATTTGCCTCAGTGAAGACCACAAGGTCATATGCAAAAATAAGGTCAGAGAGATTAACTATTTTTTGAATCCAACACTGGGTTGATTTCTCCTTTTTCAGTTGCATCCTCCATAAGAACAGAAATCCCTTGCATAACAATGACAAAAAGGTAAGGAGCAATAGGGTCTCCTTGCCTAATGCCATATTTAGCTTGAAAGGAAGTGTTGGGTAACCATTCACCAAAACTTCATATGATATAGAGATAAAGATCTCACTAATCCATTGAATCCAAAGAATAGGAAATCCTATCCTGGAAAAAATAGCAAACAGAAAATCCCAATTGACAGAGTTGTAGGCCTTGGAGATATCCATTTTTAAGCACATTTTGTGACCTAATCTAGCACTTCCAAAATCATAAATAATCTCATTAGACATAAGAGTTGCCTCTTTTATACTTCTTCCACTAACAAAGACACACTGATTAGAGATAATGATGAAAGGTAGAATCACCTTCAGTCTATTTGTTAGAATTCTCCAAATGATCTTATAAACATCATTGCATAAGGATATTTGTCACCAATTTTTAAGATCATCAGAGTTCAAACCTTTAGGAATAAGAGTGATGAAAGTATTTTTGACTTCATTGTGCATTTTTTCATCCTTAAAAAACTCATTCACTTCCTCATTAACATCTTGACCAATAATATGCCATATTTCTTTAATGAAGTGAACATTAAAACCATCGGGACAAGGATCCTTTTCAGTATTTACTTCTTTAACTGCAGTATCCATATTCTCCCAGGCTAATGAATTAGTAAGGCTCAATCTTTGAGATTCATTAAGGATAGTAAATCCTTCTGACTTACCTAATTTGTTGAAAAGTTAGCATAGTAGGATATGATATGGTTCTTTAGTTCATCTAGTTCAGTAATGCAAGCATCATTATGCATCATCTTATAGATATGGGTTTTGTGTCTTCTTGTTATAAGTGAAGCATAAAAAAATCTTGAGTTGTTGTCACCCTCTCGCAACCATTGAATCCTAGATTTTTTTCCCAGTAAATACTCCTCATATAATTAAGCTTGTTTTAGTTTCTTCCTTAATAAATTAACTTCATTCTGAAGATTTGAGTTAAAAGACTCATAGTCAGCATGTTCCTGAGCATGAAGAGCCTTAAGCTTCATCGCTTTAGTACTATCAAGCACAATTCCAAAGACAGTTATGTTCCATTCTTTCAACTTCCCCTTCACATTAGCCAATTTCTTGTAGTCCTTAAACATTGCATAGCCTTCAACCTGAATATCCCACGCAGATTTAATAACATTTAAGAAATCATCATGTATAGACCCATTGATGAAATGAAAAGAAGCTCTAACTTTCCTTCTTTCAACCGGATTTATAGGAAGGGCCCTAGGGTCACTTACTTTGTTAGATATAATCAGACCATGAACATCAGAAATATCCAAGAAAGGAGCATCAAAAAAGACCCTATGAATCTTTGATGTTATAAAATCATCGCCATCCTGGTGATTGTCCCACATGAAGAAAGGCCCCTTAAGGTCGAGTTCAAAAAGGCCACAAGAAGATATACATTCATTAAACTCCTTCATAGACTTCCTAGTAGCTAGGAGATTTTCTTATTTTTCATAGTTAAGCCTAACAACATTAAAGTCTCCTACTAACAACCATGGTAGGTCATTAGAAATAGAAAAACTTTGGATACTTCTTAATAAAGAAGATCAATCATTCTCATAGTTATGTCCATATACAACAAATATACATAAATCTTTGTCTTCGGTAGATACTTTGACATGAAGAATCTGATCTGACTCCCCAAGATAATTGAATATTATAATCTCTATTTCTCCATAGGATGATAATACGACCCAAAGAATGGTTGTGATGATTTGATACAAAATCATATCCCAAAAAATGTCTCGCCATGAAATTAGTTGATCTATTTTTTCTTATCTTTGTTTCATTCACACTAATGATATCCCCCACCCTTTGTATCTCCTCTTGGACACCCATTATTTTGTTGCTAAGACCCCTGATGTTCCAAGATGAGATCGGTAGAGGAGGACTCATTGGGAAACCTGGGTCGTTGAGCTGGTAGCCTCAACATCTTCATAGATCGCATTCAAATCACCTTGTTTCTTCACTGTAGATTAGATGAAATTGACAACTCTATAGGAGATGCCCTAAATAGCTTTTAGAATCACTTGAGGATGGTTCCTTTGTTCTTTTGAAGTTTTGTTAGGAATTTCACCAAATACATGCACATGTGTCGAATGAACTGATCTGCCTTTAGGAAAACCAGTCCCACTGATGAAGCATTATTGAGCTTATCGAGGAATGGCCAACAACGTGATTCATGGCCAAACAACCTACATTATTGGCATAAATTTGGAAACCATTCATACTCAAAAAAGATTTTTTGGGAATCTACTTCTTCACATTGAATCTCTATAGAATCTGGAAATGGATAATCAACATCCATAATGATTTGTAGTCTAGCATAGTCTAATTGAAAACATTCACTAGTCACTCTATCTGTTCAAAGGGGAAAGCTGATAAAGGAACCAATCCTATTCATCATCCAAGTGTCCCAAAGTTCAATAGGAAGGAAGTGCACTCTGACCCATATAGGACTGACTTGAGTCTAATATTCTTCATCGGTAACCCTGGCCTTCACTTCATGAGAATCAAAGGCATTCTTCTGACAAACCACAGGCCATTCTTCATAGCAGAAGCCATGCCATTGTTAAATGAGAAATGGATAATGAACATATCATTCTCTCCGCCTATCATATCAAAATATTCCTTTGGTTTCCAAAACTATGACAGATGTTGATGGAGAAGTAGTAGATCCGGTGAAAAATCAACGACATAGGCTGCCAAACTATATTTCTGCTTGGTCGCATTCTAAACGACTTCAGTCTTTGGATAGATGATATTCTCATCCTTCAACACAAAACTGAGTTTTGTTTAGAGGAGTCTATTTTTGGGCATTCTCCACTTGAAGATTTCACACAAGTCTTTAGAGATATTGGTGTCACTTGAGATCACTGGTTCAATCTTACTCCAGATCTGACGATCAGGTTCGTTGGGGTGGTGGCGACTTTGTTCCATTGCCATAGCTCCTTCAACAAGGATGGGTCATGTCTAGCTTATGTCTATCAGTGTCTCAAACACTTTGATCATCATAAAATGGATAATGAAAAATGAGTAGGCCCACCTATGACTTTTTCTAGCCTACTCCTTGAGTCTACAATAACTCATTCATTCGTTGTATCCATTTTTACCTAAATCCCAAAAATAAAAGTTTGAAATCCAACATGGTTGATTCATTCATACAAGAATTTCCACAATGATCCCAGAATACATGAAAAAGGAACAAAAACCATTATGAATCACATTGGATACACATACAAACAACATTAGCATGGACATACTCCCTTGTTCTGTGAATACCAATGCCACATCGAACCCAAATGTGAAGCCAACTATAATTCCACTTATTTTCTAGTACATTAAAACCTTCTCCTGATGTTATAGTGACATGTCGGGACTTGATGAATCAATTGTACATATACTCTAAATGACACCAAGAATACGACCCATCAGGCAAAAACTCTTGACGCATTCGAACCAAATGGGGATTGAATATTTAGGAATAAGTCCATAAACAATCATATCCAAGAGTCATATATCCTTTTTATACCCTACTTGGATGGATAACATAGTTCTAGTGCTTAAGAAATGTGTACACATTCACATGTGCATTGATCACATGGACCTTAACAAGGTCATCCCAAAGGATGACTTCCCACTTGTACATATTGATGTTTTGGTGGACAATATGGATAGAAATGAACTATTGAGCGTCATGCATGGGGTTGTAGAATGAAACCAGATCAAAATGACAATGTCGGACATGGAAAGAAAGCACTTTCACTACTGAATGGAGAGTATACTAATATAAATTCACATCATGCCTACTCAAGAATGTAGGTGCAACCTATCAACAAGTTGTAGTAGCCCTCTTCCACCACCTCATGCACAAGGAAAATGAGACTTAACTAGATTTTGCATGATTTCAAAGTATCATCATGTAGAAGATCACATAGCCTAATTATAAATATATTATAAAGACTGTGATGCTGCCACCTCTGGGTAAATATGTAAACATGCACTTTTGGTATCAGTTCTAACAACCTGTTAGGATACATCATCAACCAACAAGGTATAGAGGTTGATCATGGGAAAGCTAAAGAAATCATAGACATACCTTTTCTACACATAAAGAAAGAGATTTAAGTCATGTTATGGAAAGTGCAATACATCATTAGATTCATCGTGAACTTGAAACTAGTTTGTGATCCTCTCTTTAATTTGATACAAAAAATTAAAAACACTTTTAAGGATAATTGGAAAAATACATTTGTCAAGGTAAAGGGGCACCTATTGAAAAACTAGTTCTTAGGCAGACAATGCAAAGTCATTCCTTGATCTTGTGACTAAAAATCATTGAAGGATCCATGGGTGAAGACCTTGCTGAAAAAGTCAACAATGACAAACATGTGATACACTACATGTCTAAAAAGCTCACAAAAAATAAGTACAAATACACCATTTATCAAAACATTATCTAACTTTGGTACATGCCACTAGGAAATTGGTACATTATGTAATGCCATACACAGTACTTCTAGTTACATTCCATGATGCATTATGTTTCCTTTGATCATGGACAGATGAATCGTAGGTCTTGTTAATTGAATTTTACATCACCTATGTCCCAATGAAGGAAGTGAAATCTCGATCCCTCACTAATCAACTAGCATAAAACTTGCATGCTTCTCTAGAAGATGAAGACTTCGACTTCTTAGACGTTGTTGTATGCATGATTGGTCCTCCACCACATATGACATCCACCTTTAGTGACATGTGGGTTGTGTGATTGATGGTTCTTTGATAAACATGGCAATGAGTTGGGAGTTGTAATCATCAACCCTTACAAGGAATGCATTCCCATTTGCCATCACCTACAATTAGATACCACCAACAACTTAATTGAATACAAGAATTGCATCTTAGACCACCAAGCATGCAGAAATATTACTGCATCCAAACTCAATGCCATTGGAAATGCATTGTTAATTATATCATAGATCAATCAAAATGGATAAGAAGTAAGATCAAAATATCACATGTCGGGAACTGATTTGAAGATTGAAAAAATAATTTGATGAAATCAAGTTCATCCACTACAAAAGGGACATCAACACCTATGATGACATATCGGCAACCTTATCTTCTTTTCTCAATATCTAGGATACAAAGAGATTCACTATCTAGGAAAAGTTGCCACCGCAACTAGCCCATGCATGCAAATCAAATCAGTTATTCACTCAAAAGAGAGTCATGATAGTATGGCAACATACAACTCCTATAAGGTTGTCCCTTCCCCAAAAAAATCCTTCAAGAAGGACAAACAAAGAATATGACACATGGTGATGGAATAAATTTTGGAGCCATAATACATAATTGATTCTCAACCAACTAAAAATTATTGTGTTGCCTCTATAGAAATAAAATAGAGGATGTCATGAAACAAATACATGAAGGCATCTATGACAATCAGGAGTGCCGTGTCACCCTTCCCAAACACATTCAGCTTCTTATGCACTAATGGATCACTATGGAATCAAACTTATTTGTTTGCGAAGTAGATTTTTTTTATTACATGTTGATTATATCCAGTCATTTATCATATGTAAAACATGTCACTACTGTGGCAATTTGCAATATGGGGGTTTGCATGATCAACAAGATACATCCAAAATCTTCTAACTTATATTTCTTCATATAAGTCATTGTTAACTACTTTTACCAAGTGGGTAGAAGTTGTTTTAATCTTCATCACATCTTCGTCACATGTCATTTAGTTTTATCACAATAATATCATCACAAGGTATGAAATTTGTAGTGAAATCATCTCAAACAAAGACACCAATTTTTTAACAGAATCAATGCAAGAGTATCTTGATTCTTTCAGCAACAAACATCATGCAACGTTCCCTTATCGATCTAAAATGAATGGTATAGTTCAGTAGACAAAAAGAACCTAATTAGTATATTCAAGAAGATTGTAGAGTGATCTTGTAACTAGAACAAATAGTTATTGATTGAATTATGGGAATGCAAGACCTTATTATGATCATCTACATGTTCAACCCCTGTATCACTTGTGTGTGTACTAGTAAAAATTGAGATGCCATAATTATACATACTCCAATAATTATACATCCCTAAAGAATTTTTAATTCAAGATCACAATTACATTCCTAAAGTGAATAAAGAATGAGAATGTGTGACTACTAACATGCACAATGCTACCCGTCTAGGTAGAGTTTTTACTAAAAAAGCACACCCTTCATAGTTTTAGAAAGGTGGCCTCTTGTTAAATATCTACCTCAACCTAGATGACCAAGACAAATTCAACCAAATGGGGGAAGGGTCCTAAAGAGTCCAAGAAGTATATAGTGATGGTTCCATACAGTTACAAAACATGGATAGTGTTGTCCATTTGTTACCAATAAAAACTAGTCATGTAAAGTGGTATAATTCATAATGACATGGTGGATGCAAGGGAAAACATTCCAAACCACATTTTTTAAACCCCTTCTCAACTAAGACAATGATAATTGTGGATCCCTTGAGAAAATGAGGGTTAATCAACAACATGTGATAGAATATACCAAAACCTCCAACTATAGACCCAAAATTTTGTAACACAATTAGTCATTTAAAAAACAAACTCAATCTAAACTCAAGATCGATGCTCTGACCTTTCATAAGAAATCACTCATATCGAGGATTAACAACATGAACAAGCAGAGAAACCTATGCCCACATGACCAATGATATCCCTTAGTTTTAGATATCATCAGTAGGAATCATTCTAAAAGTATTCACTTAATCAATTTCATCACAAGCCATGTAACTTAATAAAACACATCAAAAATATTACTTTCAAATATGGTTTATAAAAGGTATTTGAGGCCATCATACAAATATGATCCTACTACATCTTACATTGGAGGTAAAGATATTATTATACCATCAAGACTTGTATGAAGAAGCACTTTAAGGGTATATCTACCCGTCATCTAAGTTAGGACAAACTACTGCCACAATATTTTGCAAAGGTTCAAGTTAGAAGGAAAGATGGACTCCCATCACCTATTCCCAACACATTATGATATTAGTTACTAGCATTAGATATTTCTTCTACCTAAGAAAATTTTACATAAAGGATGCTTAACTATGGGAAACCTTGATGAAATTATACACATATAGAACATTGCACTCATTGTAAGGCTCTAAGCAACACTATCTAATATTAATGTAGCCACCATAGGGTACTTGTCATGACGCCATACCCTCTAAAGCAAAAAATCATCTTAAAATCAACTTCCAACATAGTGTCAATGATTAGTTAGGAACCAACCTGCATCGTAAGGTTTACAAAATTTGTGTATCCACCCAACCAAAACAATGTTGTGACAAGTGCTTTTGACATTGTGTACCATCTACAATAGACCTTTGTAACATCCCAGGGCTTGAGGCCTCAGATAAAATGATCTCAAAAGGAATAATAGGACTACCCTTATCACCAAGATACTCCTCCTTTTCATGGAGCTCATCACTAAGAACTATGTCATTAAGCATGATTAGCCCAGAGTACTATTACGATGGAAGACCAGTTGAGAAGTTGGTCCCAATTTGTGCATGAGTGAGGAAAAAGAACACAATTAAGTCCAATGGTGGTATGTGGGTCCAATCGTCATTCCTAAAACTCTACTAGAGGCTTGGCCAGTGGGATCAGGAATTACATATGGTATCAGAGTCAAGACCCCTCTAGTAGGTGGGGCCTACATGGTCATGTGGCATGTTAGTCTTGAGTTGTGTGGTCCAGGCATGTTGGAAGGGCTATCCATGGTTATGTTGGCACTCTTGCACTGGTATCCATGATTGGGAGTTGGGTTCACATGGGTCATTATAGGTCTATAGTAAAATAGGGAATTATGAGGCCTTATAGTTGGGCCTTGATGAGGACATCAAGAGTCTAAGTGGAAGAGATTGTAACATCCCAAATCTTGAGGCCTTGGATAAAGTTACATTCAAGTGGTTGTTTGGACTACCCATATTGCTAAGTTGCACCTCCTTTTGAGGCAGCCCATCACTAATAACTATGTGGTTAAGTACTAGGATGGGTGACCAGTAGGGAATTTGGTCTCGTCTTGTGTGTGAGTGAGGACAAAGTGAACAGTTAAGGTAAGTGGCAGTCTATGGGTCCAGTTTTCAATTCTAAAACTCTACTAGATCCTTGGTTAGTGGGCCTAAGCATTACAACTATCGTATCATTCACCCTTGTAGAGGAATGGAATTATACAAAGACAATGAGACATTGAGTCATGATTTCTTCATCAAAGTCAAACCATATCATGTAGAATTTCTCAAGTAAGAAACATGAAACTCAAACTAACTCTATGCATGTTATGTGTTGTTGGTATTTGTTATGAGACTAGTGAAGAAGTTTTATGGGGGGGCTACCCTCTCATACTTATCACTTCTGCTAAATTGTCAACTCATACTTCTCTATATGGGTTACCTTGCTCGTAAAAAAGGCTTTGAATACCTTGATATGGAGTTTTGAGCCCTACATATAGTATAATGATATGTATTAGATGATTGCATGTCACACCCCAAGACCATATTGGATGTCTGAAACTTCATTTAATGAATCTAATATGGTTATAAAACAAAATCTTATTACATGAACAAGGTAACCCCATATAACAGGAAATATAAAAAGTATAAAATGATCGATATAAGGATAAAGGGTACTTATTTAGCTTTCAATTATTAGTACATTTCATTGTCATATATGGTCACTTAAAATGACATACATGTGTCATAAAGCATAGTATAGCCTTGAGGATATGGCTCTAGCTTCAACATAGATTGAGGATTCCACTAGTGTTTAAGATCACACAAAAGTGCAACTAGGTGGACAACATCTTCTCCCAACACTGAGTGAGAAGCTCATATAACATTACATACTCAACCTAACAATGGTAGAATTGTCATCTTAAAGTAATAGGGAAGTAAGACAAACAACCCCTCGATCCTAGTAGCATAATAAGCTCATAATAGCCATCCATATCTCGTGCATATTCCACAATGTCACCTCCAACTTGTGCCCACAGTCAAGACATGTCCTTATATATAAGAATAGACATCTCGTTCACCCAATGACCTAAAGACCATAGAAGACAGTTACCAAATACTCTGGATGATTTATAAAGTAGACATGGTATAGTTGCATCCTATTCCAATGGTTGGTGGAACCTGGCACAACCTAAGCGCTTTATGAATCATATGTTAAGCACTCACACCACCCATCCTTCTTGTTGACTTGAGAGTTATACATTGTCCATATTTTGATAATGACTTAACCATTACATTCATAACCTAATATGTGTGTTTAAGATTGATTTTAGGCTTTAGGTACATGAAAAGGATCAATTTACACAAGCCCTAGCTTGTCCAAGTTCAAGTCAAAAGCAATGCAAATGCACTTTTGTGGAAACCACTCCAAACCACCTAATAATTTGTATTTATGGTATGACTTGTAACTAAGATTAGAAAAAATTAGGGACACTTAATTCCATCATTTGATCACTTAAATATCATTTTGGAAAATTGGTCACAACACTTTAGTCGGTTGAGTTTGAATCTCGACTGATCTATGATGGGTTTTTGGAAATGGTTGCATTGATCGAGTTGTACACTCACAGAAATCGACCGACCAACTTATTGACCAAAGTTAATTTTAGCTGATCGGTCGAGTAACCCCAGGACAAACTCGACTGATAGTTTGAAATTTTTCTTTGTCAGTTAGTGGATCGGTCAAGTTACCTTTATTGAAACTCAACCAAATGTATTGTATGAAAAACATAGAAAAAGTGATTCCAACCATTGGAGAGTTATTAGAAATGAAAATAGATCTGTTGCAAGTTGTAAAACGGCTATTTTTTGTTCTTAAGTGATCCCACACTCAAAGGAACAGCCCCAACTATAAATAGGACCTCTTGGAGTTCATTCCAAGGTTTCTCATTCATGATATCCTTGGTCCTTGCTATATTTGAGTGTGCTACAACCCTTTAAACCCCTTTCTCTCTCATTTACAAAGAATTTCATGATTATAAGTGAGTTAGGCATGTTGTAAGAGAGCTACCTCATTATTACCTTATAACGCTCTCCATCTTTCCATCTTCCTGATCCCCTTTCTCAAAGAGCAAAGTCTGAAGTGATCTTATCAAAGTGAAGGAGGAGTTGTTCTTCTTCTTCAAGGCTGAAGAAGGTGTGAAGATCTTCTCCAAGTGAAGGAGAAGGACAAGGTAGAAGATCGAAGAAGAGTGGGTAATCCCTATGAGACCAAAGACTTGATGCAAGTGTGGGTACGTCCTTTTTAAAGGCTAAAGACATATTGATCAAGTGGGTACGTCCTTGTATAGGTGAAATACTCTTGTCTTGGATAGGTAAGCCCTTGGATGTAAGGTGGTCTTCTTGTATCTCTTATAATGGAATATAAGTATATATTGGTTGTATAGTCCTAGAGGTTGACCTCTATAGGTAGTGGATTCACAGTCTCCTAGTTTGGAGATTGGAACCACTCTAAACATCTTGTCCAAGTTTTTGTTTCAATCTCACTTATCCTTGCTATGCTTGTTTAGATAGGACTTTAAATTTAGTTTTAGTATTTGGTTTCAGTTGATATAATTTGAAGGTCTAACTATTCTTGTGAGAATTTTGAATCTCTATTCACCCCCCCTCTAGAGCCCTAGATCCAACAAGTGGTATCAGGGTGTGGATCTTCTCCAACAAATCTCCTAAGAGAAGAGAATATGGGTGAGAACCTACTTGGTTCCCTCAACCTAGAGGGAAGCTACGGGTCTTCAACGGAACTAACTTCCTCTACTGGAAGCGGCGGATGCAATTCTATATTCCAGGGATGAAGTTTGATATGTAAAAAGTGATGATTACACCCTACAAGGATCCAACCGGAGTTGTATCAACTTGGGATGAAGTAGCCCTAAAGAATATACAACTCAATGCCAAAGCTATTAGAATCCTCTATGAAGCCCTCACTCCATCCGAGTTCAACCGCATCTCCTCATGGGATACAACCTATGAGATATGGGATAAGTTGTGCATCACTTATGAAAGCACAAATCAAGTAAAGGAGGCAAAGATCTACATCTTGAATAGCCTCCTTGAGAAGTTCAAGATGGGGAAGAAAGGAGTTGTCGAGATGTACTCAAGGCTCAATATTCATCAACGACCTAGCTACTTTGGGACATACTTTGGATAGAGGAGCAATCAACTCAAAGATGTTGAGGTCTATTCCAAAGAGATGGGAGTTAAAGGTAACCTTCATTGAAAAAGTAAGAAGTCTTGGTGATATTCCAGCTGAGGAGCTTATTGTAAATCTACAAGCTCATGAGCCAAAACTTGGCAAGCAAGAAGAAATAGAATCAAGAAAGATCAAAAATAGTGCATTCAAAGTTCAAGTGGAGACTCTTATCCTTCAACAAAAACTTGCTTGTCAGACCTCTCCCTCCTCCTCAAGTGAAGATGATGGCCCTAGTGAGCATGAAGCCAACTTCTCCAAGGGAAAGCACTTAAAAGGAAAGCAATCTTCCTCATCTACTCCAAGGTTCTACAAGTGTCGTCAAAAAGGACACTACAAGAGTGAATATCCTAAGACTAGAAAGTCACACCACAAGAGAAGTTCTAAGAAGGAGGAAGAGTACAATAAAGATAACAAATACAATAGGAAGGACAAGTAGGAGAGGAGACACAAAGATGCAACTCATGCAGCTTGGGAAGGATTATCCTCTAGTGGCTCAATCTCTGATGAAGATGGAGAGTGCCACATTGCACTCATAGCCTCTACAAGTGAAGATGTTGATGATGTAAGTGAGGTAAATATACTTGAGTTAGCTAAAGAAACACTTATTGACATGTTTGTTACTACTCGTTCTTCTTACTTCGAATGTAAATGTAAAAAGAATAGGTTGGGTAAAATCATTGATGACTTGTATGCTAAACTTGATATTCTTGAGAAAAATGAGAAAAATCATCTTGAGAGCATTGATTTCTTGCAAGGCCAATTTTTTGATCTTGAGCTCCAATAAAATGGAGTTGAGGTAGAGAACGGTGACCATCTTAAGAATATTTCATCTCTTAAGGAAGACTACCAAAAGTGCCTTAATGAGCTTGAGTTACTCGAAATTGAAAATGCTAAACTTAAGCTTATTGATGCTCATAGAGATGAGAGGGATGTTTATTTCAAAGAAATTTAATTGCTTAAATATGAAAATGATAGGTTACTTGGTCAAGTTAATGATTTATGTTCTAGACCTATTTTGCCTAGTAATGATGTTGCTTCCATTACCCTTGAAAAGGATTCTTACTTGACTAAATCCCTCTATTTAGAGGTCGACCTTGCTCATGCTGGATATGATCTTGCTGGCTTGTCTTCTACTGTTATATCTCTTACTGATGACAATCATAGACTTAGAGTCTCTCTATAGAAATTCCTTAAAGGAAAAAACTCCCTAAATTGAAATCCTTGACCATTCTACCAAATAAAGTGGTACTAGTGGTTTGGGATTTGTAGGGGGAGATCGTAAGGGAAAGAGTAAGGCCAAAGGTAAGAGAAAGAGTAAGGAAACTCCTTTTTTCAGTGGAGAGTCTTTTGGATCTAAGAACCCCATGATTTTCTATCATTGCAAAAGTGACAATCATTATTCTACTTATTGTCCTTACAAGCCTAAGGGGACCAACCCAAAGATTAAATGGGTCCCCAAGATAACACCGGATCCCAAAGTTTGAGTTGGGAGCTGACACTCTCATTTCTTGCAAGAAAAAGGAAAATGGATTGTTGATAGTGGTTGTACAAAGCACATGACAGGTGATATAAGCCATTTCAACAATTTCACAAAGAAGAAAGGATGTTCGGTCACTTTTGGGGACAACAAGAAAGGTAAGGTAAAAGGTGAGGGTGATGTAGGTTAATCCTTGTGTATCAAGAATGTTCTCTTAGTAGATGGTCTACATCACAATTTAATAAGTGTTTAGTCAATTATGTGATAATTATTGCCTTGTGCTATTTACTTCTTTTGAATGCTTGCTCCTAGATTCCCTCACTTACCATGTCATATATAAGGGAACTAGGAATGGTAATCTTTATGTAATTGTGCTTGACACTATTAAGCCTATTGTTGGTAGATTCCTTTCAGTCAATTTGAGTGACATTTCTCTTTGGTATCGTCAGCTAGCTCATGTAAATATGCATCAATTGTAGAAGTTGACAAAAAGGACTTGGTCAAGGGACTTCCCAAATTATATTTTGAAAAGGATGAGGAATGCCAACCTTGCACCCAAGGAAAGCAAACCAAGTCCTCCTTCAAATCCAAAGGAGTCCTTAGTACCAAGAGAGCTCCTGAAATTTTCCATATTGATCTATGTGAACCTATGAGAACTCAATCGCTTCGTGGTTCCAAGTATTTTCTTGTTATTGTCGATGATTTTTCTCGATATACTTAGACCTTGTTTCTCATTTCTAAGAGTAATATGCTTGATGTTTTCTCTAGCTTTTAAAAACAAGTTGAAAATGAAGCTTCTTGCTAGATTGTTTCCATCCATAGTGATCATGGGGAAGAATTTGAAATCTTTTTGAACATTTTTGTGAAGAGTCTGGATATGCACATAACTTTTTTTCACCTCGAACAACTCAACAAAATGGGGTTGTAGAGAGGATGAATAGGTCACTACAGGAAATGGCTAGGACCATGCTTTTAGAGTATGACACTCCAAAGAAGTTTTGGGCCGAAGCCGTTAGTACCTCATGTTTTGTGCAGGACCAAGTTTTTACACTTCCTTCTTTGAAGAAAACCTCCTATGATCTATGGTGTGGTAGGAAGCCTTTTATTGGGTATTTTCACATTTTTAGTTGTCCTTGTTTTGTTTTGAGCATTAAAGGTTCTCTTGACAAGTTTGATCTAAAATCGTACTAGGCTTTCTTTCTTGGCTATAGCACTACTAGCAAGGCTTATAGAGTGTATAATGTTGATCTATCTAAAGTAGAAGAATATATTAATGTCAAATTTATTGAGACTAACCCCTCTTTATCTAAGGATATTTCTAATGATGATGTTGCAGAAGAAGTAATTCCTATTCTAAAAGAATTCAACATCACCCAAAAGGGAAAAGAAGTGGCCACTCAAGAAGAAGAGATAGATGAATAAAAGAAGGATCCAACTCCACACTTTGAAAAGAATCATCCTAAAGAGCTAATCATAGGTGACCCTTTTGAAAGAGTGAAGACACAGGCTGCCTACAACAAAGAACAAACCAATAGTGCCTTCATCTCACAACTCGAGCCAAAGAATGTCAAAGAAGCTCTTGGGGATGATGAGTGGATCCTAGCCATGCAGGAAGAACTAGAGAAATTTGAGAATAACAAAGTGTGGACTCTAGTGCCAAGACCATGTGATAGAAAGATCATTGACACCAAGTGGGTCTACCGCAACAAGCTGATGGAAGTGGCAAGGTGGTAAGAAATAAAGCAAGGTTAGTGGCACAAGGCTACAATCAACAAGAAGGTATAGATTTTGATGAAATATGTGCACTTATAGCTAGACTTGAGTCCATTTGTATGTTGCTTGCTTTTGCTGGTTATAAGAATTTCCTTCTATATCAAATAGATGTTAAACGTGTGTTTTTTAATGGTATAATGGAAGAGGAAGTGTATGTTGCACAACCTCTGGGCTTTGAACATGATAGTTTACCTAACCATGTGTCTCTATTGCAAAAAGCTATCTATGGACTCAAACAAGCACCTCGAGCTTGGTATGAGAAATTAAAGAAGACTTTGTTAGATCATGGTTATATCATGGGAAAAGTAGATTATGGCTTGTTTCTCAAACACATTTCTAACCATTTATTACCATTCAAATGTATGTTGATGATATCATTTTTGGCAAAACTCATCTTGATCGTTGAGAGGTGTTTAGTGATTTATGCAGAGTGAGATCGAGATGAGCATGATGGGTGAGCTTACATTCTTCCTCGACTTTCAAATCAATCAAAGTAAAGATGGTATCTTCATCAACCAAGACAAGTACACAAGTGAGCTACTTAAGCACTTTGGGATAGAGAAAACCAAGCCGATGGACACCCCCATGTCAAACACCACCAAACTTGATAAAGATGAAGAAGGTGAGAAAGTTGATTAGAATATATATAGAGGTATGGTTGGAGGTTTACTTTATTTAACTACCTCTAGGCCTAATATAATGTTTAGTGTTGGCTTGTGTGCTCGCTTTCAATCAAATCCCAAGAAATAACATCTTGTAGTTGTTAAGAGAATTTCAAGTTACTTAGCCAAAACCCAAAATTTTGGACTATGATATCCCAAGTCAAGGGACTTTACTCTTATGACTTATAGTGATGTTGATTAAGTAGTATTTTTTATTGATAGAAAATGCACAAGTGACACTTTCTTCCTCCTAAGACCATGCTTGGTGTCTTGGTTTTATAAGAAATAGAGCACAATGCCTTTATCAACTACTGAGGCTAAACACGTTGCATCTAGGAGTTTTTGTGCCCAGGTTCTATGGATGAAGCAAATGCTTCAAGACTTTAACATTCATTTAAGGCTTCTCCTATCTATTGTGATAATACTAGTGCAATCAATTTAACTTATAATCCAAAATGGCATAGTAGAGTCAAGTATATAGAGGTTCGCAATCATTTTCTTTTTTATCACATTGCCAAGAAGGATATATATATATATATATATATATATATATATATATCATGCATGTGGACACAGAATATTAGTTGTAGACATTTTTACTAAACCTCTATCTAGAGAGCAACTTAATTTTATTAGATCTAAACTGCTCATAACTACTTTGAATGAATCTGATGTGCCTTTTAATTAGTTGTTATCTATCTTATATGTTTTTCTCATGTCTTGATCACCCTTCTTACTAAAGTGCTAAAATTTCATATTTTGTTGCCTTGTTCCTCTTCGCTTGTTTTGGATATTTTTTGCAAATGCTTGTTTTATCACTAAATAGTACCCAATGATGACTCATATGTGCCTAAGTATGTCTAAAATGTAAAATGGAGCAGAAAAATAAATTTAATTAGCACTCAAATGGATAGAAACTTTTTTTAAGTTTGGGACAGAACCTCTGCCTGTTGAGTTGCCAACTCGACCAATTGGTGGCCTCTTTTGTAAAAGCCATTCGATAAAGTTTCCATCTCACAAAACTTGGCAGATGGCTGGGATGGAACAAAACTTAAGTAGGGTTCAGCTGACTATTCTCCCTCTCAACTAGAGAAAATTCAATCGATTCCTCCTCCAACTCTCTCAAGCTCTCAACCCTAGCCCCAACCTTCCCTCTCCTAGCCCTAACCAGCCCTCATTTGACCTTCCTAGCTCCTTCACCTATCATCCCTAGGTGGTTTGATGACCTTAGGTGGTGATCGTCTTCAATTTTGGCTCCCATTCTTCTCCATTTATCATCCATGGTTTCAAATAGAAGAAAGAGAGTCACCCCTACAGGAGTTCCCTCATCCTCATCCAACTCTCACCTCATTCCCTATGACAATAACTTCTTTGTCTCAACCAAATCTCTAAATTAGTACAATGAGATCCTTCCTAGGAACCTCGTTCCCATTTGTGTTTTGTTTGAACCTAGACCTGCTAAGTAAAAAGTCATAGATAAGGTAGTCAAGTTGCTTTATGATCATCACCTAGCTTCCATGAGTGTCGAATGTTGGTGCTTCTACAATTCCATGACAATCACTTAGGCAGTTCATGAATTCTATGCTAATTTGTGGTGGAATTATGGCACTCTTGTACCCCTCCTAATACTCAAGTGATTATCACTTCCATGATTGCCGATAAGAAGTTCACAATCTCATAAGATACCTTGAATATGTTTTTCAATGGTATTGAGGTAACTAACACATGGAGGAAAGACTATCCTGAGTATTTTGACCTCCTTGACCCTGAGGCTTTCTACAAGAAATATGATATCACTCTCCTTGACATACATAAGTTCTTGAAGAAGCCTCAATTTCCCTACAATAAGAAATCAACCCTACCTTCCTCTGCCTTGGACCTTGAAAACTACATTCTCACTCTAGTAGTCAACTACATTATTAACCACAAAAAGAATCAAACTAAAATTGTAGAGAATACCATAGTGATTATGTTTTTCCCACTAAAAGCATCAGAGTCAAGTGGTCTAGATACATACTTCACCATCTGACCCACTTCCACTCTGAGAAGAATACCTATGGCACCCACCCTCCCTACCTAGCTTTGATTTTTGGTCTCTTCACCTTTGTGATTGAGAAGTCTCTTTTTCATGATCTTCATTACAAACCTTCTAGAAAAGGAGTCTGTATCAGCGAGACAACAATCAAGAAAAGTTATTTTCCTCCATCTTCTTCCACCACACCTGGAGCCCCTACATCCACCCAGGAACCTCCACCTCCACCACCATCCCATCCTTCTCGTGCCTTGTTTCATGTATCCAATGAAGCCCTCATGGGTTACATGGTGCATTAGTAGGAGTACAACCTACAGTTTAAGGAGCATCTACATCAGGATTATGTTTTATCATTTCTTCTATGAACCTATCTTGTACCCATCCTTATCTTGCCCGCCATCCCTATCCTAATGGTGATTATGCTTTCTATGCATATAATCACTTCTACCCAGCCCCTCCACCTATTGCTTCCATTGCTACACCCTCTATTATTGGTGGACCTACCCCTCGACTGTTACATCCCCCTGCCGGCCCCATAGATACCCTTCTTACAGGATTTGACAATTCTTATCCCACTTTCCCTTAGGACAAGGAGCTCCATGATCTTAGCATGTCTTGGGATCAGTAGAATGCCATGTGGCCCAATCGTGGTTTTGGTCCCTCTTCTATTGAGGAGATGCCTGACCAGGTTGATGAGTAAGTTGTTGCTACTGATGAGGAGGCATCTGATAATGATGGTGAGGATGGTTCAGATGGTTCTGATGATGGCTTTGTTGGTACCTCTAGTGATGAAGGTGAAGTTGTTGCCTCTGTTGCACCTTCAGATGAAGATGAGAATGGTGAGCCTAAAGCTTCTGATGATGATGGTGATGATGATGACCCTTTGGACTTAGATAGATTAGGCATGTAGATGTTTTAGTTTTTAGTCTATGCTGATCATATATATCTTTCTAGACTATTTTTTACTTAAGACATCTGAGAACATTATCTGAGTTGTACTATTTTATATCATCATGCTATTTTTATCGTTTTGGCTTGTAGTTTTTTGAGAACACGCTCATGTGTTGTAATCTTAATATTCTATATCATAATTCTATGCATGTTCTATCATGTGAGTTGGTATGCTTTCAATATTTTGATTATGACATAACTTGCTTCTTCCTCTCTTGTCTCTGTTTGATGTGTGTTGTTTGGTTGCATGTTTTTATCTTGAGGTTGATGTTTTGGTTGTTCTTGGAGAAGACCTATTTTTATTCTCTTCTACCCCCTTACTTTTTGATAATGCCAAAAGGAGGAGAGAAGTTTGATGTTTTGAAGCTCAACCATATTTTTTACTGCATATGTGATCCTTTTCTTGTCTAGTATATGTTTTATCATGTGACTTGCTAAAGGACTACATAGTATATATGTTATATAGCTTTGTGTAGAAAGAATAACTATGCAAGTAAGAGTGAGCATAGATTGAGGGGAAGCAATTCACCTTGTTCAAATTATGAATCCCCTTGCAATCCACAAGGCTAAGGTATAACTTTGCATATCCTTTTCAATATGTTGAGGAATGGTTTGTCATTGTCAAAAAGGGGGAGAATGTTGACTTGAGAGTTATACATTGTCCATATTTTGCTAATGACTTAACCATTCCATTCATATATATCTAATATGTGTGTTTAAGATTAATTTCAGGCTTTAGGTACATTAAAAAGATCAATTTACACAAGCCCTAGCTTGTCCAAGTTCAGGTCAAAAGAAATGCAAATGCAATTTTTTTGGAAATCACTCCAAACCACTTTAGAATATTTTTGTAATAATTTTATTTGATGGTATGACTTATAACTAAGATGAGAAAAATCAATGACACTTAATTCCATCGTTTGATCACTTAAAAATCATTTTGGAAAATTGGACACAACACTTTAATGGTCGAGTTTGAATATCGACCAGTCTGTGATGGATTTTTGGAAATGGTTGCATCGGTTGAGTTGTACACTCACATAACTCGACCGACCAACTTACAGAACAAATTTGATTTTAGTTGATCAGTCAAGTTACCCCAAGCCAAACTCAATCGATAGTTTAAAAAAAAAATTTATCATTTAGTGGATCGGTTGAGTTACCTTTATTGAAACTCGACTGAATGAATTGAACGGAAAACATAGAAAAAGTGACTCCAACCATTGGAGAGTTTTTAGAAATGAAAATATATTTGTTTCAAATTGTAAAACATATATTTTTCATTCTTAAATGATCCCACACTCAAAGGAACATCTCCAGCTATAAATAGGAACTCTTGGAGTTCATTCCAAGGTTGCTCATTCATGCTATCCTTGGTCCTTGCTATAGATGAGTGTGCTACAACCCTTTGAACCTCTTTCTCTCTCTCTCTCTCATTTACAAAGCATTTCGTGATTATAAGTGAGTTAGGCATGCTGTAAGAGAGCTACCTCATTGTTACCATGTAAATCTCTCCATCTTCCTAATCCCCTTTCTCATAGAGCAAAGGCTGAAGTGGTCTTCTCTGAGTGAAGGAGGAATTGTTATTCTTCTTCAAGGATGAATAAAGTGTGAAGATCTTCTCCAAGTGAAGTAGAAGGACAAGGAAGAAGATCGAAGAAGAGTGGGTAATCCCTATGAGGCCAAATACTTGATGCAAGTGTGGTTAAGTCCTTGTTAAAGGAGGAAGACATATTGATCAAGTGGGTAAGTCCTTATATAGGTGAGAGATTCCTGTCTTGGATAGGTAAGCCCTTAGATGTAAGGTGGTCTTCTTGTATCTCTTATAATGGAATATAAGTATATATCGATTGCACAGTCTTAGAGGTTGACATCTCTAGGTAGTGGCTTCATAGTCTCCTAGTTTGGAGATTGGAACCACTCTAAACACCTTGTCCAAGTGTTTGTTTCAATCTTTCTCATCCTTGATATGATTGTTTAGATAGGACTTCAAATTCAATTTTAGCATTTGGTTTCAATTATTATAATTTTAAGGTCTAACTATTTTTATGAAAATTTCAAAGCTCTATTCACCCCCCTATGGAGCCCTAGATCTAACACTTGTATGTTTAAACTATGTTTTACATTGTTCAAACATATAGCTTTGACAACACCAGAAGGACAATGCATTAGCCAAGTAAGACAATCTCCACCGCAGGTAGAATTTTAGTGTATATTTTTCCCTAATATGACAAAATAGCACTAAGCAAATAGAATGATGATGAAATTTTCAATATGATCCCACAATTCATGACACCTCATTGGTTGATTAGGTGACTGGAGGAATTCCCAAAGGAGATGTAACCACACCACTATAGTACTATAAATAAGAAAGGTGAATGACTATGGTTTCTTCACACCAACCAATAAAGATAATAGATGCAGTAGACACTCTTGAGCACACTGTGGTAACCAACAATCATGAAACATCATACCTGAACAATGTCTCACCTCCTATAGTATCAACATAAAAAATGTGTTTCCAAAATAAAAGTTATCCACCCTTGGACCCCAGAACTGGATGGCCACACTCAAAAATTCAATGCCAATATGGATGTAGGGAAGGTTGTACATTCCCTACATGTGAAAGCCACTCAGTCTCCTTCCTTTTTATTCATCATATATAACCTATATCAAGTGAATTATTGCTCTCCTTTGAAATTGCAATGTAGGAGATGGACAACTTTTATCTCTTATGGTACTTGTGCTTCTCATCTGAATATATAGCCGACATATAGAATTAGATACCATATCCAAGACAAAGAGAAGTGAAGAATGGAACTCTATTCATAGAGATTGACACACATAAGTATAAATTTTATACAATATGGCTTTCTTTTCATCACTAAATGATAGTGTAAGGCATGAATTTTAAGGATAAAGACCATTTGTAATCTTGAACCAAATATATAAGCGTTAATGAAGCTAGGTGTACACCCTGACCATGCCCTAGAGAATTACTTTCCCTTCACATAATCTTGTATAAGCACTCCACAATGTTACCCACAATCAAATGTCAAATGGGCGTGAAGCAAGTAGCTTCCTACTCAAAACATGTACTAGGCACCACCGAAATATGCCTCCATCAATGGTAGGGGAGTTTTTAGTCACAAGCCATCTAAATGTTTCCAAGAAGAGACATTTTTTTAGACATTCAACATTTCAAGTAGACTCATTAACATAACAGAGTGATGGTGTCACCCTTTTTGCAATTTTAGCTAACAATTGAGGGTAACTTGCAACTTGTGTTAACTTTTACTACTTGTCATTGGGAATAAAAAGTCAAATTAGTTGTTGAAGTCTACAAAACTACAAGATAGTATTGTACCTAAAAGTAAATTTGTTAGATTACAATGAACTCAATAAACAAAAATCTTATCAAATTCAGGAAGCCCTTCTTTAAGAGGAATGCCATCTTCCTTACAAACCCTTCATTCTTCCTCTTTCTAATAGAAGAATAAATGGATTGCGTAGATGGAGCATGTGTAGGGTTCATCTCAGTCACCATGAGCCTTATGATTTTTTATTCATCATCCTCATCAATAAGAATCATGGGGGATCAATATATTATGCATTGTCAAAGTACACAGTTACACCACGACCAAAGGACTTCTTGATAGAAGCTGATTGATGTGCCACCTTCTCCATCACTTTGGGACGAACAAAGAATCTCTCCCTAGTGCTACCAAATTGAGGCAAATGTGTGTAGTATTTTTTCAGGGTAGTGTTGTTGTAACTTCTTCCATAAGGTTCAAGTCAAGAATTCTCTGGGACGTCATGCTACTATTGGGACATAAAATGTCTCACATTGATGTGTGATCTATCTAAAAGCATCCAAGTGTTTCTCTTAGTACATAAAGGTTGTATACTTTTCCTAAGGAACTTTTTACATATGTCTGGACTGCATGCACTAGTAGTTCCTCCACTTGTCTCCATACTATGTGTCAACAACCTACAATGATTATCATATATATCAATAGACTAATAAGATATTGCTTGTATAAAGTAGTTTACTTGTCATGTTTGGACTCATAAATACACCAAGGCAATTGTACAATTGCCTCTTCTCGACAATCAAATACCACTCTAAATATGATAAGACATATGGAAAGAGACCCATTATATCTTAATTTACCAAGTCTCTCAATGACAAGCTTGGAGGAGGATCCATTACGACATGCCATCCCACAAGACACTTTTGCCACTCTCTCATCCAAGTATATGAAGATACTAATGGAAAATATAAAGAATTATTGGCGTCGATCAAGTGGACCAGCAAACAATACCCACTCACCCTAGGAAGTATTCCCCTCTACAAATTAGAAGAATTGGTAGAAACACACCTATGGTACAAATGTTAGTTTTCAGTCAACCAAGTGTAAGATAACATTTTACAACTTAAAAAGCTTACCAATCAAGTGTTGCACATGTCAAAGCAACATCATGCCGTGTGGCACTCATGCATGCAATTCCAAGATTAGCACACTTGGCACTACAACTAATAATTGGGCATCAGTCATGTCAGATAGTTGTCACCATACCACAATAGTGGCCACCCATATAAAAAGTGCTCATAGGACCAATATTGTATTAGATAATGGAATATCACAATATATGTTTGTCAAAACATATATATGATTTCAATATTGGGACCATATTTGAATTATAGATATGAAGATATTGCATGAGATTGTGTAGTGAACTCACTTTCCTACAATATCCCTTATGACATAACAATGCAAGATACGAATTAGAAATCCATATGGTGTGGTTCCCCAATCATTGGTGGGAATATTTTCCAAATTCACCAAATAAAAGAGATATCCATTGTGGCATCAACTATCCATTGATGCAACAAAGAACACACTTAAAAAAAAAAAGTAAAAAGTTACATCCCTCACCCCTTTCTAAGTGTACACCAACTGTCTCCACCTATGGAATGGTTGATGTCATCCCACATTTGATATTCAAACCTAATATGTGGGTGCCTAATTCATTTTTTAGAGGGAACAGATCAAATGGAACTTGTCAAGGTACCTTTGTCCTACACATCTATCACTTTTCCACTAAATTAAAACCCTGTTAGAGTTTCAAAGTCACTCACTTGTCTCACCATATCATCAAAGCCAACGTGGAAGGTGTTTGGCTTAGGATAAAATATCTCCACTACTACAACAGTTAGCCATCAAAATGAGATGGACAATCAATTAGTTTCCCAGGCCTAATGATACAACATGTTTAGGTTTACCTAATCCAATAGATAAAATCATCTTTGGGTTCATCCCATTGGTCTCAAAAAAATATTTAATCACAATACACTACACATACAAATACAATATTGTTTTGACATTCAAGAAAACAATCAGATACATCAGACATACCTCCCAACCACTATAGGCATCCTTGTGATTATTTTCCATTAAAAACAACCCTTCTTTCCAGATGAAGGGTTGCGTTTGTATGACCTCCCTCTCTCCCTCACCTCTATAAGCTAGCATAATTATCATGTAATACAATACGGGAAAGTCTTGTTTTATATGATGGAACATACCCCTTGACACTCTCATGCGCAACCTCTAGGCTTCCATATGATGTTTCCTTACACTACAATGGTGAAGACAAAAGCCAAGCTTCTTCACCTAGGAACTTGAGTTGATACCACACTCCATCTACAACACAAAAAAACAACATCCAACACCTCTATAAAGACAATTACCACAGACTAACAAAAACTTTAGGGCCCCATTTGGACGGCACATTCATAACTACATATTCATTTGTAAATTTTGGGGGTTTGACTATATCAAAGTTGAATGTTGGTCTTCAGAATCATTTCGTTTGGGTAGTAGAAGGTAGTGAAGGAAGGAAAAGGAACACAAAGTAGAAGCAGTAAGCCAATGACGTGCCAGACAATCAAGAAGGTGGAGACATGGAAGGACAGATGGCGGCAGGTGATACTCCATGCAACAGATACCATTGATCTCTCCTTACCACAACCACGATGACTATGCTCTGTTTCTGGGCATAGACCAGAGTTGGGGGAAGAACATGTGTGATGAGAAATGGAGTAGGGAGTGGAGGGAAAGGAGGCGATAGTTGAAGTAGAGTTGGACCACGGTGGATGTTGTGAGGAGAGAGAATGGAAGTTTGGAAGCAGAGGTCTCGGGAGCCAGTTGTCGTGGAATTTCCCAATCTCATTGATATCAGTGTGATTTTGAAGGCTGCATTCTACTATGTCAGAATACCACTCCTAGAAAAGTGGCATTCACCAACCAACTGCATATATATCCAAACCACACATTCATGAGTATTGGTATTCATAATACAAAATTTGAGTACAATCCCTCCTTGAAATGCTGCACCCAAACGGCCCCTTGATATCTATCAGAAAATGGGAACGCAAAACAAACCAAATGACAGAATTTCTAAAGAAAATCTCCTAGAAATAGTTATTATTGGATGATATGCACTAAAAAGAAATAAATATAGTAGCGTAAAAAGAGACTGCATCCATTTTCTGGATCCAACAAGGACAATTTCTCTTCGTTATGAAACTTTAAGTGTTCATATGAAGATTGGAAAATTCTTGCGAACTATTTCACTATGAACTCTTGAAACACTAAAATGTTGAAAACACCTCACATGTGGATCAGACATTTTCTAGTTCACAACTTATTTTTCAATATCACTCAAATGATAAGAGAATTTGGTTCCTTGTATTGGGTGAGCGCTTCCTTTTATAAACCATGTCCAGAGCAGATTCTCAATGTGGATGTGTGCCATTTTCTTACTAGTGAGTGGGAGAACCACACCTAACCCATGAAACCTAATGATTTCATGTTGGGTGTGAACTGGATGTGCACCCACCTATATTTGTTAAATTGGATGGGAAGGCAATCTTAGTGACTTCCAAGTGTACTTTGAGGCTCCAAGCCCATTTTCAAGACTAAGAGCCAATTTCACCACAATTTCAGCTCTCCAAGGTGGTATAGTGTGCCCTTCTAAATATATCAAGATAGATATTAACTCAATAACTTGATCCATACATTTTAGGAACTCTTTCACTACTATACAAGCCACGTGTGAAAATCACAACAAACAAATCATCTTTCTAGTCTTCATTAGGCAAGTCTTGATGGGAAAAACACCCAGTATAAGTCTTATTGTCAGCTCCAGGACATGCCTTATTGAGGCAAAAAAAGACAGACATTTTGATCAATTTGAATCCTTACATGATTACAATTTTAATCAAAGAAATTCAATATACATAGTCATTAATCGACATATATTTACCGACAATAAGTGTTTGTCATTCAATTTCATGATTTCACTCCTAGCAATGGGTGGATTCACCAAACACATGTAGAACCTCATTTTAAGAGGGGCACACTATTTTCACCTTATTTTCCCAAAATTTGGGGTTTAATGAACTCGAAATCATGAAAATTGCCAATGAAGTGATAAAGAGACAAATCATGATACTCTACATGTTCAAATCAGAATAGATTTAGTAGTAAACTATGAGTGTACCATATTATCAAAATATAGTTGTAAGGAAAATCTCGCATTATCCTATAGATAATAAGACCATATTAAGTATGTGAGATACATATGTATACAAGTAAGGGAATGGCAAAATGATTCTAATAAATTCTCAATATATCCAAAAAAACCATAAAAATTTCAACTAGATACATGATCAAATGTTAGAAATGATTTAGAAATCATGATGATTGATAGTCATCAAATGAAATGAGTTAATCCTATTCTCTAATATGATTACATGTCACATTTATAAGAATCAAATAATAACTCTCATAATGAGAAGGTAGGAAATTGAGATAGGCATCTAATGAATCAATGTTCAATTAAGGATCACTTGATGTTACCTCTAAGATACCATCAAGCCCTAATTGATGGATCTAAAGTCAAGTCCATCTGAACCCAACCCACATCCATACAAACTACCTCAACAACCTTATAAAAGTTCAAAATGAAGTGGCACCTCTGGTCCATCCTTGTGTATATTCTTCATATTTTCATATAAAACATGTTCCATGTCATCTAACTGAAGTCTCATGAGATTGAGGTCAATTTGTTCCTAATTAGTGCATATTCCCTTTTGAGTGTCCAGACTCCATTGCAAGATTATTTCCATTGCCCAAAGTTTATTACAACTATATTTGTACATCAAGGTGGGAACATCTCAACTATGATTCCTCTCTAAGTTGTCTCATGATGTTGACAAGGATCAAGTTTGTTAAGAGAATGCTTGAGAAATCACATGCACTAGGGAGCATGTGAGGTGAGAGTTCATGAAATTGTAGGGATATTTTCATTGATCGTTATAGAGAGGTTATATCCCACATAATTAAAACCCCAATCCACTATGTTACTGCTACATGATATTCTCTTGATGTCATTTACATGGGCTAAAAAATTCTCACCCACGTGCTAAATTGTAGTATGTAGAGCTCCTAGATTTTCCTTCTACTTCATCTTCAAGTTGTGAAACTCTGACACAACTCCTAAGGTTAGAGCCCAATGGGATTTTCAAAGGTAAGTTGACTTTTGGGTAACTTAAATTAAAAACTCTTGATGAAGGATGAATGGAAACAAGCTCTTCTCATCTTTGTGGCGTCTTAGCAAGGTAAAAGTCGATTGGATATTATGTAGATTATTGTCTCTTATCATTTTTCTTGATCTTATCATAGGGAAACAAAGATTGATGATTCCATATTTTTTGTTATTTTATAACCTTTATTTCGTACTTCTTCTATGTACATGAGAGATTTACATTGTCAACTATTATTTTTCCTTGTTTTCTTGCACAAAGATTCTATTTGCATTGTTCGGTTGACAATAGTGGTGAATGGTGTGTGATTTCTAGACACCTCTATGTTTAATTTATGCCCTTATCGAATATTTGGATGTATTTTATGCCTTTCTATAAATTGCATAGGGATTTAGGTTGATTTTCCTTATTTTACTCATAAACACAATGGCAAGTTCATTTTCCCACCCTCTCCTTGCATCTTGTGCATGTGGGGAGGGATACCAAGGCCTGTGTTTTTTAGACTAATAAAAAACACAACATCTTTCTC
Organism: Alisma plantago-aquatica; assembly: GCA_963693085.1. Lineage (NCBI taxonomy): Eukaryota > Viridiplantae > Streptophyta > Magnoliopsida > Alismatales > Alismataceae > Alisma > Alisma plantago-aquatica. Next base: position 145,335,046 of record OY856411.1, on the reverse strand, counting down.
TCATATTGATCCCTTTTCTTTTTCTATTTTATTAACCAACATAAGTGATCAACTAAACTCACTTAAACCATATTGGACTAAATATTTGATTTACTCACTACCATGCACTTAGGGTTTCACATGGCTGAATCATATCCAACATATCTCGTGTACAAATATGATGTCATAAGAAACCCAGACCAAAGAAAATGGCATTTTCATGACTTATAACAATTGAATGTCTCATGCATTTCTATGTAAATATTTGAATCAGGGTTTTCATGCCAATATGTCAAATTTAGTATTACTTGTATTAGAAGCATTAAATTGGAAACACTATCTCAAGAATGGCTCCTATTGACCATTTTCATTTTCGAAGACAATTAGCGATTTAGAAAGATATTAAAATTGGTTTCCATTATAATTTATTAGACTTTCATAAAACGTGAATGATATGAATTCAAAATGCCATCTTGGGAAAATCTAAAAGTGAAACGATTAAACATGTTTTGTTCAGTCACTAAATGTAAGAGGATGAACGAATTAAAATTTATTTGGCTTTTGCTATAAGGGAGTTCAAACATGTTAAAATCCATGAATTTTTTTATTTGTATAAATTTCCATATGAATTTCTTAATTCTCAAAAAAATTGATGCATCCATTTGAGTGTATACATTGAACCTTAATAACATCTAAATCATGTTCTAAGTGATTATAAAGTTGCTAAGTATTAAAATATATAGGAGAGTAGGGAGAAGTGAAGGTACATAGGTGAACTAAAGTAAATTTATGCAATTGGTTACAGAATTGATTTACCCACTCACCTTAATCCATCGGGACACCTATTCTAGGAGGAAACATCTAGATCTTAAATTGAAATAATTCACCATGAATAGGGTCCATAAGTTTAAATACATGTCACATCTAATCTCCTTAGGTCAATCTTCAGAGGTCCTTAGGTATAGCCTTCCATCAAGATGATATAAAGAGGGTAAGAGAGAAGAATAAGCTTAGAGGATCCACTATAGGATTTTGTGGGTACAACAAGAAGAAATATATTTTATAACATCATATAATTTGAATGAATATTAAATTGAAGAACAAAGTCAGCTCTTTCCCTTTTAGGGCAATCTTATCCAACCCAATCAAAATTGTCACCCACTAGAGATCTAGGATTCTTAAAGTGTAGAAAGTGTATTATGAGCTCATAGCTCAATTTGTAGAAATGAAATCAGTCAAAAGTTAGTCAAAGACCCAAATGATCTTGATCCATGAATATGATTGTTGGTGAACCCATAGTTGAGAAACTTTTGGGTAATTCGACTTGACCAAATAGGTTCAACTTATACTAAGTTTGCTACCAAGATTGGTCCCCATGGGTTCAAGTCTGGTCACATGTCAGTCTGGCTTGTATAAAATTGGTAAGTTTTCTACCATCGATTCAAACATCGAAGCCTGGCAATATTTATCCTAGGATGTCTATCAAGTAAGATTGGTCCAACCTTGTTATATGTTAGTCAAAAATTCTTATATTTACAATGTATAGCTTGTTAGGAATCATGGAGGTGACAAACAAAGTGGACACAATAAACAAATATCTCCACATTTCATGCAAGTAGATCTTGGCAACAAGAATGTATCTAGTAAAAGGGTGTGCAAGGTATACCCTATCATAGAGAAAGTCTAGCAACGTCCTCATGCAGTGGTGTACATCGTTGACGGCAGTGCACAAGTGGTCCTCAGAGACGTCCTCCCAGTGTAGTTGTATAGCACCTACGTCTCTATGTATTCTGTGTGGATGGACAAGAACTCCTTGTCATACAACTTGAGCTAGTGGGGAAGGAGCAACCTTCTGTTATCAACATGCTACTGTTGTGCTCTCCTTCATTCTCTCTCTCTCATAATGGGTGATGACATCTAGGGTTCTTACATGCAAGAGTTTGAAACTACAACCCAGTCATCATGTCCCTTTAACAAAAATTCATCTAGCACAATTAAAGTGACCCACTCGTGGATATCCAATCATTCAGTTGGTTAAGTGAGCACATTCTAGAATTATGCCATTAATTAATTGATACTTTAATCATATTAATTGAATGATTAATTTAAGTCATTTGATTGGCAATTCCTACCGATCGCTCAAGGTTAGTCGATCGAGTAATCATATGAGTTGATAATTTTAAATTCAACCAATTTACTTTAACCTTTTATCTTACTATTCAAGATTATAGTCCACTGTTGTTCTAAGATTACCTAAACATTTTATTAATCAATTTGTCTTAGAAGATTTCTAATCATGTTCACAATTATACTCCTATTCCAATACATCATATGTGTGTTACCCTATAGGCTCCACATTATGTTGGTAGTAATGTCCATCATCAAATTATGATTTCATAAGCAATGATTGGTATCTAGCAAGACACTATTTCCACCCAAGTAATTGTAGAAGTCAAAGAGCAACTTCTACCTAGTATTGTGACCACTGTTATAGTGATCGCATAATCCCTTTGTCTTTGAGATCTATGCTAATTCTGAGACTTTGAAATGTCATCCTATTATAATGTTAAATATTTGTACATCATAACATTTTATGTTCATAGAACTCTCCAGCCTTCAGGATGCAAACTCTCGAGATTGATCTAGCCTAGACATAGTCTTTAATAGCATGTAAGCTACTTTTTTATTTTCATTTTCACATCTCATAAATGTTTCCATCCTCATATTCCCTATACATATCAGAGCACTATCCATGATTCTATCATTTTGTGGTAACTAAAAGAAGGTCTTAACTCTTTAAGATATTTTCCAAACCCCAAATCCTTGACCATTTATTTGAAGTGGATATTGAGAGTTCCATATAACCAGTTTTTGTAGGATGAGTTCATTGAGAAGTAGTCGTCCTTTGTCCATTTCCAGATAAGTTCATCTCCATATCTCCTCTTTAGATATCTCATAAGAAGTATCTAATTCACTATGTTCATTGAGAACAAGGCATCTGAAAACTCCTTATCCCAATCGCCTTCTTCCCTCACCATACTCTCCACGTTTGTATCTATGATCTCCTCAGGCGCATACAATTCAGTAGAAGGATTGGCCTCTTCTCCTCTCTGAGCCATTCATATGACCATATTTCCATCTCATTTCTTAATATTAGAGAAAGACAAGGGTTTTCACTAATAAAGGAGAGAATTCCCACATAATCACATCCCCATGTGGAACCATTTTTCCTATAACCATTCCCCCATTGTATTTTTCCTTCATGAGATTCACCTAAGGGTAAAAATATTATATTAAGGAACTCCCATCTACCTCCATGAGGTTCATATTGAATTCCCTTGTATCTTGAATTCCTAGTCCTCCTTCTGACAGAGGGGTGACCACCTCGCTCCAATCCACCAAACTCATTTCCTTCCTATCCTCCCCTCTTCATATGAAATTATGCACATGCTGATAAACCCAATTGTAGATGGTTTCTGGAAGTTGGGATATTAGCATTTGTATGTGTAGTCATCCAAACCATCCTTTCCAAAGTTATTTACCTCCTAGAAAGAGCGATTTATTCTTCCAATCTAAAATATTTTGTCGTAATGTCAATATCAGATGGTCAAAGTGCTCCTTGCCTTTTCTTTATGTATTGATTTTGTGTCCAATTCTATAGATATCATGATAGTTCTTTAAGTGTATAATGTTGTACCAATGTAGTTGAGATTTTTTTGTCTATGAAAATGTGTTCATTTCCCAATATAATGAAAAATACTTATTTATAAAATAAAGTAATTGTTTATGCATTGACATATATTTTTGTGTTGATTCACTCACAGATGCAAACCTTTAAAATCCTCCTTCCTATGAATATGATATGGGTCTAAATGACATCAGATTTTGGAATGCTAACTCATATCAATCAGTCACCAACTACAACTAAATCTATGATCCAAAAGATAACCCCATATTCTAATAAGGGGCAATTTAGCTCATTTCTAGAATCTATACTCCTAGACAAGCAAGGATATCAACATACTATAAGACTAAGTAGTGTTAACTAAAGATTAAAAAAACAATGATAGTAAGTATATGACAATTTTATAATTGTAAAATTAAGTAAGATAAAAATCTACACATCATTCCTATCATATTATAAAAATAGAGACAGTAGTGTACTAGAATGCATTGCAAGAGGACAGTAAAAACCCCATAGGATTTATCTAACATAGAGACACATATACCTATTTTCAAGAATTATAATGAGAATATACACACAAAAACCCTAATCAATGATAATCAATCACTAATGCACTAGAATCTTAATATTCAAAGTAAATCCCTCATTGGGTAAGTCTACAACAACATCATAGTACACTAGTTTTAAGTTGATCTACTCATTAGATTGATTAAAAATAATTTTCCATTTTAAGGTGATTAGATCATGATACAATTTCTTACCTTAATATATAAATTCAACCCTTCTTTCCCATCAATAAATATCTAGCACCATAATACAAAATAAAATTTCACATATTCCCAATTTAGGTTGTATACCACTATGAAATTAACTGTATTTTCCCAAAAGGTGTAGGGTGATGACAAGAATGTTTGGAAATTGGGCATCAGATAAGGCAGCAAAATCAAAAAAAATTATAGTTGTATCCAAAAACAGCAGATTTTATCAACAATGATGTATCTAGGAACAAGGTTTGTGAGGTATATACCTGGTCCTGGAGCAAGTTCAGTGACAATCCTCACAATGATTTGTTCTTGTTCTTCAATACATGTGAATAATCGTCAGCAACGGCCTCCTGGTGCAGCACCACAAACAACGATTGACTCCATTCTCCTAGTGTGATGGATATGGTTGTTGGATCCTAGATGGGTGATTGGATGCTCTTGAGGGGGGGTGAATAGAGCTGAATGCACTTAAATAAAATTCATTAGACCTTCAAGATATATCAAAAGATAAGGTTGCTAAATAGGAAGTTTGATTGCAACTAAAACATGCATAGAAAGGGAGAGAGAGATTGAACATACACCAAGTGACAAGCTATGTAGAGTGGTTCCACACTTCAAACTAGAAGTGAGTCAGTCCACTACCTAAAGAGGTCAACCTCTAGGATTTCTTAACCATTTCACTCTTATATTCATTCATAAGACTTACAATTTATGACCACCAAAGGACTTACCCATCCAAGCACAAGGAGATATCCACCTTACCAAGGACTTACCCACTTTGCTTGAGTTTTCATCCTTCACCAAGGTCTTGCCCACTCAAGGACAAGTCATTCGCCTTCAAGGACTTTGCCACTCCTCTTGGATCTTCAGCCTTTGCCTTCACCTTCACTCAAAGAAGATTCCACCAAGGACTTACCCACTTGAGCAAGGAGTCTTCTGCCTTCACCAAGGGCTTACCCACTCTTGCTCCAAGTCTTCAGCCTTGATCTTCACCAAGGGACACCTTCCCTTGTTCTTCTTCACCTCTCTTAGCCAAGAGAGTGAACCTTCATCTTCATGGTTGAAATGAGAGATAGGGAGGTGGTAGAAGTGAGAGCGTCACAAGATATACATGTAGGACTAGCTCTCTTATAGATTTCCTACTCACTCTAATGAATGTAGCAAGTGATTAAGCTTAGAGAGAGAGGTGGTTGTAGCAAGCACTCAACTATATAATAGGAACCTCACATAGAGTTTTGCATTGAATGCTCAAACTTAGAATGAAGCCCAAGGGGTCCTATTTATAGTTGGGGATGCCCCTTATCCTTTGGGAACACTTAAGAATGAAAACTAGCCATTTTGTGTCTTGCAACAAATATATTTTCACTTGTTGCAACTCCACAACGACTAGAAACATTTTTCTACACTTTTTCATACAGTGCAATCGGTCGAGTTTCTATAAAGGTAACTCGACCGATCCCACTAAAAGACAAGACCTATTTAGGCCATTGGTCGAGTTTGTCCTGGGGTAACTCGACCAATTCACTTAAATTAGTTTTGGCTAGTACAGAGATCGGTCGAGTTCTGTGAAGTGTAAACTCAACCGATCAAAAGTCATTTTCAAGATCCAATCAGGATCAGTCGAGTTTGCAACTCGACCGATGAACAACCTGATGTGAATTTTAGAAATTGGCTATTGAGTGCTTAAATATTCAATCTAAGTGCTTCTAATTTTTTCTAAGCTTAATTACAAGTCATACAATCATTATAAGTGATTTACAACATGATTCTAATGGATTTACATCATATTATAAAAACATGCACTTGTATTGACTTTGACTTGTCTTTTCTCCAAGTTGATATGTGCAAGTTAGGGCATTTGGAGTGTTTCTATACCTAATCTGAAATCACTCAAGTAGAGACATTAGACACAATTAATTGGAATGGTTTAGTCATCATTAAAATAAGGGTTTAGTCAATTTAGATCTTGAGTCAACAATGGCCTCCACACCTCTACTTAGTCCATGTGGACTACCGAGAACTCCTCATCGTGCTTCTAGACAGAATGGGAAGGATTTGTCCCTTCGATGTCAGTGTCCTAGCATTGACTTTTTCTCCCTTGTTGTCTCTCTCTTTTATGGGTAAGACTTGTTTGGGCTCTCACGTTACCACAATTGTGAGAGGACAACATTTGTCAGCATAACTTGTGTCTTCTAAAATTCTTGACTACCTCTCTATTTATAGGAGGCTTAGGGTCAGGGTTTCCAGATCAAGTGGGAGTCGAAGAGATGGATTTTCACAAATTTTGGCTGCTTTGAACCATGAGTCGGTCGACTCAACACTTTAGTTGGTCGACTCGCACCCATTTGGTAGATTCAACACTTGAATCAGTCAACTAGAATGCTTTCCTATTCATAAGCATATTGGCTTTCAATGCAGCAATTAATGTACAAAATGACGTCAACATCAATCCTTGATCCAGACTTATTGATCGTCCAGTTGGTCAACTAGAACTCTAAATTGGTCGACTCAAACACTTGAGTCGATTGACTCAATACTTGATTTGTTTGACTCATGTTCCTCGTCAGCCAATTTTTAGCTAATGTTGTCTAAATTGATTACTTAAACACTTTAGTAATCGTGACACATGAATCGATCAACACAACACTTGAGTTGGTGGACTCACACTCTTAGGCAGCCAATTATTCATGAGTAAACTTCTATTATAGGTGCATCCCATGTGTGTGACCCTATAGGTCCCAAAATTACTTTGGCACTGAATGTCCATGACCAATTTAGGACATCAAAAGAAATGAGAGGTATCTAGAAACACATCATTGCTACCCAAGTATTGGAAAGTTGGATAACAACTTCAACCTACAATTTGTGTTCAATGTTATAGTGATTGTATAGTTGCTTTGTCTCTGATATCTAGATTGAACTCGAGGCATGGAATCATCATTCTCTTAATGTTCAATCCATGTTCCTTGAAATAGAATAGATTGTATGAGATGCATGTGAGTTTAAATATCTTACGTTGAGTCACATGAGTATGGCCATACATTTCTCAATATTGGTTATCAAGTCTGGGATATCAATCTCCCATAGGAGAGACAAATCCCATCTACATCACTCACAATCAATCACCATGTGTCACAACTTACCCGACCATCACCTTTATGGAATTGGATGGTGCCAAAATAAATCAAGCGACATATGATGAGTGTAGTAACTTCATGTCTAAGAACCACAATCACCACTATCACGATGAGAGGTAATTCTGACTACCATTCCATGGTCTCCATATATCACTCTCAAGGTGAGTCTATCTGATACACTATTCTCTAACATGTACCTATGTGTTTGACGTGATATCCCGTACCAGGACTATTGAGACTATATCATCAGTCGAAACATGTTCTAGTCTTATGTATTATAGTTGTCTATTTTTCTTTCATAGTAATATATGACTAGGGATATAGCAAGAATGCATGTACTCTTATCATACATATAATCTCATTATTCAAGTCCTAAACCTAAAAACATATGTCATCGAGTAACATCATTCTTTAAACATCTACTATGTCTGTGTCATTATATCATGTGATTGAGACAAACACAATGGACAAAATTACCTATATAATTATCTAATCAAGTATATGATGTCCCATAACAATCATCATATGATTGTCTATATGGGTATAAATACCAACAAAAGTCTTTTACTAATTACACAGACCATTAATAATGGATATTACTTTCCCTAATTTATAATAGTATTTATGATTTTATATATATATATATATATATGGGCTCATCATTAATACCCGCGCACACTTCCTGATATTTTTTTTTATTTTTTTTTGCAATCGTAGAGGAGCATTTTTCTAGCTCCCCAAAAAATTTGATCCAAAAATAATATCATTCCCCCCCCCCAAATCAAAAAACCCCTCCATATATTTACTGACTGTATATATTTTGCACAGTTACTCTTTTGCTCTCAGAGTTACTCTATATATCAATACAGTTACCCTTTTGATTCAGAAGAGTTACTCCAATGTACCATATAGTTACTCTTTGAACCCCGAGTTACTCCAGCGGGTAGCGAAAATCTGGCTACCCGCATGGGTAATGAATGAACAGCCTATATATATATATATTCAATATATTATATGTAACTTCAAATGATCACCATTATGGTTGGATATAGGTTAATGTGAGTTTATTTTCTTCAATACTTCCATTATGGTTTAGGATTTGATGATAAAACTTCAAAACCATTGACCTTAGTATTCTCATTTTTACCTTATCCTAAATAAATGACTTTGTTGTCATGTGGTTGAATATTCAAATTAGTTCTCATCATATTGTTATAATTATAGTTATTATTTTTAGGAAGATATAATATTTTGTTCTTTATATTAAAATCTTCTATATACTAAATCAAGGCAATTTTAAAGTACAAAATCTTTTTAGCTCCCTTTTATTTAAAAAAATACTATCAAGAGGAAAAGCCAAAATCGCATATCCTCAATCTGATAGTCGATCCATTCAACACATCTTATGCTCAACCTCTTGCTTCTCTCTCTCTCTCTCTCTTGGACAAAGATAATATATAGATTTAATAAACTTTTATCATGCAACATATGTTTCCAAGCCATCATCTCATCGCTCACTTTTCCACCTTAAAGTTGGAAGTCCCAATATATTGATTCAGTTGGTGTTGATTTTTAGCAACCAAAATGGCTCATTTTTTCTACAACTAACTCTAAACAAATTAATTGAGGTTGAGTATCCAATACCCGCCATGGACTGCAGAAAGGAAGGAGTAGAAGTTATCCAGAATGGGGAGTGTATGTAGAAAAGAGAACAAAAAGGATGGAATGAAGGGTAAGAGATGGTGAAGGAGGAGGAAAACTACAAGAGAAGAGATTCCATGTCTAGGTCTCTTTGGATGGGGAAAGGGGTTCACAAAAAGACCACTAGATCGAAAAATATAGATGTTACAAACCTTGGGAAAAACCAACACCATAAGTGAAATTCATTCTTCTCAAACTCAAGAACCCACTTATTGGTCCAAAACATGCTACAAAAATCCACATCTCAAAGGCTCAAGTCATATCAATAACATGACCCTAACCAAAGGAGTCTTAGCTACACTCTATATAACGCAATGGAGCATGCCTACAATCAAGCAAGCCCTATGTCCATATCCTTAAAGAGAAACCTTCGTGGAAAGGCTAGAATGTAATAGAAGGTTACAAAAGTGAAAAACCACTAGAGGGGGTAAATAGGGTTTTATAAATATTTTAACAATAATTCAACTCAAACAACCACAATTGAGATAATAAGAAGGAGGCAAGGTGTTTAAAGTGGTTCCACCTTTAGCAAAAACTAAATGAGTCAGTCCACTACCCAATTGTTTCCAATTGGGATTTTGAAATTATTTAAATTTTATTACCTCGCAAGGATGTTACATAAAATTACAAATACTTTCACCGCCCTTTGGACAGCCTTCACCAAGAAGTAGTCCCACCAACCTCGAAGTAGCCTTCTTTGAAGTAACTTCAAGCTCCCCCTTGAAGTAGCCTTCCTCTTGAAGTAGCTTCCCGTTGAGACAACCTTCTTGAAGTAGTCCAAAGTCCTCCATCTCCACTGAGAAGACCGTTCTCCACCTGAGAAGATAAACCCTCTCCAATATGTAGCCTCCAACCCTAGGAGTAGCAAGGAGAGTACAAGCAATAAGAAAGAACAAGAAGGAAAATGGAAATTACAATTACCGTTGTAGCACAAGAGTCCTATCGATCGAAGTCTTTGTCGACCGAGACAGTCTCGGTCGAGGAATTGTCGACCAAGAGTCCTATCGGTCGAAGTCTTTGTCGACCGAGACAGCCTCGGTCGAGGAATTGTCGACCAAGAGTCCTATCGGTCGAAGTCTTTGTCGACCGAGGGACAGTCTGGAGCAAGTGTATATAACATTCGATTCCAACTCTCAACTACCTTGTCTGCTGTGTCTAATGGCTATTTGGGTCAATTCTCGATCGAGGAGATTGTCGACTGTGAGTGTCTCGGTCGAGAAGTTTGTCGACCGAGAATGACTCTGTTTCAATGTTTTAAACTTACTAAGTGTGTGTATCCGTGTGCAGCTGTGACACTATTGTAGGGGATGGCCTATCTAAGTGTTGTGTGTGGCTAGGGAATATCTAAATGCTTAATTTACATGATATCTAAGTACTTGTACATTATATACTTGTACAAGTTTTTACATTTGATTACAATCATCAAATTTAGACATTTTGAGCATATATATCTTCCAAGGGTTTGTCATCCACCTAGTTCCTGCAAAACTTAAGTAGCACGTTAGATCCACAAGAATGAAATGTTTGTCATCATCTAAACAAAAGAATTATAATAATGTCCAATTTAGCCAACAATCTCTCCCTTTTTGAAGATGACAAACATTTCCAAAATATAAAATAAGGAAATGTAAATCATGTGAGTTTCATACCTAAAGTTTACCTTTTGTAGCCATTCTCTTATTTGCAAGTGTGTGTTGGCCGAATGATTATGAAACTCATTTATATTTTTGATTTTATATTATTTCTCCCCCTTTGTCATTTCAAAAAGATAACCAATATAATCATTAAGTATGACTTTTATTATTCCCCCTTAATTTGATAATTAGATGATCCCCCTTAATAAGATATTCAGTTTTCTAAGCAAGGGATGCAAACCACTTATTGTCAAATTTAGCCACAATTTATTTCTCAATCATTTGCAAAGGATGTTAAGCCTTGAAATGATATGAGATCCTTTTAGATTCATGGCATATGTGTGTTGATTTCTCATCCATTTTATAAGGGATGTTAAGCCCTGAAAATGACATGAGAATCCTTTAAGCTTATGAATGTATCTCTAACCAAATACACAGGATGTTAAGCCCTGAATTGTTTAGAGAATTCCATTATATTCATACATATTGTAGGCTCCAAAATTACTTTAAAGATACTAAGGTCATAACTAGCCTCAAATTTTCTTTATGATGTTTATAAAGTTTTGTAAGCTCCTTCTTATAGTCAAGATAGTTTTTGTGAGCTCCCCCTTAATCTTATAATCAAGATAATTTAAGGATCCTAAGGTCACAATAACTATTAGATCATAATAAGTTAACCTTTTATGAGAGCTATGTACTAAAATATTGTTTTCAATATATTAAAATTAAGTGCAAGGAAATGATTTACAATTAAGTATTTTGTCAAGATTATTTTAGGTCGACTTTGACTTCGACCTGGGCGCCCCTTGGTCAAACTTAATTTCAACCAAGAGGCAATTTCTGCAGATTTCCAATTTAAGCATTTTCATAGCTTACATAGTATTAATCATGTATAACAAGAATATCATTTTCCATAATCTAAGCACAAGATAATCATTTAACTAGTATGTCAAGATGCATTTGTGCCATAGAGATTCATCTTAATATGTAATGAGCTAAATCACTATGATCATTTTGAAAGCAATATCCATTCATGGTTTGTATATATAGATCAAAGATTATTTTAGGAAAACCAAGTAAAGAATGGAAAACAGTAAAAGCATATCCATAATTTTATGAAATACAATGATGATGATCATTTAAAAACAAAATTTCAAGACACATGGTTTTTATATAGATAGACCAAGGAATATTTAGGACAAACCATGTGAATTGTGATAAAACAGTAATTTCCTTGATTAAACAAATCATGGTTCATATTTTTAGTTTTAAGCTAAACCATGTAGGAGATTATAGCAATTAAAAATGAACTTGCAATCTATACTATATCTGTATTGATTCATTTTGCAAGAAGGCATGTTCAATTTTAGATTGCAAAAAGTATACAAGTTTGATAAAAGTCTATTTAATAAGTCATAATGCAAGCTTATCAAAATGTTTAAAGAATTTGTCTCCAAGATTCATTTGAAAATTAAATCAATCATTAATAGCAAATTGATAGAAAACTGGATCAATTAAACAGGTTCAGCAGAACTTGATTCGGTCGAACTATTCTTCGATCGAATTTATCTCAGTCAAAAATTTTCTCGACCGAGTGTGCTGCTGTTTGTACAGGTTTTATCAGATTGTTGCAATCTTAAAAAAATAGTAACCTGCTCAGTCGACTAATTCTTGACTGACAGTGTTCTCGGTCAACCATTTTCTCGACTGAGAATGTTTTTATATTATTTTTCAGTAATTATTTGCAAACAAGGTACAAGAATATAAAAGCTAAAGCTCAATTTTATTGAGATATGACATTTGTATATCAAAGTAACGTTTTAGGTCAAATCTCAACTAATAAATTCAAATCTCTAAGTTTTAGGAACCCAAACTAGATCATCATTCCTTTTCTTATATGGGCATGAAAAAGAGTAGTGTCTAAGACGCAAGCAATAATGACAACTAATAGAGTCAATCTCATTTCTAGGGATTGAGTTCTTCTTGGGCACATACATAATCTTGGCCTTGGGTGCTTGTGTTTTTCTAGGTTTAGGTTGATAGGATTTTCCTTTTGATACATATCCTAAACCTCTCCTTCCATTATAGCTAGAAGAATTATTCAGAATTTTATCAAGAACATCATTCTTTCTCAAGCTATTAATCTCTCTTTGTAACTTGGTAATATCATCCATTTTCTTTTTGATATCTAGCTTTGCTTGATCTAGATTAGATGATAAATCATCCTTTTCTTTAAGAATAGCATCATAATCTAGATGATTGCATAGGATAGGTTGAGTTTGAAAATTATGTAGTTTTGCAAGCAAATCAACCTTTTGTTGATAAAGAAGATCATGATTTGTTTCTAAAGTAAGCAACTTCATATTGCAATCATTTAAAGATGATTTCAAGGTAATATTTTTAGAAGCAATATTATCCTTTTCAAAAGAAATATTATTTAATCTAACATACAAATCTTCATTAGTTTTAGTAGCTTTCTTTAGTTTCTTTTTGCAATCAATATATTTCTCGTGTGTATCTTGAAGACTAGCAATTAGATATTCTTTTGGTAGATCAAAAATACTTACCTCTTCTTCTTCTTCTTCATTGGTTGTAGTGATAACACCTATTTTTGTGATGCTTTTGCCCTTTTTCTGTTATCAAAACTGCCCTTTTCTGCTATTTTCCTCTCTTTTATTTGTACTTTCGCAATAATTGGCCAAGCAATGCTCTTAATCCAATATTTCCATCTTTTGCAGAGTTTTTCCTCATTTTGGTACAATAAGGCCGTCCCGGCCCACAAATAAGTCCAAGTCTGTTTCGCTCTTCCTGACGCCCGATACGACCTCTGCCCGACAGAGTGGAGCAACACAACGATGCGCGACAAAGAGATGTCGCGCAAGAAGAAGCTGACGGACGACACGCCTCTTACCCGACAGGGAGCTGAGCTCTCCACGACAACCCAAGCTTATCGCGCGACACCGGCCACCCACCGGCAGACGCCACCCATCACGTGACCGACAGCCAACATCCCTGCGTCGGGCGATATGTGTATCGGTCGTCCATCAAACTCGCGAATACGAAGGACACGTGGCGTTGTGAGAACCATAACTTCCCCCAACCGTTGCATCTAAATAGCAGCTACAGGAAGTCGAAAAGACAGTTCGGACAGTGGGGAACTTTAAGTGATCTTTCGAGGAAAACTGTGATAGCAAGAGTATCGTGCCCCAGTGCTCGTACCGGACAACTCTAGGTGAGCTCTTCCTCATCCCGAGAGGGAGGGGATGGGTCACTTAGGACCGTCCCGGGCGACACTGCGGGCCGATATCGGCCGACGTAGATGAGCGACACAAGTGGCCGACAGTAGAACATGTCGCTCCATGCCCGACACGATATCGAACCCGATATGTTTTGCCCGTCATGCGTGCCTCCCGAGAGGGTGCGTCGCCTGACATGAGCGTATCGGCCATGGTCCTTGAGCGATACAGTCGACAGTCGATGTGTGCCGCCCGAGAGGGTGTGCCGCCCGACACCACTTTATCAGGCTAGGCTCCTGACTGGTATCGGGTTGGAGAACCGCAGTACCCTGTCGTCCTTCTACATCAAGGAGGCGACATCTATCTTTGATTCTGTTATTTAATTCTTTATTTATGCAATGTATTAGGACCTTTAATGTTTATGGAAATGGAAAAGCTTAATTACTTGCTGCTCTATGCTTGGTGCAATATGTTGGATGACTGCTATGTTTGATATCTGAACTCTAGCTTGCATGTTAGGATCGCGTTTCTCTTAGCTATCGAATCGTGTTTTTCCCATCGCAACAACTTCGAGAGTTGTGTTGTGGATTTAGTGTTTGGTTCAATTCTGGAGTACGAGAGTGCCTGGAACGGAGTTGTTTCAGTAACATTCTACTCTAACTCAAGTCCAGCAACCTCGAGAGGGGTGTTGATGCTTGGTTAGAGGTACCCACTCTGAGAGGAGGGGTGCAGGATGTTACTGCTACCATTTGTTTTACTGTAGTCTTATCCTTCGTACCTTGCTCTGGCTTTAGTTTTTATCTTTCTGTTTCTGTTGAATGAAAACCCCTAAAAACTGCTAAATGACTAAAACCTCAAATCTCTCTAGTATCTCCAGTTGGAGATAGTTTTCTTTGTTTTGTTTGTGACATCTTGTTGTTTCCCTTTTGGGAATTTATATCTCTATACCTGCCAGAGTGTAGCGTGTCGATTCTGGGATCTCAACACTACCACCCTTGTCCATGTGTTCGACCCCGTATGTCTACTTCGACCCCGTAAGAAAAGTTGTGGGGGCCTAGAAGGATTCGAGTTTATTAATGTAAAAGCTTGACTACCTCAAATCCGCCTCCAACTTTTGGACGTGCGATTTAGGCCGGTCAACTTTTTGGCGCCGATGCTGGGGACAAGGCAAAACTGTACTATAGACGAATCCAAATCCACTAACTACACTCCAGTGCCTCAAGCTTAGGAATGAGTTTGACAACACTCTTTTTCTCTTTCTTAATGTTTTTCTTTGCCTAAAAGTAAAAATTCAATTTTCTAAATTTGATTTTTCGTGCCATTTCAGGAACTCTAAAGAACGGTGACCTGTTCTGCCGAGCTTTGATACCAAGTCTCGTTGCGAGCAGTCTCTTTCTGAGGGTGAATGTCAGGGCCAAGGCGAGAGGTCGATCTAGCCTAACTTGGTTGGTCAGCTTTCCGCCTACATAAAGAGACAGGATACCATCATCAGCCAACTGGAGCAGGGCACACTCCCTAGCCCTGGAGCTCTGAATTCAATGAAATGCCAGATGGCTAGCTTGTAGATGCGCCAGAGTGAGGTTGATCGGCGGTTGACACAGATGACTTCTCTGATGAAGAATCCTACAATAAAAGCACTCCCATACCCTGAAACTGCCGGGATGGCAGTTCTGAGGTCTGGAAGAACACTGGAGCGCCCTGATGAAGCCAGGCCTGAGCCCGAGCTAAGGACTGAGGGTGCAGCCCCAGGAGAAGAGGAAGAAAGATAGGCAGACGTTCGAGAGTCTGCGCAAAGGTTCCCTGAAGAGCTACCTGGCGGAAGGAATGCTTACGCTACTAGGGTTCCGTTCCCGTACAAGTTGATAAAGGTGAATCTGAAGAAGCATCATGAGAAGTTCATGGAGTCGATCAGGAAGTTGCATCTCGAAGTGCCCTTCCTTGACGCATTGGAGGAGATGCCTACATATGCTAAGTTCCTCAAGGACCTTATCATAAAGAAGAGAAGGGGAGGAAGGATTGAGACGGTGCACCTAGCTTATGCTTCCTCTGCCTTCGTGAAGCCCGACATGCCAATTAAGAGAAGGGACCCCGGAGCATTCACAATCCCGTTTGCCATCGGGGACAATGTCGAGCGTAAGGGTCTAGCAGACTTGGGGGCAAGCATCAGCCTCATGCCCCTAAGTTTCACACAAAGGGTGGGTTTGACCGACATGGTTCGAACCAACATGAGGATTGAACTGGCGGACCACACCTTTAAGAGACCCGTCGGCATTGTCGAAGATGTGCCGATCAGGGTTGGCGATTTCTTCATCCCTTGCGATATAGTCGTCATCGACACAGCTGAAGACCCTCGTTGCCCGATCATCTTTGGGCGCCCCTTCTTGGCAACAGGGAGAGCGCTGATTGATGTCTCCGAGGGGATGATCACTTTGAGTCGGAAATGAACATATTGACTTCAAAATGAAGGAGATCATGAGAAGCCCGTCCCTGTCTGAATCAGCATGTTTCGTAGATAGCTACAATAAATTCTATGAGGAAATAGAGGAAGATATCCGGACAGTAGACCCCCTTTTGGGGGATATAAACTGTCAAGATCCTGACCTCGAAGATCCTGAGGTCGCAAAGCATCTCAAACTTTTCAACCTTTCTGATGAAGACTTGCAAGAAGAGGATAAGGTGGTGGAGTCTGCGATGTATGCCTCTCTCGAGGGGGAGCCTCAGGAGAAGGCACCCAGACCAAAGCCAGAGTTAAAGGCGTTGCCGGAAAGCCTGAAGTACGAGTTCTTGGATGAAGAGCACAGAAACCCCGTCATCGTAAATGCAAATCTTTCAAGCAATCAGCTAGACCAACTCCTTGAGGAGTTAAGGCTCCACAGGGGGGCTATAGGATACTCAGTAGATGATATCAAAGGCCTTAGCCCCGCCTTGTGCATGCATCACATCAACTTAGATGAATCTACCAAGCCTCTGGCCCAACCCCAGAGGAAGCTGAACCAGATGCTCAAGGAGGTCGTCAAGAGAGAGGTAATAAAGCTTAGGGATGCAGGGATCATTTACCCAATCGGAGATAGCAATTGGGTAAGTCTGATCCACGTAGTGCCCAAAAAGGGCGAGATGACGGTGGTTAAGGGTGAGAAAGGTGACGAGGTGGCGGTTAGGACCGTCACCGGATGGTGGATGTGCATTGATTACCAAAAGCTAAATCAAGCTACAAAGAAGGATCATTTTCCGCTACCTTTTATTGACCAAGTTCTTGAAAGGTTAGCGCATCATGATTTCGTTTGTTTTCTTGATGGCTTTTCAGGTTTTTACCAGTTATTCATCTTTCCTGACGATCAAGAGAAAATAACATTCACCTGCCTTTATGGCACTTGTGCCTTCCGAAGGATGCCCTTCGGACTCTACAACGCCCCCACTACCTTTCAAAGATGCATGATATCGATGTTCTCATATTTTCTAGAAGACATCGTAGAAGTTTTTATGGACGAATTTTCAGTCTATGGGAAGGACTTTGATAACTGTCTGAAGAATCTGTCATTGGTCCTTCAAAGGTGCGTGGAGAACAGCCTAGTTTTGAACTGGTAAAAGTGCCATTTCATGGTGTGGGAGGGCATCGTTGTAGGGCATAAGATCTCAAGGCGTGGGATCGAGGTGGACGTAAGCAAATTTGAAGCAATCTCCAAGCTTCCTCCACCTAGATCCGTGACGGGGGTGCGCAGCTTCCTCGGGCACGCCGGATATTACTGAAGATTCATAAGGACTTTTCGAAGATCTCCAAACTGCTGTCCAATCTTCTGGTAAAAGATGCTGAATTTGTTTTCTCTAACGATTGTCTCAGTGCTTTTCAGGCCCTGAAAAACGCTTTAATATCACCACCTATCCTTCAAGAGCCAGAATGGGGTTTACCTTTTGAGCTGATGTGCGACACTAGCGACTACGCGGTTGGAGCAGCCCTGGGGCAAAAGAAAGACAAAAAGCACCATGTGATTTTCTACACTTGTCACACGTTGGACGAGGCTCAAGTAAACTACACAACAACTGAGAAGGAGATGCTTGCGATCGTCTTCGCGTTCGATAAGTTCAGGTCGTATCTCGTCAGAGCTAAGGTCAAAGTATACACAGATCACAGGGCTATAAAATACTTGATGCAAAAGAAAGACGCAAAGCCCAGACTGTTGAGGTGGGCCTTATTGCTCCAAGAGTTCGACCACAAAATTATCGACAAGAAGGGAGCAGAAAATGTGGTTGCAGACCACCTATCAAGGATCATGCTGAGAGACAGGGAGGGCCTCCAATCAACGACGACTACGCCGACGAGGCTCTTATGTTGGTCGAAGCTCAAGAAGAAAGCTTACCCTGGTTTGCAGACATCTGCAATTATCTTGCTTGCGGAGAACTGCCTCCTGACATCACATACAATCAGAAAAAGAAGCTATTCACAGATGCTAAAAACTACTACTGGGATGATCCTCTCCTGTTCAGAAAGTGCGCCGACAACTTATACAGGAGGTGCATCCCAGAAGAAGAAACCACGGACATCCTGAAGGAATGCCATGCCTCCCCCTATGGTGGTCACCTAGGTAGAGAAAGGACAGCTGCAAAGGTGCTACAGTCAGGTTTCTACTGGCCCTCCTTATTTAAAGACGTTGCAAAATTTGTGAAGGTTTGCAAAGAGTGCCAGTTTACAGGGAACATAGGGCGGAGGAATGAAATGCCAATGGCAAGCTGGATCGAAGTAGAAATATTTGACGTGTTGGGGATCGACTACATGGGACCGTTTCCCCCATCCCGGGGGTATCAATACATACTCGTGGCAGTGGATTATGTATCGAAGTGGGTGGAAGCGGTAGCCACCCAAACCTGCGATGCCAAGTCAGTTATCAAGCTCTTCGAGAAGACCATCTTTCCTCGTTTCGGTGTACCGCGCACGGTTATAAGCGACGGAGGGTCGCACTTTGGAGAAAGACAGTTTGAATCACTTCTGTGCAAGTACGGAGTGAAGTACAAGATCGCTACACCCTACCACCCACAGACGTCAGGGCAGGTAGAGGTTTCCAACAGACAAATCAAGCAGAACTTGGAGAAAACTGTCAACCGAACAAGGAAAGACTGGTCCATGAAGCTTGAAGATGCACTTTGGGCCTACCGTACTGCTTACAAAACGCCCATTGGAACCACCCCCTACCGTCTCATCTACGGAAAGTCCTGCCACCTTCCTTTAGAGTTGGAACACAAGGCCCTTTGGGCAATCAAGTTCCTAAATATGGACCTCGACAAGGCAGGAGAAAAGAGGTTTTTACAGCTTCAAGAGCTCGAAGAGCTTAGAATTAATGCCTATGAAAATGCAAAAATCTACAAATAGAGGACAAAATTTTGGCATGATGCCCACCTCAGGAGAAAAGATGTAAGCGAAGGGGATAAGGTCTTGTTATTCAAGTCCTCTATTCGTCTTTTCCCTGGGAAGTTACAAACGAGGTGGTCCGGACCGTTCACCGTGTCAAAGATATACCAATCAGGAATGATGGAGCTCTACGACAAAGACGATCCGACCAAAGTCTTTCAAGTGAATGGGCACAGGGTGAAAAAGTTCTATGAAGATGAAGCGTTTGTCAGGAGAGCAGAGGTCAGTCTGCAAGATATGTGTACAGTCGAGGGCTGAGTAAGATGATCTTACACCATTCGAGCTGGCGACGCAAACTTCAGCGCTCCTCAGGAGGCAGCCCGAGTTTTTCTTTCTTTCCTAGAATAGGTTGCATTTTTCTTATTACTTGTAAAAACAAACTTTATGGACTGTAATAAGGCCCAAGTCAGAGTACGCGCCGAGCATACCGACTCTTCTGTTTTATGGGTCATCGCTGAATTTTGCAAAGCATTGAGGAGTAATTCTGTCTGAGGTCAGGGGCTCCACCCTAAACCGATGATGCTTTGCCCGTCAATTGCTTTTTCCCCACCTTGCTTTAAGTTTCAGACGCCTTCTTTTACGTCATGTCGGGCAGCAGCTCAGCTGGCGCACAATCACGCTTGTATCGGGCCGCAGTTTCTTGGGCACCGCAAGAGCCGCGACGGATGGTATTCCCGAGCGACAGCCGTATCGTGCATGGGAATAAATGCCCTTAATTAGACTAATGGGACCGTCGTCTCGGGAACGGCATGTCTCAAGCGGCTGATGCGTGCCCAAAACTGCCCGATTTACCCCCAGCTGAGTTTGCTATATATAGTAAGGTGGATTTATCGTGTCGGGCTATCACACTTACTCCTTTTAGCCACCCATTTTATTTAGTAAGCCGCTTTTGCTCCCGTATCGGCCAGCTTGCCTTCACCTTTGTATCGGGCGATGGCTCCAATGAGGAAAGGTATAGCCCGACAAGCTCATCGCCCGACACGAGTTTTCATATGGCGCACTGCTTATCGAGTTTTACGAGCCTAGTCGATTTTTGTATCGCCCGACGCAGTTAAGCACGAAATAATGGCCGATAGTGTTTGCCTGATACGCCATATCGGGCGACACATTTTTCTTTTGTGACGTCCTGACGGGCAGTTGATCTTTGGCGACCTTATCGCCCGATACATCTGTGTCGGGCGGTGTGTTGTGCCGCGCAGCTCTCCTCGTATCGTCCAACCCTGTACCGTCTCGAGCTTTCTTTTGATGGACGATATCCGGATTTTGAAATAAGTCGAGTTTTATCGAGTTTCTTTTGCTTTTCCTACCTAACATTTAAATGGTTAATGAACTTGATAACATGTACGGATCGCACAAGAATCAGAGTTGTGGCCGCAGCTGAAGCAACAACTGTCAGACAGAAACGTCACAACCCCGAAAAGGAGCACTTCCTTATTATAGTCTGTCTTCTGTGGTGGTTTAGGACCATGTCCAGAGACAGCACAAGTCTTGCCCCGATGGACTCCGGATCTCATCTGGGCACTCCGGTTCCATCCTCTTAAGGAGGGGGGAAGCATCCACGAGTGTTTTAAAGAGCTCTCTATCTACCATGCGCAAGCTTCGAGCTTCCTTCTTGAGAGCTTTGCACTTGTTCCGGCTGCTTCCAACTGGGGAAATAAAAGGGCTGCAACAGAGAAGCATATTGCAGCTTCTCCAAGGCACAAGCGAGCCCACTAGATAACCTTCACTGGGCTAACATGACCTAGCCCTGTATCCTTCGCTACTCTGGGACAGAGTACGGAGTAAGTTTGGGGGGGTACCCATGTACCAGTGAAGGAGGTATAAAAATATTTCTTCACCTCCACCCTTTGTGCCATTTTGTTCTTGCTATTTATCATGTGTATGTACCCATGCTCGTATAAAATGTCATGATCATATAAAAAAAGAGAAATTTTTGAAAAATTTTGCTTTTATTTCCCATGCATATGTACAAAGTTGCTATAATAATAATAATAAAAAAAACCTGTTGCAACTTCTTGCAAAGTTAGTTTTCTTTGTGCTTAACGAGATGCAAGTTCTGTTATATCTTTTTGATAATGCTGCTTCAAATGAACAAAAGAGTATGTTTTGCCATGTCAAAAACTTCGAAAAATATAATAATCTCGTAAACAGCTAAGAGACGAGTATGGAGAAGGAAAAAGCTGCCCAAACAGCAGAAATCTCTTTTGTTTTCCCTCACCCAATGAAAATCCCAAAAAGAGAGAGAAGCCTTATGAGTGTGAATAAAAGCATGAGAGTTGTGCCCAATAAAAGAAAAAAAATATAGATATATATACACACTTGTTTTCCAAAAGTACCCATCTTTAGGCATGGTAGATCCGGGGCAGTGGTGCGTAGGATGTGAAATCACAACTCTAAAGCCAACTGGCTTGGACTGCAGGGACCACTTGCCCACTAACGGACCCTTACCTGGATGGACTGATGGGAGACGAGAAAAACCCCAAAAAGCCTTAGCCTACCCTATACACAACTTTCTACCCCAAAAATAAAGCTGTTTGGTGTGTAGGCTAACTTCGGAATCATACAACAAAGTCTCGCCAAAGTTGTAGAGAAGAATTTTACTTAAATAATAAGGCAGGAAACGCTAAGTCTTTTGTTCGTAGTGAGACAACATTCTCTTTAAGGCATTGCGATTCTTGTTTCACCTTTTGAACAGAAAGCTACTCCGAGCAGAAGAAGCATCACTAAACAAAGTTTAAATATTGATTGAGAACAATCAAAATGCTAAGTTTGGGGGAGTTGATAACACCTATTTTTGTGATGTTTTTGCCCTTTTTTCTGTTATCAAAACTGCCCTTTTCTGCTATTTTCCTCTCTTTTATTAGTACTTTCGCAATAATTGGCCAAGCAATGCTCTTAATCCAATATTTCCATCTTTTGCAGAGTTTTTCCTCATTTTGGTACAATAAGGCCGTCCCGGCCCACAAATACGTCCAAGTCTGTTTCAGCCTTCCTGACGCCCGATACGACCTCTGTCCGACAGGGTGGAGCAACACAATGACACGCGACAAAGGGATGCTGCGCAAGAAGAAGCTGATGGACGACACGCCTCTTACCCGACAGGGAGCCGAGCTCACCACGACAACCCAAGCTTGTCGTGCGACACCGGCCATCCACCAGCAGGCGCCGCCCGTCACGTGACCGACAGCCAACATCCCTACGCCGGGCGATATGTGTATCGGCCGTCCATCAAACTCGTGAATACGAAGGACACGTGGCGCTGCGAGCACCATAACTTCCCCCAACCGCTGCCTATAAATAGAAGCTACAGGAAGTCGAAAAGATAGTTCGGACAGTGGGGAACTTTGAGCGATCTTCCAAGGAAAACTGCGAGAGCAAGAGTATCGTGCCCCAGTGCTCGTACCAGGCAACTCTAGGTGAGCTCTTCCTAATCCTGAGAGGGAGGGGATGGTTCACTTAGGACAGTCCTGGGAGACACTGCGGGCCGATATCGGCCGACGTAGATGAGCAACAGAACTGCCCGACAGTAGAACACGTCGCTCCATGCCCGACACGATATCGAACCCGATACGTTTCGCCCGTCATGCGTGCCACCTGAGAGGGTGTGCCGCCTGACATGAGCGTATCGGCCAGGGTCCTTGAGCGATACAGTCGACAGTCAATGCGTGCTTTCCGATAGGGTGTGCCGCCTGACACCACTATATCGGGCTAGGCTCCTGACTGGTATCGGGCTGGAGAACCGCAGTAGCCTATCGTCCTTCTACATCAAAGAGGCGACATCTATCTTTGATTCTGTTATTTAATTCTTTATTTATGCAATGTATTAAGACCTTTAATGTTTATGGAAATGGAAAAGCTTAATTACTTGCTTCTCTATGCTTGGTGCAATATGTTGGATGACTGCTATGTTTGATATCTGAACTCTAGCTTGCATGTTAGGATCGCGTTTTGCTTAGCTACTGAATCGTGTTTTTCCTGTCGCAACAACTTCGGGAGTTTTGTTGTTGCTCTAGTGTTTGGTCCGATTTTGGAGTACGAGAGTGCCTGGAACAGAGTTGTTTTAGTAACATTCCACTCTAACTCAAGTCCAGCAACCTCGAGAGGGGTGTTGACGCTTGGTTAGAGGTACCCGCTCTGAGAGGAGGGGTGCAGGATGTTACTGCTGTCGCTTGTTTTACTGTAGTCTTATCCTCCGTACCTTGCTCTGGCTTTAGTTTCTATCTTTCTGTTTCTGTTGCATGAAAACCCCTAAAAACTGCTAAATGACTAAAACCTCAAATCTCTCTAGTAGCTCCAGTTGGAGATAGTTTTCTTTGTTTTGTTTGTGACATCTTGTTGTTTCCCTTTTGGGAATTTATATCTCTATACCTACCGGAGTGTAGCGTGTCAATTCTGGGTTCTCAACACTACCACCCTTGTCCCTATGTTCGACCCCGTATGTCTACTTCGACCCCATAAGCAAAGTTGTGGGGGCCTAGAAGGATTCGGGTTTATAAATATAAAAGCTCGACTACCTCAAATCCGCCTCCAACTTTTAGACGCACGATTTAGGCCGGTCATGTAGCAACAAGACATTCTACTTCTTCTTTTCCATCTTCACTATCATCACTTGAATCATCCCATGCAGCTTTATATGCTCTTTCTTTCTTCTTATGAGATGATTTCTTCCCCTTCTTGAGTTTTGGACAATCACCTTTCATGTGTCCCTTTTTGCCGCATTCAAAGCATCTGGAGGAAGAAACACTAGGAATTTTGTTAGTTTTAAAACTTCTATACTGCTTACCGTTTACAATGAGTGTTTCTTCTTCACTATCTACTTCACTTGTGTCATGACTATTCTTGGTTGATGCTTTGAATGCAATGTCCTTTCTTTTCTCCTTCTTGTGTTTAGTTGCCAATCTTTCTTCTTCCTCCAAGGTTTCCTCATGTGCTTCTAGGTTGCCAATGAGTTGCTCCATCCTTAGTCGAGTAAGGTCATTGGCTTCTTTGATTGTAGTTACTTTAGGTTTGTACTTTGGAGGCAAACATCTAAGGATTTTTGACACTTGATCCTCTTCACTAATCACTTTACCTAAAGCATTCAAACCATTAATAATAGAACAAAACTTTACATACATTTCACTAATAGACTCATTTTGATCCATACGAAACTGTTCAAACTTTTGTTTAAGCATTCCGATTTTAGAATTCTTAACTTGAACAGTTCCTTCATAGGTTATAGAGAGTCTATGCCATATCTCATATGTTGTTTCACAATTTGATATTCTATTGAATTCACCAACGGAAATTGAACAATAGAGTATACTTATAGCTTTTTCATTCATTTGGGCTAATCTTACCATATTAGCATCCCAAGTTGCATACTCTGTTTGAGGAAAATCATATGGATTTGACACCATCCTCCATAGATACCACCTAATTCCTTGGAAATAGAACTACATCCTCCTCTTCCAGTAGGTGTAGTTAGTGCCATCAAAAGGTGGAGGTCTAGCCACGAGTGTCCCTTCCAAGTTGAGGTTGTTGAGTACCCTGTCACCCATTCTTCAAGACTTTATTAGAGTTCCTTGAAGCCTTGCTCTGATACCAAATGAAAAACCACTAGACGGGAGGGGGGTGAATAGGGTTTTATAAATATTTTAACAATAATTCAACTCAAACAACCACAATTGAGATAATAAGAAAGAGGCAAGGTGTTTAGAGTGGTTCCACCTTTAGAAAAAACTAAAGGAGTCAGTCCACTACCCAATTGTTTCCAATTGGGATTTTGAAAGTATTTAAATTTTATTACCTAACAAGGATGTTACATAAAATTACAAATACTTTCACCACCCTTTGGACATCCTTCACCTAGAATTAGTCCCACCAATCTCGAAGAAGCCTTCCTTGAAGTAACTTCAAGCTCCCCCTTGAAGTAGCCTTCCTCTTAAAGTAGCTTCCCGTTGAGACAACCTTCTTGATGTAGTCCAAAGTCCTCCTTCTCCAACAAGAAGACCCTTCTCTACCTGAGAAGATAAACCCTCTCCAATCCACAACCTCCAACCCTAGGAGTAGCAAGGAGAGTACAAGCAATAAGAAAGAACAAGAAGGAAAATGGAAATTACAATTACCGTTGTAACGCAAGGCTTGATTTCCTATATCAAGCGTTTTTATCTCCTAACCAATGTGTATGGAAGTGGAAGTGCATTGGGTAGGAGATGCTAGCCTATAGGACATGAAATTGGAGCAATGGAAATGAGTAGAAAATGTTGGAGTTGCTCAATTGCTCACAAGAACGATTGTCAATTGCAAGTAATATGCTCAAGTGTTGCACAAGTGTGTGTTGGGTGTCCTAAGGCATGTCCTATTTATAGGAATGGCCTATGAATGCTTAAGGACGTTCTAGACACTTTCTAAAGGTTCTCAGTGCTTAACTAGCCGTTAGTAGTCCACTAGTTGCTTTAGTAATGGCTAGTTAATTAATTCTGAAAAGTGCAGACAGAGACAATCCTGGTCGAGAAATTGTCGACCGAGAGTCCTATCAGTCGAAGTCTTTGTCGACCGAGGGACAGTATGGAGCAAGTGTATATAACATTCGATTCCAACTCCCAACTACCTTGTCTGTTGTGTCTAACGGCTATTTGGGTTAATTCTCGATCGAGGAGATTGTCGACCGAGAGTGTCTCGGTCGAGAAGTTTGTCGACTGAGAATGACTTTGTTTCAATGTTTTAAACTATGTACTAAGTGTGTGTATCAGTGTTCAGTTATGACACTATTGTAGGGGATGACCTATCTAAGTGTTGTGTGTGGCTAGGGAAGATTTAAACGCTTGATTTACATGATGTCTAAGTACTTGTACATTGTATACTTGTACAAGTTTTTACATTTGATTACAATCATGAAATTTAGACATTTTGAGCATATAGATCTTCCAAGGATTTGTCATCCACCTAGTTCCTACAACACTTAAGTAGCACGTTAGATCCATAAGAATGAAATGTTTGTCATCATCAAAACAAAGGAATTATAATAATGTCCAATTTAGCCAACAAAAAAGTGTTAGGGGTTTTTTGTGTTGTAGGAGAAGGATGCAACCACTATAATTGAGTAATGAACTCCATCACTCATCACCCTGTTAATGTTGGTGGAGAGTTATCTAGAAGAGAGAAAAACAAGACACAAGGAGGAGCAAGTACATGCCAATGAAGAAGGTGGGTCAAAGTAGGATCCTATAGGCAAGACTAATGGTCCAAGAGGAAATTAGAATGGAAAAGTAAATTAAGGTCTCCCTAGTAATGAGACATCAAAATTCCAAGTGGAAGGTGAAGGAAAAGAGGGTCTCTCAATTTCAAAACCTTGAAATACATGTTTAGACCAATATAAAACAAAGATGGGAAGGAATAAAAGAGGCTTCGAGTACTCAAAAGGTGACTCATAGGTCACAAGTGAATGATACGACCTACAGTTGGTTCCTCAGGATTACCAACATAACCAAGAGTAGCATTATCTGTCAAACAAGGTGGCTTACTAGATAATCATATGGGTTGTGATGAAGCCTATAAACTCATTGGTAGGCAAACTTTTCCCTCTTCTAGAGCTCCATGAGCAAAAAGACATGAAAATAACAATAACAAGAAAGAGAACAATGGAAAGAGTGAATGGGAAGGGCCTTTTATAGCATCCAATTAATCACATTTCATGGCTAGGATGTCACAACATTGTTAATGTGTGTGATTTCTAGTCCATCCCCTCTACCTTCTCAATAGAGATATTCATCATTAATTAAAAACTCAAAAACTAATACTTCAAAAAAAACCATATACATTTAGTTGATTTAGCATTATATGATCTATCATATGTTTCTCATCTTTAAATCTTTGTTATCAGTCTCTTTATGGTACACCAGAATGAGGAGAAAATATTACAAATTTGAATTAACTATATTTATAATAATGTTAACTTGATAGGCCAAATTGTGAAGTATATAAAAACATAATGCTCTAATGATTTGATCATAATGTCATGAAGCTAAAGTTGACTAATTGGGGGTAAAAAAATCTTAATGAGTTTGTTCCATCGTCTTCAAGGGAAAATGACTCTTTTTATCCACTATGTTCATTATCCAAGGATTTCTCATTCACATATGACCTAATAAAATTAAATCTATTGATCTAGTTATCTTGTATTTAAATAATTGCATTGTTGAAATACTTAACCATTTTCATCTCATAGTATTCGGTAGATCAGATTGACTACGATAATAAGCATACAAAAATGCACGATCGTAATTGTCACATCCAAGTCATCAAAGTACTAAAAATTCTTATTCTTTTCATGTACATGAATATTGAGTGGATATTTATATCTAATTCTAGTATTAAGGCGTTAAGTAGCATAAACATACATTAAGACAACACTTTAGATTGTATTTCGGACAATTAAAAATCATGTATTGACCCATGAGCATGTGTTGATCAGAAAATCAAAGTAATTAACAAATCATCACATTTTATCGCACAAATACACATCAAAAAAATGTAATTCTACTAGAGATAAAATCTGGCATTGCACAGATCAACTAGGCAAAAGGGGAAAAAGTCAACAAGGCACATTTCAATCAGAAAAACCAGGATGTCACATCAATTGAGTTACAATCGAACAAAAACAAAATCGTGTTCTTTTTTAAACAAGTTTATAGCATAATCCAATAAAGGTTGTTTCTTACTTAAACATACGATTAAAGAGAAGAAAAGAAGGGACTGAACTAGATTGGCGAGAGAGAACTAGTATATCACAAGATAATTTATAAATTGTTTGCGGAGAGAGAGATGGGTATAACAGAATACGACAGGGAAATAGGGATATCCAAGACAAAAATGACAAGGGAAACAACTGATAAACAAGGATGTGTATGAGTGCTTGCAACCCACATCCATAGGGCACTGTCAAGTCATCTTAGGTGGTTGGATATACCTACATTCGGTATCGAGCACTGAAATTGGGGTATCAAATTGAAAGGCCTAACTAGCTAGCTAGACTTAGCTTCAGAAAAACTTGCTAAGTACTGTTTCTTCTCTTTTCGATGAGAACATCAAGCTGGTCCCTTGTGTAAAGCTCCCGCAGAAATTGCTCATACTAGGCAATGTGGTCTCCTATAACTATAAAGGTAACATATTCTGAACAAAGTTTTCAAAACGAACGACAGTTATGACTAGAGCAAGAGAAGGTTGCATGGACCATGGAGAGATACTCATTT
This sequence comes from Alisma plantago-aquatica, assembly GCA_963693085.1. Lineage (NCBI taxonomy): Eukaryota > Viridiplantae > Streptophyta > Magnoliopsida > Alismatales > Alismataceae > Alisma > Alisma plantago-aquatica. The sequence continues at coordinate 145,306,276 of OY856411.1, read as the reverse complement.
GCCCAAACCTTTTCTGTATGCAATTCCTTTTTTCACAAACAAGCAGTTATCAATAGAAAAGGATTGAGAGATCGTGAGGAACAGAAGTGGAAAGCAAGAGCACTACCAGTGCTCAACTTTTAAGAAGCAACCGCAAAATAAGGGTTGAGCTAGCTATATGCTGATATGCACTACCATTCTCTAAAGGATTGAGGGGAAGCCAAGCACTGTTACCTAGTTATCAGCAACCACAATCAACAACAACAATGTAAAAGAAGATGTTCACAAGAGTGAGGGGAGAAAAAGGAGAAAAGCTACATAAGAATTAACAAATGTGGATCCCTCTGCAGCGATTATATCCGATTTGGTTTTTTCTTTTTTGTGCTTGTTGGGGTTTGCAAACAGTCATCCCCTTTCAGGGCGCAGGGGAAAAAGCTCCAGTGTCTTGTCTTCGGCGACAGCACAACCCGCGGAAGCAGCAGAGTCGGTGCTTTCTTGGAACGCGGCGCCGACCCAGCTCCTGCACCGCCGTTTACACCGGCTAGCGTCCGGCGACCTAGAGGGATCATGGCCTGTTCCTCTTGACCCGTAGTCCTGCATAAAATGACGGACAATCTAAGTAACATATATACCAGAAGGCAATCGAAGCATGTGTTTACGTGTGTAGCATATGTATGCCATAGTATATAGCAGATATTGCAGATATTTTTTTTTTTGTTTCTCACGCTTTCATTAGTTACAGCAGCGTCATTGTCTGACGCGTTCCCCAGCCTGAGCATTGCTGCTCGCTTGAGCTTCTGGCGCTCGCGGGCTTTGTGGTTCTGGAACCAATAGAAGACATTCTTCCCTTCGATCCTGCCGTACTTGCCCAGCTTGACCATGATCTCCTCGATCTGCGCTGCGCTTGGCGTTCGCACACCTCTGGAGTACATGTCTTCAAGGATAGCCACCTGCTCTCGTGTTGGGTTCCAGCGCGTGCTCCCGCCCGCAGCCGCCACTGATTCAATCGACGCCGGCGGCGCCGCCTCGACCTGTCGATCATATATGCGTGTCAATTACTGCCAAAGTCATATTCCGAAGTGCGTTGAAAACTACATAACACTAAAGTTTTTGAATAGGTTATAATGAAGAGAAGAGTATACCAAGGTTCGCCCGGAAGTGTGCTTCTCGCCGGAGCCAAAACCATGTGAGAGAACGCTTACGGCGGTGATGGAGCCTTTGCTTAGGCACGAGGAAGAGGTGGACAACAGTGGTACCCGGAATGGTGGAACTGAAAAGCCAGCCTTCTGCCGCCATGAGGACTGCTCAAAATCGAGCAAGCTGCAGCAGCGTGTCGGCGGCTGAGGTGGCTGGAAATGTACCTTCATGGCTTCCTATAGCTATACCCTAGCTTTCCTGACCGATGCAGCAACGACCTGATTTGAGATATATCGCCAGACAACGGTGACTGCAAGACAAACAGACAGTGCACTGGATTTCTTCAGAGTCATAAATAGAACGGAATGTAAAACTGGGAGTGGTGCAGCAGGGGGGATCAACAGTAAAAGCAGGAAAAAGATGAGACGAGGGAGAGGGATCGTAGATATGAAATCATGCAAAGCGGGAAGACCGCATGATGCGGGCTGGTTGACTTTTGAGTAGATAGGGATGGATGATAGGAGAACAGAGAGATGGAGAGCGAGACTGAGAGATATGTATCGGACTATCAGTGGCCAAGAAGGAGAAGGGGATGGAGTTTTTTTGTCTTGGCAATGAAATGCTAGCACGTCTAATCTGTCGGTTTTTAACCTCGCTGCTTTCATGATAAAGGCATGCCGTTCCTGCATGCTCTTTGCCTGCTTTTTTTTAGGTGGAAGGGAGAACGAGAATGACACAGATTCCTCCAATCCCCAAAAGTAAAAGGCAAAGCTACGACTGATGATCATTGTACGCTGCTCTGTTAGGATGAAGATCATTTTTCCCGTTAGATTCCAGTTAAATCACTATCTATGGACTGACGTACTGATACTGAATATATGTATATACCTTTGTATCTGGGCTATCTGCTGTGTGATAACTCAATTATTGTTAACTGCCTTTCTTAATCATCTGCAATCAACCTGTTTCAGACCATTCCAAACCCCACTATTTCTTGAATAATCAGTAAAGCCCTGTTTCCAGATGCATCTGATTAACTCCCAATGTTCCCTTTACTCCATAATATACGGTCTATCTGCTCTCTGATGACTCAACTATTGTTAACTACCTTCGTTAATGATCTGCAATCAACCTGTTTCAGACCTTTCCAGACCCCCACCATTACTTGGATAATCAGTAAAGCCCTGTTTCCAAAGGTATCTAATTAACTCACAATGTTCCCTTGATAATGTACGCTTTATCAGCTCTTTGATGACTCAATTATTGTTGATCTGCAATCTACCTTTTCAGATCTTTCCAAATTCACCATTTCTTGGACAAATCAGTATAAGTACCGTTTTAAAAGCATCTAATCAACCCTCAGCGTTCCTTAAACTCTGAATCATTACCCCAATGTTTTCTATGTGTTTCCAAAAGGTCATCTATCTGATTAATCCTTAATGTTCCCTAAACTCCGGATCATTAGCCAAACCTGCGCTGGTCCATTTCATTGGGAGGCGGGAACTCTCGTGTGATCATCTCACATACTGGGATACACTGCTACTCATCCTCAGTGGAGCTGAAATCTTACACACAAACAGAGGAGAATGACACGCAAAAGGATGATGCAGAAAGCCATGATAGCCCACTTACCTAGCTCCTGCCGGGCAGCAGTACTGGCCGTGGCCCGTGGGAGTGCTCAACTACAGGCGAGAGGTGCAAAAAGGGGAGAGAGAGGCAAAGCGAGTAGGAAAAGAAAGGTTGGACTCGGAAAACATAGATCATCATGGCTAAGATCAAAGGCTCAGGATGCGCAGCAGAGATGGCATGACCGGACAAGCAATCAATGGACACCCCAAGAAGTGGCAGCCTGCTATAGTGCATAACACCAGTGAAGCCGTGTTTGACCGCTAAGACAGATTGTTCAAAAACAAGGTGTATTTGCAACCATTTAAAATCACACACATGTAATGTGACAGCTAAGAGAAAGAAAAAAAAACATGGTGCATTTACATGTAATGTGACGGTGTATGAATATATAATTTATCAGCTTAACTCCATTGTCAACAATGTTATCGTATCTGGAACCATTTTCAACCACGTACATTCAGTTTCAACACATTTGAATATATATATATATATATATATATATATATATATATATATATATATATATATAGGGTAACGTTCCAGTGAGAAACATATCTGGTGAGAGCATGAGAGGCATTTGAATAACTCTCCACATAGATCAATTTTTCATAATCCAACCGTACAGATTACACGTATACCCTAATATCTACCTTCCTATAAAAATTTATCACCATCCAATTTGTAGATCATTCACAACAACCAAATATTTTTTGACACACTATATTGAATTTCAGGCTGACCGTTGGATGTAAAAAGTATATTATACATATGGACATGTAAACAATGTCTGATTGCAGTGATTTTTTGTGAGAAGGTAAATGAAATGATACTTTTTCCATCTATACGGTTGGATTTTAAAAAATAGTTACTAATTTGTAGTTATTCAAATGTCTCTCATGCTCTCACCGTAGAATGTTTCTCACTAGATCGTTATATATATATGGGAGAGGCATAAGCAGAGGTTGTCGAGATCTAGTTAAAGCTAATTCTATCCCCGTCCATACCAACCAAACATAAGGGAGTCATACTTGGTCCATAATGGTTACAATTAATGCATGCCATATTAGACAAAATATATTCTTCATTTAATAAAATACCTACCAATACCAGCATGATGCTTCAGAACAAAAAAAAAATCCAAATGATCCACCCATGAAGCTTTAGATTTGATCCTTACATTCATTCCTCGTTGTTTTCCATGTCAGTATATCTACGGGAAGAGACATGTCTCAATTGTAGTATTCTGCATCGACCATCTATATATTGGTGCTTTCTAGGTAATATTAATAGTGAGATATCAAATTTCATGTTTATAGACATACGTCAGTATTAACTATTGTACCCTTCTGCATCAACCATTGTAAAGCCTTAGAACTACTAAAATTGTAGCACCCAACACTAAAATCTTGCGATCTAGTAAGCCACGAGGCTTCATGCATGAAAACCCAAAAACAAAAAAGTTATATCAATCTTAACTAACATCATTTAAACAAAAAAGGTGGGGATATGTCTATGTAAAAACTTCTAACTAGTTTCATATTTGGAAACACATGTTCAAATCACCATATATTTTATCAATGTATGATGTATAACATTTGTCATAGGAGATCAAGGTCGTTGAATATTTTTACAAAAGATTTACATGTTCATATTTATAACATGTACACTCATATACAAGGCATACATCCAAAATATCAAGTCTTAAATACATCATTGTATAAAAACACCACCCCGACCTGAGTGTACATGAAAGATGCTAGCTAATACCAGACAAATGATCCCCTCCTCCTACTCACCACTCATGGAGGATGGATAATCCTCACTAGAAAACTCTAAGATGGGTTTTGAGAACCTAGAAAGGGTGGAAAACCATGAGAATGAGTCCCAATTAGAGATAAAGCATTTGTAAATTATTTGAAGTATAAAAAGTCTACAATATATGTTGGGTGGTTCTGTGATAAGTACCAACTTATACAAAACATATCAGAATAGTAAAGGAAAGTATCATGTACAAGGAACAACATAATAGTAAAATCAGTACAATATGGATGTGGTAGGATACTACACGAGTACTGCTACATGGCTTGGTTGCATATTTTATAATGATCCTTGTTAATTGGGATGTATAGCTTAAGCTAATGGCTAGTGAATGGTAGTCCCCTGATCCACCAAATGTGATCTTTTGGTTTATCGATATTACTAAGGTTAGTGAGAGTATAAAAAGTAGACGTTCAGAGGTCTACGACCTACATAAAACACTCAACACGTCTTTGGTACTTAGGTCATGGCACCTATCATACCACATAAACACAATTGTCTTTTAACATCATATCACATAATTTTCAATCACATTGGTAGAACTACCATTTATCAATTAAAGATACGACCTCAATGGTACTCATATAAATAGGTGATTCTGGATGTCGAGAGGACCATACCTCAAATGGATTACGGTACATGTATATATTAAACGAAATACGAATTTGGTCACCTTCCCACAGTCTCTACATTTCTACAAACATAAGTGTTTTTCTTTCATGAATCTAAATCTAGATGAATTTATACGACCATAGGGCACCTACATGAAATAAGGTTTCACTTGGTTAACTAGTTTAATTACTCTTTTTATCACGGAACAAGAAGGTAGAATCCATGTTACAACCCTAATTTTGGGTCTATATGGTTTGAAATGCAATTTCTCCAATAAATGTATGATCATGGAAATTGTATGGTTTATGTGTATTGGATGGATTTCCTTTGCAATATTTCCTTTGTGCATGTGATTTCATGGATCATGATATGTTATTGAGTTCAATGTAATTAAAAGAAAAAGAAGAAATCAAATAATGCATTATTAAGAAGGAATTTGAGATACTGATGAAAATATGAGAAATATGTTGAAAGATGTATGATTGATCATCATGGATGAGATTTCGAATCCACAAGGTTTCTAATGGTAAAAGGAATCCAAATAATGAGAATAAAAGAGTAAGAGAGAGAAAATTTGAATAAAATATGTAATAATAAGTGATAACTTGCATATGAAGAAAAGTCTCTCATACTTTTGAATTTGAGTCCCAAATTGGCACACAAGTAGTTCAAGTTATTATGGACTTTTCTTTAAAATTTTAGTTTAAAAGGATGCTTGTTTTAAGAGATATGACTTTTATAATAATTCCTAAAGTGAAGAGGATTAATTTAAATGTCACAATTTCAATGAATAAGGAATCTAATTTATTTAAGTAGTGCTAACAACTTGCACCGTTGATCCTAGATCCAACGATGGCTTCTCATCGTCTAGTTGGAGAAAACTGGGAATAGGCAAAGTCTTGTTCAATTTGGATTCTCTCGTTGTATAATTGGTGTGCGGATTTGGAAACAGTCCCATTGGCTTTGGGAGCGAATTTTGCACCTGATTGACCTAAGTTTTTGGTAGTTTGGGAAGCTCTAGGAGCTTCGCCCAAATCCTAATGGTAGTCGGACCATGTTTGGGGGACTCCGCCTGTAAAAGGAGGATCGTTGATCCCCAATGGAGGCACGATCACCTCTGAGATGACCTAATACCCCTCACGATCTCAGTTGTATGATCAATTTTAGATTGGGTTGTGACTTCCACCTTGGGCCTGGTCCTCCCACCTCGCCAACGAACACCCTTCTCGTCCCACCAGTCCCACGCACCCTAGAGGAATTGAAAGTATAGGCAGCTTTGGAGGGGCCTGGAGAAGGTAAGCATGCATTTACCTTGCATTTTCAGGGACGGAGACACGAGGTCAACTAAGGAGTTGACCAGGGGTCGACGCTGCTGTCCACACGAGGATACTCACGAGGTAGGAGACGAGGGCTGATGGTTTACCATTGTGCCCCTAGAGAGACCGCATGTGGAGATCAAGGAAGCAAGTCTACCCATGTCTTTTCCTCGTGACCTGTGTGGAGGTTAGGTGCCTGCTCACGTGGAGTCGGCCGCGGATGCGGCGACCAGCGATTGGCTGAAAGGTAAATAATTTATAAAATTCATATCTATTTAATGGTAGATCAGATGAAGATATGTAATATATGAAAATTGATCAGAAAATTACATATAATGCAATAAAAATGGTTGTAGAGCTTATCTGATCATAGTTTGAAAAGTGCCTAAGTTTTCTATTCTTAATGCTTTATAACTAAGAAAAGCCCTAATTTGATGTTCTATGAAATTGAGAAGATTAATATGGATGATCTATGAGTATATTACCCCATTGTTAATAAAAAGATGTTTTAATTTCTAAATAGACGATCCATGTGCTAAATAGCCTAATTTAGGGTTTGATATGTTAATATGCATTAATGGGCATAGAAACCCCAATCTAGGAATTAATGGTTTTTAATGAATTATATGTCGAGATCCTTTGGATAACATGATATTAAGTTAATCTTGAGCCAAATTGATGAAAAGGAGGTTTTAATGTGAATAGGTGAGTAATTAGGGTTTTGAACATATAAATGTTGTTTTAGGGTTTTGTTGGCATAAAAAGGGAAAGTTGTGAAATAGAACTAAAGAACCCTATGGAAACCCTAATCAAGATTAGAAACCCTAGAAAGTAATCCCAAGTCAATAAAGTAAGTTATTGATGAGTATGTAGTAAATAGGTTGTACATGCTTTTCAGGATTCTATTCTGTTGTGTGATTGGCTTGATTGCTTGCTTGGACATTTTAATTGGATTGGATATCTTGCTTATATTTGAGACTTCAAATCAGGTATGTGGTTACACTTATGACTAATTGCTCTAGTTTCACGGTGATTTTTGAGGTTTTATCAATTGCTTAGAAATAACTGCTTGGTTGGCTTTTATTTCATGCAACTGTAAAGTGACTATGACTATCAACATAAGTATATGTGCATGACTAGCTTAGATCCTAGTACTCTGTAGCTTTGATGATGATGAGATGGATAACCTAGTATATGGTCTACCCTTGGGGTCAACATTAGATAGATTTCATTCATTTGTTTTGAAGAAGCAAAAATCACTGAAAGAATGGTTGAAAATGCACTACAAGCTTGGCAAGGGCATCCTGTATTCAAAATGATGTTGTAAAGTTGATTTACTCACAAAAATTGAAACCATTACATGTTTTAAACAATCAATGATGAAAAAGGTGAGTGTTCAAGCTATAAGTATAAACTAGAAGTAAATGCATGTGGGAGGCCAAAGGGTTTCAATTAATCTATGCATGCTCTTTATAGTTCCTTCAAATGACTAATTAAGGTGCAAGAGGACAAGATGGTTCAAACTTGGCAAGAAAACAATCCATTACATCAAGATAGCCTTGTTGGGTTTTAGGGGAGGCAGAGAAGGCAGCGGAAACAAATATTTTCTCCCCAAAACCCAGAACAAGGAAACGTGTCAACGTCTATACAATAGGAAAGGATGGTTTGTAGAATCAAACCTTGTCTCGAGGCTTGCTAAGTGACAATACCTCACGCCTTGTACGGTCTTCACCTCCTATCTTAGACGGTGTCTGTGCAGCTCCTGGTCGCACCAGGACTGACAGGATTGAAGGTTGTCCTCCTAGCGGCAGAAACCTCCCGCCTCTGAAGTAGTCCACACGGACCACCTGGAACTCCAATCTCCTTGTCCCACAAGGAATTGGAAGGAGTCACACCCTCCTGTTGACATACTAGTTGCCAACACACTCTCCTGCCTCCAGTTGCAACTACAGTTGTCTTTCCCTTGTTGCGCCTCCCTTTGCGGGTAGCACTTGCTCGGGCTCTCTCCCGGTTACCAAAACTAGAGAAAATGACAACTTTCCAAAGCAACTGGTTGCACTGAGTTGTACTTTGAGAAGCCCCCAATACCCCTATATATAGGAGGGTCATGGGACATGGTTCTCTATCCTGGGCAATGCGGGACTAAAAGCAGGAGTAGAAGGGTTCGAGATTTTCCACAAAACAACCAACTCGCAACCTGAACTGATCATTTCACAACTGAAACGGTCGGTTGGGGACCTGAACTGGTCGGTTCACATGTGAACCGGTCGGTTGGGACACCTCAACCGGTCGGTTCACAAGTGAACCGGTTGGTTGGTGGTCCTGGTCAGTTCCCGATTGACTTTCCTTCTTTTGTTTCTGATTGGTATCTAATACCAATCCTATTTCCCAATCAAATTGGGCAAGTAAAACGCAAGGAAAATTCTCACCAATCCTACTTTCCCAACTTGCTCGGTTGCACTAGTTGAATCGATCATTTCAACATTTGAAGCCATCGTTTCACACTATCCATGAGCCGATCGACTCAACACTTGAGCCGACCGGTTCACCAAGCTCAGCCGATCGGTTCATCACATGAGCCAATCAGTTGGGAGTGCAGATTGTGCAGAATCAGTCATTTGTGATTTCAATCAATCTGATACTCCAATCAATGTGTCCAACACCTTGAACATTATGATATTGAGCTATCAATTGATTGAGTGTTTAATTGAACTACTAAACACCTTTAGTAATCAATCTAAACATTGTTTGTGGACAAAACTCCTCTTCCCGGTTAAATCCTATGTGTGTGACCCTGCAGGTCCATTTCACATTGGTAGTGAAAGTCCATAACACTTATGACTTCACAAGCAAAGAGCGGTTCCTAGTCACACATCAGTGCTACCCAAGTGAAAGTAGAAAATTGGAGAACAACTTTCAATCCTACAATCTGTGAATGGTGTTATAGCGAATGTATAATTCCTTTGTCACTGATATCCTGAATGAACTCGAGGCACGGAACAGTCATCCTGTCAACGTTCATTCACTTTCTTGATCTCAGAGTAGATTGGAAGAGATATGTATGACATCAATATCACATACTGATTCACACATGCATGCACGCCTTTCTCAATCCTACTCATCAAGTGGCCATGGATATCAAACTCCCTCAGGAGGAACAAATCCCATATCTATCACTCACCCCTCAAAAGCCCCATGTGTCAAAGCCACCCAATCATCACATTTATAAGAACCCATGTTTCAGGACTGCGTTTGATGATGTCAAAGTGTGCCCAACGATATGTGTTGAGTGTAGTGATTTCAGGTCTAAGAATCACACTCACCACCATCACTGTGAGTACTGACTGTGACTACCATGTCATGGTTCCATGTGTCAAACTCACGGCGGGTCTGTCTGGTACACTTGTTCTCTAACAAGTACCTATGTGTTTGGTTTGATATCTCGATATCATGACTAATGAGATTCTGTCATCAACCAACACCACAATCTAGTCTTGTGTGTCATTGCTATCTATCTACCTTCCACAATGACATCCGACTAGGGACATAACAAGAATGTACAAACTCTTAACATCTGTATGATCTCATCATTCAGATCATGAACCTGAAGGCATACGTCATTGAGTATTGTCATTCTCTAGACATTCAATATGTTCTATCACTATCTCATATGACTAAACTAGAAAGAATTGGAAGCTTTCCTTTGAGGTTCATCAAATCAATCTTAATGTATCCCACCAATCATCCCATGATTGGCTCTCAGGGAATACATACCAACAGACTCCCACTTGCACTGCGAGCCAATCACCCTCGAATCATATTCATAGTGATCTTCAAACATGTCCCACATGTTATAGTGCTCTAGTGCCATCATAGTGAGTAATGGCAACACCTTGCCAAAGTCAGTATAAATTGCATGTCTCACATCTCTTCACTGTACGTCACACGTATGAGATGGAGTTGTCGTAATATGCGATCTAGTATTCCATTGCTAACCTTTAGCCACACTGCATGATCAAGGATTCCATACTTGTCATCAATGAGCGGAATATCTATAAGTTCATCTCATGAACTTCCAAATCCATATAGTATCTACTGCTGTTCTCTAACGCATAGATACTTGACATTTCCATTTAAATGGTTTTATTGGAACACTTCCAATTATCAACAAACTTTCACTTTTATATATCCTATATATATTTTGCGATTAATATTCTGTCCTTTTTAGAAGTTTGCATCAATGTAACTCTTTACATTGAACTCTTCCTTTTCTCCATAGAACTAGTACTTCTCAAGTACTAATCAAGTTCTTATGGTTTCCAGTAACCCTTACTGGAAGTAGACAGACATCCACTCGTCATGTCCCACATATGAGTTATCAGGATGAGCACATCATATTGTCATGTCCTACATACAAGATGATGAATGCATTTTGTTCTTGCCATGCAAGATAATGGGATGATTACATACATGATAGATCCATATCTATTCTTAGTGTTCCCATTCTTCATAAGAATTGGACACTTGGCCTTGGGATACTAACTTCATGTAACATGAAAAGTTTTCTCCCACTGAATCTGTGCATACTGAACCCTTCAATACAGATTGCCAATGTATGCTTTCTCTTTTCAGGTCAAGAGGTTTTCGAGAACTATCTCTATAGATCTCTATTCCTATCATATAGGAAAACATCTCTATCTTCCTTTAAGATAATTTCCACTTTGGATTTCCATTCTAGAACCATTCCATTTCACATCAATATGTGGAATGTGAACATGCTCCCACTAAATCACAAGTCCCTTCTTTATCTTTGACATATCAGTCAAACCCTTTGACTATATCATCAAAGTAAAGATCCAATTCTGAGTTGCTTGTACTCAATCAATCACATTGATTAGTCTATTGTAACTTATAGACTTCATTTGCATTAGTGGATTCATAAACCTTATAGGTTGTGTCACGTACACATCCTTGTTTTATTCCTCATAGGAATGTGATTTTAGTATCCATATGCTAAATGTCTTAGTCATTAAGTTGCAATCAACAAGCATCATCCTTCTCAAAATGTTATCCATGTATCTTAACACTTAAAACTCATTTGCACTTATGGATTTTATCCAATGAGTGCTACCATCAAGGTCATACCTTATGGTTGACATGGATGTCATTTAGGATGTAATGGTCATAAACCATAACTCAAAATTTGGTTCCTCATATTTATCTAGATAGTAGACTCATCACATGAACAACTCATCACATAGATAATTGAGGTGTATCTGTCAAGGATATAAGAACTCACAACTCCTTGTGATTCTCAATGTCCTTTATTAGTGTGGGGTATTCTTTTATTAAGAAGAATTCAGTTATTTGATAATCATTCTCTAACTCCTTAGAGCATGATTCCTTCTTGATTTAGACATCACCATGCCTTAATCATGAGTTCACTATGATACACTATCATAATCACTCATAAGGATCTCAAACATTTGGTCCAAGTATTTCATTCATTGATGTCATCAAGAATTAATACTTTACCAAATTTGCACTTCATCTATGATAATCTTGAACACTTCAAGATATTCATATTGGTATTTCTCTAAACACCATTTGAAGTATTAGCATTTGTTCCAATAGGTATGTAAATACATCATATGTATCACACCTAATAGGATAATCATTCTCCCACTACCATTAGTGAAGATTGATTAATCATGACCAAGATATTCATGTCTCTTAACGGTTTTCTAACCAAAAGAGTCTAGATTTATCCATCACATGGACACTAGAAATGAATTTCTCATGATTGATGCTAATTTGATTGTTTGAGTTATCTATAACTTCTAGGTATCATTTTATCTTATGCATATCAAATACCACAAGATAAGCAAGGCATTGCCACAAAGATCACATCTTTAAAATATTGAAACATCAACTTTATTGATTGCCATCATTGTCATACAATATGCAAAAATAAAGTGTTTCTATCTATTGGCAAATATGAAATAACAGTTCATAACTGTATTACATGCCTTTAAGGCTGAAAATAAACTAAAGTACTCCTATCTATGGCGGCAACACTTGCCCCATTTATTGAGTGCTTTACACTTTACATTTTGGTATCATATACCTCAAAAAGTGTTACAAGTTTACTTTCATGACACCTTTAAGTAGAGACGTCAGTTGCCTCCTTCTTCTTTTGTTCTTACACATAGAGAGGACAATTCCTTTTCCAATGTCCTGGCTTTTGACAATGGTGGCAATTGCCTTTCTTGGTCACACCTCCCTTGTCCTTGAGAGCTGAAGTCGTCTTGGGCTCCTGGCTAGCATCAGAACCTTTCTTAGCTTTGCCCTTGCCCTTGCACTTGGACTTGCCTTTCTTGCTCATGATCGCCATCATGGACTTAGGCGTGTCCTTTTTTCATCTGTGTCTCGGCTGTCCTCAACATGCCCAACAACTCTGACGGTGGCCTATCAAATTTGTTCATATTGTAGTTCATCACAAACTGACTGTAAGATTACGGCAACGATTGTAGTATCAAGTCAGTAGCCAACTCTTGGCTCAGTGGAAATCCCAGTCTTTGCAGGTTCTTCACATACCCAATCATCTTGAGTGTGTGAGGACCAAATGGATCTCCTTCTGTCATGACACACTTGAACAGTGCCCTTGAGACATCGTATCTCTCTTGTCATGCTTGATCTTCATACAGGTTCCTGAGATGCTGAATCATCTCAATGACACCCATATTCTCATGTTGTCTCTGTAACTCATGGTTCATGGAGCACAACATCAAGCACTTTGCATCAATGGCATCATCAAAATGCTTCTTGTAAGTATCCCTTTCTGTCTTTGGTGCATTAGGAGTCGATTCCTCTGGAATTGGAGTATCCAGGACATAGAGCTTTCGCTCTTGAGTGAGAACAATTCTCAATGTCCTATACCAGTCATGGAAGTTTGTCCCATTTAGTCTGTCCTTTTCAAGGACCGATCGCAAAGAGAAGTGATTGTTGTTTGTTATCATTTTCACTACAAAAGGAAATATGCAATTTTAGTCCAAAAACACATTTTTGACTTATTTGATTGATTTGAAAAGTTGACGATAAAATTAGGCCTTTAATTAATTATCGTTCCCACTATTTTACTTCAAATTGATAGCCCTCACCATCAATTCGGAAGATTGTAGTGTACAACCTTCTAGTGGGCAAGATCCTGAAATCCTCTAAGCCATGGACCAGCTAGGGCTGTCACCCACAACATAAATCTCTCAGGTAGGCAACTTTTGCCAATTGCATCATATGCAACTCTTGATAAGATGTCATATGCAACTCCTTGCCATGATCATCTCCATGCCTCAAGGTACTAGATCCCATCTAGATCACCTTGTTAAGTCTGACCCAAAGCAAACACGATGAATATGCACCCTGCTAGGGCAGACCCACACATTCATCCTTCACACTTCCACGAGATAAACGGTGCACCACGCTAGGGCGTGCCCACACTTGGTCGATCAAGCTTTTCACGTGTGTCGCATTTGGAAGGCATCTCAAACTTAATATTTTATGAGGGATTTGTTTTTTTATATACATATACATATCCAATCACCACAATACATAGTACGTATCATATACATGCTATATCCCACAGAAAATATGCACAAACGATAAAAGCGATGATTATGGCCATCCTAATGTGATTCCTCGAGCCAAGAGGAATCACGGTCATCTAGGTCTACATCACATGCAACCTATATAAGATGAAAATTGTGCTTTTCCTTTCGAGTAGATCAACTCATCACATTAATGACTTGCTCATTCTGGCCCGGTCATCTGCGTGCCACTAGCCGATCGGTTGGCTCCTCCAACCGATCAGTTCACCTGGCCGTCGTGCATCTCATCATGGCCGCCACCCGCTCGTCTCGCTCCTCGAACCGGTCATCAACTGATCGGTTCACTCCTTGAACCGATCGTCTAGAACGTTAACCGATCGGTTCACGCCTTGAACCGATTGCCTCAGCTGTCGTCTCGATGTCCTCCGTTCTTTGACATAACAGGAAATAAAATCTATCTTATTTTACATTGTTAAAATAGAAACCCCGAGTTACATTCGGGGGGAGCAAAGGTAGGAAAGAAATCTCGAATTATTTCGAGTTACATCAGGAATAGGAGAAGGAAGATCGGTGCGTAGACCGAGATGCAAGCAACCACATCCAACCATACACATATAGGGTTTATTGGCCATAACCACACTATACATCCACCACAAAACTCGTTCAAGGGTGACGCGTATCGAGTGCATTAATAATACATATCATATATGTAATTGGGATTTGTGGATTTAGGATTAGACATGCATAAAGCCAATTTTTATTCGCATCGTATGCAATAAATAAAGGTGACAAACCAAAATTGATCATATCGATATTCCCAAAGTATAGAGCAGTTGAAGTGGCTCTGATCCCACTGTTGGGTTTTAAGGGAGGAAGAGAAGGAAGCAAAAACAAAACTTTTCTCCCCAAAACCCGAAACAAGGAAACACGTCAACGTCTATACAATAGGAAAGGATGGTTTGTGGAATCATACCTTGTCCTGAGGCTTTCTCGGTGACAATACCTCGCGCCTTCTGCGGTCTTCACCTCCTGTCTTGGACGGTGTCTGTGCAGCTCCTAGTCGCACTGAGACTGACAGGATTGAAGGTTGTCCTCCTAGCGGCAGAAACCTCCCACCTCTGAAGTAGTCTACACAGACCACCTGGAACTCCAATCTCCTTGTCCCACAAGGAATTGGAAGGAGTCGCACCCTCCTATTGACATACTAGTCGCCAACACATTCTCCTGCCTCCAGTTGCAACTGCAGTTGTCTTTCCCTTGCTGCGCCTCCCTTTGCGGGTAGCACTTGCTCGGGCTCTCTCTCGGTTACCAAAACTAGAGAGAACGACAACTTTCCAGAGCAACTGGTTGCACTGAGTTGTACTTTGAGAAGCCCCCAATACCCCTATATATATAGGAGGGTCATGGGACAGGGTTCTCTATCCCGGGCAATGCGGGACTAAAAGCAGGAGTAGAAGGGTTCGAGATTTTCCACAAAACAACCAACTCGCAACCTGAACCGATCGTTTCACAACTGAAGTGGTCGGTTGGGGACCTGCCCCGGTCAGTTCAAAAGTGAACCGGTCGGTTGGGACACATCAACTGGTCGGTTCACAAGTGAACCGGTCAGTTGGTGGTCCTGGTCGGTTCCTGATTGACTTTCCTTCTTTTGTTTCTAATTGGTATCGAATACCAATCCTATTTCCCAATCAAATTGGGCAAGTGAAACGCAAGGAAAATTCTCACCAATCCTACTTTCCCAACTTGCTCAGTTGCACCAATTGAATCGATCGTTTCAACATTTGAAGCCATCGTTTCACCCTGACCATGAGCCGATCGACTCAACACTTGAGCCGATCGGTTCATCACATGAGCCGATCGGTTGGGAGTGCAGATTGTGCAGAATCAGTCATTTGCAATTTCAATCAATCCGATACTCCAATCAATGTGTCCAACACCTTGAACATTATGATATTGAGCTATCAATTGATTGAGTGTTTAATTGAATTACTAAACACCTTTAGTAATCAATCTAAACATTGTTTGTGGACAAAACTCCTCTTCCATATTAAATCCTATGTGTGTGACCCTGCAGGTCCATTTCACGTTGGCAGTGAAAGTCCATAACACTTATGACTTCACAAGCAAAGAGCGGTGCCTAGTCACACATCAGTGCTACCCAAGTGAAAGTAGAAAGTTGGAGAACAACTTTCAATCCTACAATCCGTGAATGGTGTTACAGCAAATGTATAATTCCTTTATCACTGATATCCCGAATGAACTCGAGGCATGGAACACTCATCCTGTCAATGTTCATTCACTTTCTTAATCTCAAAGTAGATTGGAAGAGATATGTATGACATCAATATCACATACGGATTCACACATGCGTGTACGCCTTTCTCAATCCTACTCATCAAGTGGCCATGGATATCAAACTCCCTCAGGAGGGACAAATCCCATATCTATCACTCACCCCTCAAAAGCCCCATGTGTCAAAGCCATCCAATCATCACCTTTATAACAACCCATGTTTCAGGACTGCGTTTGATGATGTCAAAGTGTGCCCAACGACATGTGTTGAGTGCAGTGATTTCAGGTCTAAGAATCACACTCACCACCATCACTGTGAGTAATGACTGTGACTACCATGTCATGGTTCCATGTGTCAAACTCACAGTGGGTCTTTCCGGTACACTTGTTTTCTAACAAGTACCTATGTGTTTGGTTTGATATCTCTATATCATGACTAATGAGATTCTATCATCAACCAATACCACAATCTAGTCTTGTGTGTCATTGTTGTCTATCTACCTTCCACAATGACATCTGAATAGGGACATAACAAGAATGTATAAACTCTTAGCATCCGTATGATCTCATCGTTCAGGTCCTGAACCTGAAGGCATACATCATTGAGTATTGTCATTCTCTAGACATTCAATCGGTTCTATCACTATCTCATATGACTGAACCAGAAAGAATTGGAAGCTTGCCTTTGATGTTCATCAATTCAATCTTAATGTATTCCACCAATCATCCCATAATTGGCTCTCAGGGCATACATACCAACAAGCCTCACATCATACTAGGTTTTCCACAAAAAGAAAGAAAAGCAAAGAACAAACATGAAAACAAGGAACAAACACGACAAACAATATGAAAAACAATGAAAAGTAAACTACATCATGGCCAGTTGCGTCCCCCCTAAGCTTGAAATTTGCAGTGTCCTCACTGCATCAACCAAACCTATGGAGAAAGCAATAGGGTACCTATCATGGGGTGCATCAATGGGAGGGGCCAGGGCCCATATGATCAGAAGGGAAGAATTGGCTGACAATATCATCGTCATCTGGAATATCAACCCTCATGGGTTGTGGAACAAACTCAGGTTGCAGAGGAGGTGTAGGTTGGTGCTGTTGTAACATGAAATAGTGGCCTTGAGAAATGTGTCAGGTATCCATGCAGTGAACCATATCATTCATAGTAGAAATTTGTTGATCCATCAGGTCCAGGCGGTCGTCCATGTGATCAAACCGCTGCTGCACATAGCCATAAAGATGTCTGACATCAGGCATGGCCCAGGAGTACTCCGTATGTGTGCCTGTGGAGGGAGCTAGTGGAGCAGTAGGGGGTGCCTCAGTAGCATCAGGACCTCTAACAACATATACTTCCTCTAGGGTGTTCAGATTGACTTTCCAGTTGTCTTTATTTTCCAAGGTAATGTGTTCCAAATCCGGAATGTCAATGTACTGATCTTTATCAAAGAATTGCCTAAACTTGGTGTCACTGTTGGCAACCCATGAGATCAAGCCCGCGGAAATAAGATATTGAATATCCACTAGAATTATGCTCGGTGCAGCTTCTAGACCAGTCAGGTCAACGTCCAACTTGTTGGCAATAAGGGTGATCAAACCCCCACACATTATGTCCCCAGATTCTCTCTTCTTAATTTTCTTCATATCTAGGAACCTGGTAAGAATATAGTATCCTACATTGATCTTGTGTCCATACACCATTCCCCATAGAAAGAAAAGATCTTATTTGTCACAGACACCTTGGGTCTCCTTCTTTGCAAAAACCCTTGTACTAAGAAGGCATTGCACATATAAGAAAATGGGGTTGTGAATGGAAAACACCCTAGATTTCTTGGTGTCATGGCATCCCTCATCAGATATCTCAAACCAAAACTCATCACTATCAAAAGTTGGTGGATAACCTAGTGCCCCCTCGTAGGGGCAATCTAAGACCTCACAGAGACGTCTAAAAGTAGGTTAGAAACTACGGCCCAAAAGACGGAAGAGAATGATAGCATAGGGTTCCAGTTTCTTTTAGGGGTCTTGCTCAAAAGTGAGAGTCATAAAAAACTCATAAATTAGGTGGGGGTAAGTATTTGTTACCGCGCAGCAGATGTAGCATAGGCCTAGGTCTTTCAAGCAGGAGAGGACTTCATCCTTAAACCTAAGGATGGTGAGAATTTGCTCACAAGCAAATTGAGTGGGGAGCACCCTCCTTGCAATGAGGAACTGGTAGGTAGGACCTTCCGCTGGAGTGACCCTGAACTATGTTGTAGAGACATAAGCTGGGGCTGAGGATGAGCTTGCTCCATGCTTGCGGTTGGATGCTTGTTTTACAGGTGCCATTGCTGAAGCGTGGTTTAACACAACATGTTACTTTTGAGACACGTCGTGTTCCTTGCCAGTAGAACTAGCCAACTTGGAGGAAGACATGACGTGTCTTTTGAAGGACATGTCATGTACCTGGGCAGAGGTGGTGGCTCGAGAGGTAGAACACGACCGAGTCATACAGGCTCACACCGTGTATTTTGAGAAAGGAAAGGAGAAGGATGGCAGTGACGGTGTAAATGGAGCTTCTCTGTTAGGGATTCGTGTTGTATTAGGGCAAGACGGTAGAGTAGATTTCAAGCTTCATCCTCTAGTAGCTTGAGAGAGGAAGAAAGGGAAATATGGGCAGAAGAGAAGGAACTTCACGGCCTTGAGAGGTCGAGGATGTAGTCGACGGCAGCCGAAGATGGAGCTTCTTGCAGTTGTGGGTTGCACACAGCTGCTCTGAGGTAGCTGGCGGTGGCGGAGTAGCTCTCACATGGCTACCAACACAGCCTGAAGAAATGAGGGAGTGAAGGAGGCAGCATGATGTTTAGGGTTAAAAACCCCTTTCCCATCAAAAGACATGGCATGTAATTTTTAGGACACGACATGTCTGTTTCCATAACTTTGTCGTGATCTTATAAGAAATTTTGTACAGTGTAAGACACGCCGTGTGAATTTAGGCACACACCGTGTTTGAATCCAGAAGTTCAATTTGTAACAAGTTCACTGATTATGAAACATCGTGTGTAAATAAAGACATGGCATGTTCGATTCCATATAGCTCCTTATCCTTGTTGTCTCTGAAGTACATGTCGTGTCTTAATTAGGACACGACGTATGCGTTTCCAGAATGAATTTTCACATGGTATTCGTGATAGTAACACGGCGTGTATTTTTAGGACACGTCGTGTCTTTTTGAGTTTTTACTGGTTATGTGCTATCTATAAGAGATGACACACCCTGTCAAATAAAGACATGTCATGTCTTTTGAAATTTATATAGAACTCAGCTTCTTACCAGCATCTATAGAAGTAATGAGATGCAAGTATAAGTGTTTAAATTATTACATTCACCCATGACAATCTTTTTTTGGGAAACTAAATATTGTTCTTGACTCAAAATACAAAAAGAAAATATATTCTAATGTGGGTTCAACTCCATGAGCTCCTCCATTTAAAGTCCATAGTAGGACTCTTCAATCTATTGGTCAAGCATCTTGGAGGGAACAATTGGCTCCCTTGTCGACTTTGTCCCCTGTGATATACAACTTGTAGTGTTGTCCATGGAAAATCATGTAGGACCAAGAATGGTCCAGACCACTTGGATCTCAATTTCCCTGGAAACAATTTGAGCTTGGAGTTGAAAAGCAAAACTTGGTCTCCTTCTTTGAAGTCTTTGATCTTGATTCTCTTATCATGCCATCTTTTTGTCTTTTCCTTGTAGATTTTGGCATTTTCGTAAGCATCTATTTGCAACTCTTCCATCTCTTGCAGTTGCAATAACCTATTCTCTCCTGCCTTCTTAAGGTCATAGTTCAGGAACTTGATTGCCCATAATGCTTTGTGCTCCAATTCTACGGTAAATGGCATGATTTTCCATAGACTAGTTTAAAAGGAGTTGTTCTAATGGGTGTTTTAAAAGTTGTCATGTATGCCCATAACGCATTATCCAACTTAAGTGCCCAATCCTTTCTTAAATTGCAGACAGTCTTTTCTAGAATAGCCTTCAGTTGCCTATTTGAGATCTCCATTTGGCCTGATGTTTGAGGATGATAGGGTGTAGATATATTATGCTTCACTCCATATTTGCTAAGCAATTTGTTGAAGTTTTTCTCATTAAAATAGCTTCCACCATCTGAAATGATTGCTCTTGGAACTCCAAATCCGGGGAAGATGATCTTCCAAAAAAATTTAATGACTGACTTTGCATTCAGAGCTTGAGTGGGGATCACCTCCACCCATTTAAACACATAATCACATACCACCAAAATAAACTTGTAGTTGCATGAAGATGGAAAGGGCCCCATATAATCTATGCCCCACACATCAAAAACTTCTATCTCCGGAATTGAGTTTAATGGCATTCCATCTCTCCTTGAAATTCCCCCACCTCTTTGGCAATTGTCACAAGCTTTGACAAATGTGTGCACACCATGGAATAGACTTGGCCAATAAAGATCAGACTGTAGGATTTTTGTTTCTATTTTTTTTGCCCCAAAATGTCTATCGTAGGGAGAAGAATGACAATCTAAAATCACATTACCAATTTCCTCATTTGGGATACATCTCCTTATGAATCTGTCTGCGCATTGATTGAACAATAGTGGGTCATCCCAATAGTAGGATTTAATGTCATGAAGAAACTTCTTCTTTTTCTGATAGGTGAAATCAGGTGGAAGGCCATCTTTGGCAAGATAGTTTGCAAAATCAGAAAACCACGACAAGGCTAGAGAATTTGCTGCATATAACTTCTCAATGGGCAGCTTATCATCAATGGGTACTTTGTCTTCAATGTTTGTAGAGAGATGTGAGAGATGGTCAGCTACACTATTCTCCATTCCTTTTTTTTCTTTGATTTCTAAATCAATATCATGTAGTAACAATATCCAGCATATAAGATGGGGTTTGGCATCTTTCTTGCTCATCAAGTACCTTATTGCAGCATGATCTATATACACAATGACCTTCAAACCCACTAAATACTATCTGAATTTATCAAATGCATAAATGATGGCAAGCATTTCCTTTTCTGTAGTGGCATAGCTGATTTGTGCATCATCAAGGGTTTTACTTGTGTAGTGTATAGCATGGAGTTTGTTGTCTTTTCTCTATCCCAAGACTACTCTTATGACGTAGTCACTAGAGTCACACATCACTTCAAAAGGAGCACTCCAATATGGTGGTTGAATAACAGGAGCTGAAATTAGGGCATCCTTTAATTTCTGGAAGGCAGCTTTGCATTCATCATTGAATTAAAATTCAGCATTTTTTGCTAACAATGAACATAGAGTCTTTGCAATCTTTGAGAAATCTTTAATAAATCTCTTGTAGAAACCTACATGACCCAAAAAACTACATATTTCTTTTACATTGGTTGGGGCACCCATCTTTTCAATAGCTTCCACCTTGGCTTCGTCCACTTCAATCCCTTTATTGGAAATGACATGACCAAGCACGACTCCCGTCTGCACCATAAAGTGGCATTTCTCCCAATTTAGAACAATATTGACTTGTTGACATCTCTGCAAAACTTTAGTTAGATTCAACAAGCAATCATCAAAATAATTACCATAGACAATAAAATCATCCATGAATATTTCCATGATTTTTTCAATGTAATCAGAAAAAATAGTCATCATACACCTTTAAAAAGTGGTGGGTGCATTGCAAAGCCTAAAGGGCATCTTCCTATAAGAATTAGTTCCATAGGTGCAAGTGAATGTTGTTTTCTCTTGATTGCGTGGATAGATGGGGATCTTAAATAACCCGCTATACCCATCAAGGTAGTAGAAATATGAGTGGTGAGCAAGTCTCTCTAACATTAGATCAATAAAGGGAAAAGGAAAGTGGTCTTTTCTAGTGGCTTTATTGAGTTTTCTATAATTAATACACATTCGTCATCCAGTGATGATTCTAGTTTGAATTAGTTCCTCATTTTGCCCTTTAATCACAGTTGTTCCTCCTTTATTAGGAACAACATGTATAGGACTTACCCAAGGTCTGTCATTTATTGGATAAATAATTACAACATCTTTAAGTTTTAAGATTTCTTTCTTTATAACTTCCATCATGTTCTGGTTTAATCTCCTTGGTGGGTCTATACATGGTTTGGCATCCTATTCCAAAGCTATCCTATGCATGCAAATGGATGGGTTAATTCCCTTGAGGTCAGAAATAGAATAACCTATCATATCTTTGTAGCATCTAAGTTCATTCAAAAGTTTTTCTTCTTGATCATTATTCAAGTCGACATTTATGATGACAGGAGAAGAAGAGTTTGGGCCTAAGAAATCATACCTTAACCCCGATGGGAGGGGTTTTAGTTCTACCTATTTGCTTGGAGTTGTGGTGTTGCTCCCTTCATTTTTCTTTGAAATTTCTTCACTTAACGGATTCTCCAAAGATTTAGTGCTTTCACCTTTGTAAATGGCATTAACATCATCTTCCTCAGGATCACCTAAAGAGGTATCAACATAGTTCTTTTCCTCTTCTAGCAATGTGTTAATGGAGTCAACAAGACAAAGGTACTCTTTGCAGCTGGGTGCCTTCATTGCATCATAGACTGAAAGCATGAGTTCTTCATCTCCAACCCAAACAATGAACTTTTCTTCTCTAACGTCAACTAAACAGCCTGTAGTGTGTAAGAAGGGTCTTCCAAAAAGTACAGGATTGGTTGGGTCTTCATGCATGTCTAAGACCACAAAATCACATGGGATAAAGAACTTTCCTATCTAAACTGGGACATCCTCTATCACTCCCCTAGGATTCTTGATAGAGAGGTCAGCTAACTGAATTGTCATAGATGTTGGCTTAAGATCTCCCAAGTCTAGCTTTTCCCATAAAGAGACAGGAATCAAACTAATGCTAGCTCCAAGGTCTACCAGACCTTTATCAAAAGTAGAGTCTCCTATCTTGCAAGGAAGAGTAAAGACACCTTGATCATCTAATTTCTCAGGCATGCAATTCTATATTATGGAGCTTAGCCTTTCAGAAAGCATCACAGTTTCAACCTATCCAAATTTCCTCTTCTTTGTTAAGATATCCTTTAAGAACTTGGCGTAGGATGGCATTTCAGCTATGACTTCAACTAGGAGAAGGTTTACATATAACTTGTTTAGAATGTCCATAAATTTTTTGAACTTCACATCATTTTTTGTGCTAACAAACCGCTAGGGAAAAGGAGCATTTGGCTTTCTTGAAAAATCACCTTGCTACAAAATTCCCACAGTTTTCTTCCTTTGTGTTTCAGCTACATCTTCAACAGTGGTATCAGAAATTTCTCTAGATTTATTCTTGGGCGGTAGTGAAGATCTTTCTATGACAGATCCACTCCTGAAGGTCACAGATTTACAAGTTTCCTTGGGGTTCATGATGGTTTGACTAGGAAAAGAACTTGAAAATAATCCTTGATTGGCTAATGCTTGTTGAGCTATCTGATTCTCCAACATTTTGGTATGTGTGACGACCATCAACCTTTGAATAGAGCTATGTGATAGCATCTTTCAAGAAATTTTCATGCGCTCGAAACTCATCATTTTGTTGTATCTGTATGGTGACAAATGTCTCAAGGAGGCTTTCCAAGCTTGAATTATGAGTGGGAGGAGTCACGTGTTGGAATTGGTTGAAATTTCTATTGTTGCTAGAGTTGTACCTCGGTGGTTGGTGGTGGTTGGAATTCATCAGTTGATGGTTACTCATAGATTGTTGGACTTGAGCTTGGCCTTGCTGCTAGTTCTATGAATTATTGTTCCTATAAGAGAAATTTGGATGGTCTCTCCATCCTGGCTTATATGTTTCAGAAAATGGATTACATGCTTGTCTATTATTAAAATTCCCCACTGCATTGACTTGTTCAGGTGCTTCATTGGCATTCATCTGTGGTGCAAAACAAAAAGCAGCATTGTGCCCAGATGTTCCACAAGCTTCACAAACTTGGTCAATTGCTTGAACTGAATGAGTGGTCAACCTTTCAAATTTCTGATTTAAGGCATCAAGTTTGGCTGAAATTAAATCCACGACATCAACGATGTATTTCCCACTGGACTTCTCATTTAAGCTGGTGGAGGAAAAGGGTTGGCTGGTTCTTTTAGAACACCACTAGCTATGATTGAGTGACATATCTTCAATAATAGCAAAAGCTTGATTGTATGACTTGTTCATCAAGGCTCCGTTTGCAGCAGCATCAATGGTCGTACGAGTGTTTTAGAATAACCCATTATAGAAGGTTTGCTGAGCAACCAGTTTGTCAGACCATGGTGAGTACATAGGCATTGGAGGTCTTTGAACCTCTCCCAAGTCTCATAGATCATTTCACCTTCTATTTGTTTGAAGTTTATGATTTGATTCCTCAATTGGGTTGTTTTGCTAGGAGGAAAATACTTTGCTAGAAAGACATTCAACAAATCATCCCAACTCTTGGTAGAACAAGGAGGCAAAGAGGAGAGCCATGCCTTGGCTCGGTCTCGTAGAGTGAACGGGAAAAGGAGTAGGTGTACTCCTTCAGTTGGAACACCATTAATCTTGAATGTATTAAGGTACTGTAGAAATTCAACAATATGGAGGTTTGGATCCTCCATTGGCGTTCCCCCAAATCGGTTCCGTTGAATCATCTGCATGATTTTAGGGCTTATGGAGAAGTTGTTTGCCTCAATTGTAGGATGATCAATGGCTCCACAAATATTTATGGCAGCCGACACAGAAAAGTCCTTGAGAGGACAGTTTTCCTCCATCTCCGATTCTTGGGAAGGATCGGGTGAAGGAAAATAGTATGCAGAATGTGGCGGTGAAGGTCGTGATCCCTCAAAGCGTGAAGAGTTCTCACTCCTCCTTGCTCGTCTATGGCTACTGAAAGTTCATTCTATCTCTAGGTCTAAAAATATGGATGTTTGTAGACCTCTCTTAGAATGACACATGCAACCTAAAAAGCAAAAATTTATGTGAGATTCACAAAACTAAGAGGTATCACAATGTGAAATGTGAAAATGGTGACTTCGTCTCAATTACTAATTAACACTTCTACTCTCACTAAAAACTACTACAGCTCCCCTACAACGGTGCCAAAAACTTGTTGACAGTTTTAGAAAGAGAAAGATCTCAACTTACTAATCACCCGCAAGTATACGAGAGTTGATGTAGTCATGTGTTGAACATGAGGAGCTGGGCTAGCTAGGCGTAAATATGTTAACTTTCATTAATCTAAATTGGGTTGTAAAATTTGATTGATTGCACATTCAAAGTGGAAACAAAGGCAAAGGTTTAAAATAAACATGTCAATTAAATGATTATAAACTTGAGCATTAGATTTTGCTACCATTACCATCATATCATATGAACATACGAAATAAAGACTATTGTTTAATAAGCAAGGAGGTTGTCATCATCATGCATTTCCTAATGCCATGAGATGGTTCTCAACATCACATAACGCTCCTTCGTCTATGTTTAGTTTCAAACACAACCAAACCCTCAATAACCTCTAGCCACTCCCATGGTCAAGAGAATATTGCCATAGATCCTACTCCATACTCCCTAATACATTTTCCCAACGCACAAGGCAAGCATAAAACATGTATAAGATGTGGCCAGCCAACCATACAATTAAGAAAACACCATAGGCATCCATGGAAGAAAGTAAATTAACCAGCAATAAGCATAAATTTCGAGTTCACATAAACAATGGCATGGGAGATACTCTCCCATTCTCAAGAAAAGAGTTCTACTCGTCCATAATGAAGATTAGTGTTCAGAAAAGTGCTATTCGGTGTACGGGCGGACGGGGCACTGAAAAGAGTATATGCGGTATGCGGGAGTATATGCGGGAGTATATGCGGTTTTGGATTTTTTAATAAATTAATATATCTATGTATATTTATATATCAGTCATATAGAATTATATATCACATTGAACAATTACATACAAGGACAACATAGAATGATTAATTAGAAGAAAGGGAGCAGCAATATCATATAAATATTTAATTAGAAACAACAAAAATATCATATAAATTTCATTTCTTCAATTCCATGTATGTGTGTTTAGAAAAGCGGTGATTAAGCGGCCACATAAGCGGGTAATCGGCCGCATAATCGGGCCTGGACCGATTATTGGTCCGCTTTGACATATGCGGTGCGGTCCCCTGTCCGAACCGCTTAAGCGTCCGCATATGCGGCCGCACGGACCGATTTCCTGAACACTGATGAAGATATGTAGATGCAAGATAGTAATTTTAGAGTTTTGCATGCTTAAGAGAAGGAAGAAACTAGAGGAACCACATATGCAGGCTAAGGGGAGAGAACTATGGCTACAAGAAAATATTCCACCCTTGAAACTGCTCCAACTTGAACAAGCTTTCCTCCAGGAAAGCTTGGTTGAAAGGAGTAGCTCTGATGCACCTTTAGAGAAGAAAATGGAGAAGAAAATGAGGTAGAATGGAGGTTCTCTTGCAAGAAACCACCTTCTTCCACACCAAAATTTCCTTCCTCAGCTCTAGAACTTCTCTTGGGTGTAAGACACTTCAAAAATGACCGAGCATAACCGCCTATTGGGTTGCAATTCTCTTTTAAAACGAGAGGCGATCGTTTTCATTTTTGTAGAAACTGATAACGATGTGGCGTGTCTTTTGGAGGACACGATGTCTCTTGTCATTTGATCTTGCTCACTATTGCCACAGTAGTGAGGCATATGATGTGTCAAAAAGAGACACGCCCTGTGATGGCTTCGTAGAGTCGAATCAAGTGAAAAGCACACGATGTGGTTGAATAAAAACGCGTTGTGTGCGTCGGCAGAAAGATGTTGAATCAAGTGAAAGGCACACGATGTGTTTGAATAAACACACGTCGTGTGTGTTGGCAGAAAGATGTAGTAGGCCTTCATGTACAAGGAACACACCGTGTTCTCGGGGGAACATGTCGTGTCTCCACTTCCTCGTTCTGGGCTAGGAGCTACTGGAAACGCACATGTCGTGTGTGTAATAACACACGACATGTTATTCTTCCCGTGAGGCTTCCTATAAAGGGACACATCATGTCTTTTAAGGAACACGCCATGTCTAATGATGTTTCTTCAGGAAATGGCTCTAAATCAGCTGCAAAATGTGGAGAAGTCCCATTGAGGTCGGATTTGAGTTGGGCTATCTCCAATATGACCTTTTTAATACATATCTGCAATCAACATCATGTGATAAGAAAAATAACTAAAAAGTGTGGCAAAATGAATATGAATAGAGGCTAAATGGAGACAAAATGAGCTGGATTTGTGTGTGAGAATGTGCAAAAAGTCGATATGAAATACACACAATAGGTATGTGGTTACACTTATGACTAATCGCTCTAGTTTCACGTCAATTTTTGAGGTTTTATCAGTTGTTTATAAATAATTGCTTGGTTGACTTTTATTTCATGCAATTGTAAAGTTACTATGACTATCACCATAAGTATATGTGCATGACTAGCTCAGATCCTAGTCCTCCTTAGTAGCTTTGATGATGATGAGATGGATGACCTAGTACATGTTCTACCCTTGGGGTAGGATCATTAGGTTATCATGAGTCGATGTGTTTTTCTACCCATGGGTAGGACCATACGACTACACAACCCTAGGTCGTGATCTACCTGCAAGGTAGGATCATAGGGGCTATTTGAGATCTACCATATGAGAGAAGTAGTATCCATGTCCACTGCAGGGATAGCATAGAGGAAAGGATGTGTAGTGATTGAGTAGTTATTTTTAAAATGTAAAGTTTGATTTGTTAAATCACAATTTGATTGCAATATGTTGTCACCATTAGATGCAAGATTTTGGTTCCCCCACATACCAGTATAATTCATTATACTGACCGACGTTTTGTTTGTCGATGTTTTAGGAATATCTAAAATTGGAAAAATAGTAAAGTGGAACTTGTGAAGAATAAAATTAAATCATAAATGATGATTTAGTTAGATAGAACTCTATAGTGTGTGGAAGTTCTAGATTCCTATTTTTGAAAGGTATGTGAAAAGAAAAAATTTATTCCTATTTTAAGTTTAGTTTTGGTAGAATTTATTAATTATTTATATTATTTGCAAAACCATTGATCCTATTTTGGGATAACTGATCTGACTTCTTGGTCTTCCTTAATTGGGGGTTACCGGGAAGCATGGTTGTTACATTTGGTATCAGAGCATGATTTTCCATTTAATCTTTAATAATTATTAAATTTTACAAACTCTTTAGAACCCAAGGGAGTTATTAGAGGTTTTTCCAATGATGGAGGTGTCTAGAAAAGGATCACAATCTGGGGGTTGGCAAGATTTTCTTCTCCCCCACTATTCAGTCTACAAGGACTCTCAGATTCTATGTGACTTCCTGGCTGAAATTAGAGGATTTGACTCGAAATAAGATACCTCTAGGTCTTCTCTCATTTGTCTTCGTCCCTTCTCTGCCCTATTCATTGGATAACTTTAATATATTAGGGTTTCTCTCTCTCCACCACCCTCCAGAGTTCAGGGTAAGTATAATAAGGATTAAGGAATCCTCCACCAAATAATAAAAAGCATGTAAGAAAGATGTCATGGACATAAGGTTTGATAATTAGAAACTCAAACTGAGTTTATTTACATGCTTAGGTTGCATGATCGGTGTTGTCATTCTCTCAGGAGAACACTGAGATTAGACCTTATCGTAGGATGAGGAGGATATGGATAGCCTTGGAGGAAGAAGCCTCCAAGAAGAGGAAGAGACCTGACACATCCTCTGAGGATGATGTTGAACCCAAAACCTTAAGCGATGGATAGAGAAAGAGAAGGAACAATGAGTTGGATATCGTAGTTGACCATGCATGTATGTGTGTGGGTTTGACATGCATGTTTTATGTAGAGACTTTGAGTAAGAATGAGAAACATAGACTATTCATGGTTGTCTGATCCCTGGTGCCTTGTGGTGACCCGACCTTAGGTGGGTCGTGCCTGTCGAGGGTAAGGGATCGCTCCCTCATTGAGAAGGTTAGAGGAGACCATATAGGGACCCTAACGGACATATATGAGTAGAAAAGAGGCATGCACCTATGTAGAAGTGTATGGTAGCAAGGTTGGCAGTAGGTTTTAGACCTAAGACATAAGGGTTATGCCTGATAGTTTATTAGATAGTAATGCAGAGCTTTGGATGATTTTGGCCAAACTTAAGTTTTGATAGTATGTTTCACCCAGATGGGGATAGATGTGTATCCTTAAGAGCTTGACCCATCTTCTGAGAAGAGAACCTCCAGTGGTAGGACCAGTTGTAGGGTTAGCTCTAGAGAGAGAGAAAGACCCAGTGAAAAAGGTTGGAGACCTTGACTCTGAGACATGAAGAATCATGAGAAGTTTGGTATAATATGGCCTAGAATAGATGACCCTGAGTAGCCTCATGCACTATCCTTGGAGGCTTATCGTACCTTGGATTCCTTTAGAGGGACCAAACCCTAGAAAAGAGAAAGAGGCTTCATGAATGAATCTATAGATGATATGAGTGCCTACCTTTTAGGTGTAGGGAGGAGAGTTCCATAGACCCTGACGGGGTATAGTAACAAGTTGTGAGGCCTCACACCCAGTCAGTTGTCCTGGTATAGGACTCTAAAGGTTGTTCATGTGGAAGAGTGTTAGGATGTATAATCTCTACCTGGTATAGGCTCAGTTCATGGTTAAACAACTGAGTATGCAGTTAGACAGCTGAAGCATAAGAGGTGAATCTGGGGTTCTTGGACCAAAGAAGGGAAGTAACAGTACATGGTGTACATGATTCTCACGAGGATGATTGATTTCATAGGATTCAAGCATGGAACCCCTTCCCATATATTAGAAGGAAACCCCAATTGAGCTGAGATGATATTGGTCCAACTTTGAGGAATAAGAAACAAGTATGATATCATGGTTTAGTAGGTTGTCTTCTCGCTAGATACATGTATAAGTATCATGTTAGGAGCTAAGCATATACATAATGATGTAAACCTTGGAGGTAAGAACGTTTTGTGACCTTTTTTACTATCAAGTGATAGTTTTCTCCCATCCTGGGGAGGGACCCTTCATGTTAGGGTGAGCACCAACTTTTGATTAGGTTTGAGGTAACCTGAAGAGGTCGCTTATAAGAGCTTGATGAGATAAGTGGAGAGCACATAGTATGAGCATGAATCTATAGACCCATGTGTGACCATCTCTAAAGGGGCATGAAGATATGTTACCATGGAGCTAACTCGTATGGGGCCAGACCGAGATAGGTAGGTCACCATGACTCCCATGAAGGGATGTAAATTTGACCATGAGTGCCTAAAGAGATGACGGAGTTTTGGGTGAGGATTCAAGGATGAGATGTGCTTGAGTATCAACACAGGAACCACGAGCTATAGTAGAATCCTAAGTCAACACTAAGGTCGAGTAGGGCTAAGACTAATGGGAGTAGGAGTTGTTTGTTCCTTGAATGCACAAGACCATAGGTCGGGAGGTAACATCTACCTTTTCCTGAGGCCCATGGGTTATGGGGTTGGCCACCTTCATGAGTTCATGGGGCCTAAGGGGTAAATGGGAGATGCGTGCATGCCTTATATGCATAAGGGTTAGGTCAACCCAAAAGTAGCGGCATCCTAGAGACCTTTAGGTAATGACTAAGGATTGTACATAAGAGAGATGTTAAGATCCATAGGTTATGGGAAAAGTCTTCCCATGGGTGTAGACACATAATGGAGATGTTCATGGTGAGGAGTCATGTGAAGTATGTTTCAACTTATATTGGAAAGAGTGATGGCGATGTGTGATGCACCATCTCTACTCTTGGAACATGATGAGCTCTATATTTGGGCTGCAACCAAATGCTTATTTCATCTTGTTATGGGTGTGAGAAATAGGACAAAACATATGTCATATACTAAGGATAGAGGTGATATGAGTTGAAACCCTTCTATGATGTTTGAGGATGGAAGAAGTACCACATCTTGGAGAGTACATGGAATAGATGGTTGGAAACCACGAAGAGAAAAAAGGTAATATGAGGACATACCTCTCTGGAAGTAGTTTGGAATCTATGAGATATAAGTTTGGGTTTGATAACCAAGATGATGAGTTGAAGTTTTCTTGACTTAGTTGACCTAATCCCAAGATGAGGATGTGGACTAGAGTCTATGAAGGTTTCTATCTTCACCATCTCCTGGAGTATAAGGAAGCTTATGTGGTGACAAGATGTTCTCAGCAGAATACAACTCAAGTGTACAACTATCTTGTATGGCCAGTAGAGACTCTGGAAGAGGTTTTTAGGTGAACCCTACAATCGTTAGAAGATGAAACATATGTGGCTAACACCCAGATAAAACCAGGCCCGTTGGTCGAGTTGGCGGTTGCCCAGTTAGCCAGCCCAAAGCTTGATGAGATAAAAGGATTGTTATAAGAACCTCAGATACACCTCTCAGGAAAGGAAGGTGGTGAAACCCACTACTAGAGTGTTTTAGGGTTACTGAGGAGTCAACCATGAGGAATCATGACATGCATGATCTCATGATTTTAAGTACACCATAAACTGTGGTACTACTAAGATAATTAAAGTTTGCAATAGTACTTTGAATACCTAAGATGAAGAAGGATATAGAGTTGCATGTGGCCAGTCTCCATACATTCTAGAGGATGAAGGCCGAACACCAGTAACCCAGTGAGTTGCTATAGATAATGAGGAGTTCTCGAGAGGGAATGGGAGTAGATCACCATAGATGTTTTGGTAGGTCTCCCCTAGACCAAGAGAGGTCATGATGCAATATGGGTTATGGTAGATTGCCTTACCAGGTTGACCTAATCCCTTACCTAAGAGAGAGAGCACTGTCAGTGTGATAGATCTAGTTGAACTATATATATGAGAAAGAGATAGTTCAACTACACTTTGATCCGAGTTCAAAGGTTCTTGAGTATGACCTCAAGTTCACTTCCTTGTTGTAGAAGTAGGTACAAGAAGAACTTGATCCTAGATTGAAGTTTAGTACAACTTATCACCCTCTGACTGATGGATAGTCAAGAGAGTATGATCCAGACTTTAGAGGGTCTGATGAGGGCATGTGTGCTCATTCAGGGTGATACATGGGAGATGTTCATGCCCCTAGAAGATTTGGCTTGTTATGATAGCCACCATAGCTAGTATCGGGATGTAAGAAGCTCTATAAGGGAGGTCGTGTTGGTTGCCACTTCATTAGGATGATGTCGGTAAGAGGACCTTGGGAAGGTTAGAGAAATCACAGTGTATGCAGATGAAGTTTCTTTGATCAAGAAATTGCTAAGAAAGCCCAAGATTGACAGGAGTCACGTGCTGGTGCGAAGCAGACTGACATGTAGTTTATTGTGGATAAACACATCTTTGAAAATATGACCCCTCTGAGCTATAGCTAAGGAAGTTGAGTCCCTGATACATGGTTCCATTTGAGATGGATTGGTGGAGTTGCTTATGTTTAGCCTTACCCCTAAGGATAATATGATATATGATGTGTTCCATGTGTCTGATGTAGAGCACTATGTGAGGTACCCGAGCTATGTATTGAGAATTGAACCTATTGAACTCCAAGGGAGGATAACTTACCATGAGTCACCTATGACGGTACGAGATATCGAGGTGAGAGAGAGCTCAGGAGTAAAGAATAGAAGATGATAAAGGTTCTTTGGAAGCACAATGGAGAGGATGAAGCCACATGGGAGTTGATGTTGGACATGGAAAAGTCTTATCCTGATTGTTTGTATGTTTAGTGGAATTTTGAGGGCAAAATTCCCATAAGAGGGGAAGAATGTTACAACCCTAATTTTGGGTCCATATGGTTTGAAATGTATTTCTCCAATAAATGTATGATCATGAAAATTGTATGGTTTATGTGTATTGGATGGATTTCCTTTGCAATATTTCCTTTGTGTGTGTGATTTCATGGATCATGATATGTTAATGAGTCCAATATAATTAAAACAAAAAGAAGAAATCAAATAATGCATTATTATGAAGGAATTTGAGATACTGATAAAAATATGATAAATATGTGGAAAGATGTATGATTTATCATCATGGATGATATTTCGAATCCACAAGGTTTCTAATGGTAAAAGGAATCCAAATAATGAGAATAAAAGAGTAAGAGAGAGAGAGAAAATATGTACAAATATGCCTTAATAAGTGATAATTTTCATATGAAGAAATTCTCTCATACTTTCGAATTTGAGTTCCAAACTTGACACACAAGTAGTTCAAGTTATTATGGAATTTCCTTTAAAATTTGAGATTAAAAGGATGCTTGGTTTAGGAGATATGATTTTTATAATATTTCCTAAAGTGAAGAGGATTGATTTAAATGTCACGATTTCAATGAATATGGAATCGAATTTATTTAAGTAGCATGAACAACCAGCACCGTTGATCCTAGATCCAATGAAGGCTGCTCATTATCTAGTTGGAGAAGAGATGGGAATAGGCAAAGTCTTGTTCGATTTGGATTCTCTCGTTGTATGATTGGTGTGCATATTTGGAAATAGTCCCAAATGGCTACGGGAGCAAATTCTGCACCTGATTGACCTAAGTTTTTGGTAGTTTGGGAAGCTCTAGGAGCTTTGCCCAAATCCTAATGGTAGCCAGACCTTATTTGGGGGACTCCACCTATAAAAGGAGGGTCATTGATCCCCAATGGAGGCACAATCACCTCTGAGATGACCTAATACCCCTCACGATCTTAGTTGTGTGATCAATTCTGGATTGGACTGTGACTTTGACCTTGGGCCTGGTCCTCCCACCTCGCCTGCGGATATCCTTCTCATCCCACCAGTCCCACGCACCCCCAGCAGAATTAAAAGTATAGGCAGCTTCGGCGGGGCCTGGCAAAGGTAAGCATGCCTTTACCTTGCATTTTGGAGGATGGAGACGCAAGGTCAACCAAGGAGTGGACCGCGGGTCGACGTTGTTGTCCGCGTGAGGACCCTCACGAGGTAGGAGATGAGGGTCTATTGTATTACCATCATGCCCCTAGTGAGACTGCGCATGGAGATCAAGGAAGTAAGGCTACCCGTGTCTTTTCCCTGTGACCCGCGTGGAGGTGAGGCGCCTGCTCGCGTGGAGTCGGTCGCCGCCTTGGCAGCCAGTAGTTGGTTGAAAGGTAAATAATTTACAAAATTCATATCTAATTAATGGTAGATCATATGGAGATATATAATATATGAAAATTAATCGTAAAAATACGTAGAATGCAATAAAAATGGTTTTAGAGCCTTAATCTGATCATAGTTTGAAAAGTGTCTAAGGTTGCTATTCTTAATGCTTTATAACTAAGAAAAAACCTAATTTGATGTTCTATGAAATTGAGAATATTAATATGGATAATCTATGAGTATATTAACATGTTAATAAAAGATGTTTTGATGTCTAAATAGATGATCCATGTGCTAAATAACCTAATTTAGGGTTTGATATGTTAATATGCATTAATGGGCTTAGAAATCCTAATATAAGAATTAATGGTTTTTAATGAGTTATATTTTGAGATCCTTTGGATAACATGATATTAAGTTCATCCAGAGCCAAATTGATGAAAAGGAGGTTTTAATGTGAATAAGTAAGTAATTAGGGTTTTGAACCTATAATGTTGTTTTAGGGCTTTGTTGGCATAAAAAGGGAAAGTTGTGAAATAGATCTAAAAAACACTATGGAAACCCTAATCCGGATTAGAAACCCTATAAAGTAATCCCAAGTCAATAAAGTAAGTTCTTGATGAGTATGTAGTAAATAGATTGTACATGCTTTTCAGGATTCTAATTTATTGTGTGATTTGCTTGATTACTTACTTGGACATTTTATTTGGATTGGATATCTTGCTTATATTTGAGACTTCAAATCAGTTATGTGGTTATTCTTATAACTAATCGCTCTAGTTTCACAGTGATTTTTGAGGTTTTATCAGTTGCTTAGAAATAACTGCTTGGTTGACTTTTATTTCATGCAATTGTAAAGTGACTATGACCATCACCATAAGTATATGAGCATGACTAGCTCAGATCCTAGTCCTCCTCTGTAGCTTTGATGATGATGCCTAGTACATGGTCTACCCTTGGGGTAGGATCATCAGGTTATCATGAGTCGATGTGTTGGTCTACCCTTGGGTAGGACCATACGACTACACAACCCTAGGTCATGGTCTACCTGTAAGGTAAGATCATAGGGGCTATTTGAGATCTACCATATGGGAGAGGTAGTATCCATGTCCACTGAAGGGACAACACAGCGACAAGGATATGTAGGGATTGAGTAGTTATGTTTAAAATGTAAATTTTTTTTGTTAAATCATAATTTGATTGCATTATGTTGTCAGGATTAGATGTAAGATTTTGGTTCCCCCACATACCAGTACAATTCATTATACTGAACGATGTTTGTTTTTCCACATTTTAGGAATATCTGAAATTGGACAAACAGTAAAGTGGAACTTGTGAAGAATAAAGTTAAATCATAAAGGATGATTTAGTTAGATAGAAGTTTACAGTGGGTAGAAGTTCCATATTCCTATTTTTGAAAGGTATGTGATAAGAAAAATTTTATTCCTATTTTAAGTTTAGTTTTGGTAGAATTTAATAATTATTTTTTATTATTTTCCAAACCATTGATCCTATTTTGGGATAACGGCTCTGACTTCTTGGTCTTCCTTAATTGGGGGTTATCGAGAAGCAGGGTTATTACAATCCATTTGGTATTACTAAGATATTAAAAATTGAAGTATTAGAAGAAGAAAAGTCTAATTCACACTCATCATACACATACATTGCTAGACTTCCACTGTTTTGGCCATACAAAGGTCATATTATGAATTGGGCTCATAAACCATTTTTCTTGTTGGAATATCTAAGTATAATAGTAAGGAATCTTATTGAAAAGCGTCATTAAAAAAAGTCACCATATGAGTTCATCATAATGAAATAGTAAAAATTGTCTATATTTCCCATTTGGATACATGAAAAAATCAAATTTTCAATGATATTTTAGTAAAAGGTTTGTATTTTTCATTATATGATAGAAAGTAACAGTAAATAGGACGTTAAACCTAAAGTTTCCAAAGTTATAGACTAGAACTTCATAAAATCATGTTTTTAGCTTCTATAATATGAAATTCATGAGATTCCATGATTAAATATAGGATTTGCATCAGATATTTTACTAAATAAATTTTCAATTACTCACCTTAAGTGAACAACATGTCTCCATCAAGGAAAGCAAAAAACCCAAGTCCAAAATCTCTCTCCAAAAACACCTTGTTCCATATCTAATACCATTTTTCTAGTTTAAAGCAAAAAAATTGAGCTCCATGGGTACAAGGGGTTTTATTTATCACAACAAAGTTGCATAACATCCCAAATATAAGCACTAACAAAAAACGCCCTACTTTGACCTACTTTGGTTCTTATCGACCTCAAAGATGCACGATTGACTAGAAATCTGGGTCGAAGCACTCCAAATCAACTACATTGACCATCCCATGGCACGCACTAACCACCATATGGGTTTGAAGTGCTAAACTATGCCAACTTCAAGCCCCTATCCATGTACATCAACCTAGAGTGGGTTGCACCCAACCCAGCACACATCAAGTTTCTCATGTGACTGAAATAGTCCAATAGATGGTTGATTCACTCGAACCGATCAAGTAAAGCTCACTCTCATTGACGCTGATACAAATCAATTGGTGCAACACATATAATGTAGCTTTTATTTCCAAGTCTAGAACTTCATAAATATCCATTGATCTGAAAGTTGACCATTGCTTCTTCCTATCATTCAAAATATGTGGGTAATTCAAAGTTAATTCAAAATAAATCCATTATTAATCATATAAATATGTTTTTGGTTCAAATAAAATATGATTAAAGCACAGAAATGTTCAGGGTCCCACACGTACCACTAGACCCACTACATTGACCTATGTGAAGAAACTTATAGAGACACATCGGAAATAAAAGTATATCTCTTAGTCTGAACCTAGGTACCCATGATCAACATGAATTAAAATAGTAAACAAGGGTAAATGAGGTTAATCTCCAAAATACCGTTTTTTTAAATAGAAACTCTAAAATACCTAATTTCCTAAG
This sequence comes from Alisma plantago-aquatica, assembly GCA_963693085.1. Lineage (NCBI taxonomy): Eukaryota > Viridiplantae > Streptophyta > Magnoliopsida > Alismatales > Alismataceae > Alisma > Alisma plantago-aquatica. Next base: position 145,268,789 of record OY856411.1, on the reverse strand, counting down.
ACTTGGAATTTGTTGATTAACGTCACATCCTTGCATCACATAATATCTAGAACTTGTCACCTTTCCACATGAGATCAACATAGGGGATATATCAGTGATTTTAGTGATGTTCATGTTTTCTCACCAAGTGGACCTCACTCACATACATAAGGTTTCCAACATAACAATTTCCAGAAACCTTCTCATACATATTTCTACTGCTATAAGAAAACATGATTATGTTCCATGAATGGACAATATTAAGGAAGATGGATAGTTCTTATTTCTTATTGTATCCTAGAACTAAGATAAAATAGACAACATAAAAGACCCTTCAACCATTTAGGTATTTTTGGTAGAAAACCCTTAGACTAAGTATAAACAAATTACAAAGAGATATTTAAGAGAAGCAAGCATTTATCAATCAAAGGTATAAAATCAAGTAAATTAAAACATCACTATTATTCAAATGAGTGCATCCTTTATATCAAACTCTATATTGTGCCTCATATTTTCATACTTGAGCATTTCAACAAAATGGGTCAATCGCCACACACACACACATATCTCGAGTTTTAACCCAATTCTAGGTCAAATAATGAAGAATTGGGGAACAAAAAGAGGAACTTCAGTTTCAAAGAAGCTTTTAAAGATTTCTATCCAAAAGGAATTAACATGCATATGATGCAAGAAAAGAGTGGATAGATCAAGATACTACTCAAATATCCACCAAGAATGTATCATGTTTCCAACTTAATTAAGGGTTAGTACACCAAGAACACCTTAAATCTCCTTTTCTTCCTTAATTTTTTAAATTCAGGTGATAGAAAGGTCTTTGAGGTGTTTATAATTGTTGGAATATGTGCATGTGCATAACTTTTGGTGCTTAGTTCAATTGTCTTTTTACCCTTTTTTCTAACATAATAAAATGGTAGGCAATGAATTCATATTCAACCTAGTTTTACTTACATTTTAGTCTAGTTTGCATTTAGATCTCTTAGTTTTCCCTAGAAATAGCTTCGTCTAGTTCTATTTAATTTTCTACCAGTTTGTAAGGATTTTGATATCTTTCTTGACTCCCTTTGTAGGTATGAAGATTTATATCTTCATACCCAGCATACCAGAGTGACTTAGAGGGTCCTACTACCCTTCAGTGAGCATGAGTCAAGGCGGAGGCCTCTTGTGAGGTGTGGAGTAGCACCTTGGCCCAAGACATATTTTAAGCATGTTCAAAATGCAAATTGATCAACATTTTTTGCTCAAGATCATTATTGACCACCTGGATCGACTTGGTAATCATCCTCCTCATTCAACCTCCTTCATCAAGCACTTGATCAACCTCCCAGTCAACCACCAAATAGGGCTATTGGTTGATGCATTCCTATCAATGCTCCACTAATTATGGTTCATTGATCTAGATTCATTGATCGATGGATTCTGATCAAGCTCCAACAGATCAGCTTGTTGATCGATGCATTCCTATTGAGCTCTACAAATTGTGTGATAATCTATCTTTATTGATTAGTCACCTCAATCGACCACCCAGTTGAGGACCATGGATCAATTTCATTGTGATTGACCATATGATAATCGACCTTGACCAATCCATTTTTATTTGTTGACATCAACTGATCAACCTTCATGTGCCAACTAAAGTTGTGCCCCTTCATCTTCTTGTAGTATATGCATTCACTTCAAAGTTCCTCATCGCATTCCTTGGAGGTTGTTGGCATTCCTCGTTGCCTCCTATAAATAGGAGATTATTTCCTCCACTTGATGGCATACAAACACAGTGAGATGATGTAGAAATACATCCACAACTCCTCCTTGCATCCATCCACTACAAATATTATTTGACCTTGCTCAAAAGAAAGCTTAATAGACCTATACCAATTGATCGATCGACATAAAAAGAGTTAGATCAATCAACATCTGATCCACACTGAGTGATTGAATTCAAAAAATTCAAATCAATTGACCTTCACCACCTTGCATCTCAATCAACCTTTAAAGAGTTGATCAATCAACCTCCTCATCAGGTCGATAGTCTAAACTTGATAGAGGCATCTCAATCGACCAGTGTCATTCCCCAACTCGATTATCACCTTTTCCCTCCAGGTGGATCAATCACCTCAGACCCATATCTCAATTGGTTGACCTTAAAGGAAATAGCTCAATCGACCTCCATTTGGCAACAATCAACCCTCAATCCACAATCCATTCGACTATTGTGTTGCTGAGCTCCACATCCCTAAGTAAGAAGAAAAGCATTTACACATCACAACTACTCATTTGGTTGCTTTCGTGACTATGGCCTTGTATTGTCTATACATTATTTATCCTGTTATTGCCATGAGGAGCGAGTAGTATCCTTACTAGGGTAGGGGGAGTATCCCTACTTCCTACTTTTACTTTGTTATTTGCATCTAAACTTGTGTGAACCCTATTACATCTTGAATCTATTGTTTATTCTTTTTAAGTATTTTTCCAACATATATGCATGTTTACTTGGACTTGGGTGTATAGAAATTTGAACCTAAGACTAGGGACATCGATATGACTCTAGTTTAACCTTTCATAATAATTTTAGATAGGTGCTTCCAAAGGCGATAGATACACAATATCTAGGTAACACTACATTAGGCTTAAAGTAATATATGTCTGGTTTTAACCCTAATTTTGAAAGGATGGATTTGCCTGGACTTAATCTGATATGTGCATGTGTGTTTTGATTTTGTAAAAGAGTAGACTATAGGTATCAGTGGTGAAACTCATTCACCCTGGTATTTCCATCATCTAATAGTATAAAATGTTGATCCGGTAATTTAATTATTGCAAAATTAGTTTACTCAAACAAAACCAATTTTTTTATAAATACTAACTATTGTATGGTTACACTGATCAAACATTGCATAAAAATGATGTCCTTTAGGTTTGATCCTAATACTATATTATAGTAAGATCCATCTACTTGTCATGGTGATTATTGTACTTGGTTTTGGTAAAAATATAAGGACTTGTCCTAGGTGAATTTGAATGTGCATTAGATACCACATTATTGGGATGACTTCCCTAAAAGTTACCCCAACCTTTGGGTGTAGGAGAATAACCAATATATCGGTCCCTAATAGGATTATTAGAGACCTCTAAGGGGTCATCCGTCTTTGACTTTTCTAGACCTTTTAAGGTCAAAAACAACCAATAGGTTATTGAGTTTGTCTTTTCCTTGACACTCAAAGTTTGGTATACTATAACCTCCTTATGAGGTTGTTGAATTCTTGAATAGTCTGACTAACCTATGAGATTCAAGGAAGTGTTCATCCCTCGACAAGCTCTTAGTGTCTAGTGACTTTGAACGATTGGGCTCCCCTAATGACCCACCTTTGGTACTTGAGACCTAAAAGGTTGAGCCAATCTATGGAGATGTTGTTCTTCTCTATTTTTCCAAATATTAGACTTACTTCCATGGTGACCATCAAAAACCCCAAACATCAAATTTTAGGGTTTCTAGGTGGTTGAATTCTTGAAAGATATGACTAACCTATGAGATTCAAGGTAGTGTACACCCCTCGACAAGCTCTTAGTGGCTAGTGATTTTGAACGATTGGGCTCCCCTAGTGACCCACCTTTGGTACTTGAGACCGAAAAGGTTGAGTCAACCTATGGAAATGTTGTTCTTCTCTATTCGTCCAAATACTAGCCTTACTTTCATGGTGACCATCCAAAACCCCAAATATTAAATTGTAGGGTTTCTAGTCCCCATTTAAGAGCTCAACACAACCCTAAAGCACTAAAAAAATATAGAACCATTTGATTTCCATTAGTCTATTGTATTTCACCATTTAGTGTGTTAAAAAGGTAACATCACCCCCAACGCCATAATCAATTGAATTTAGGTATTTGCATCGGAAAACAACTAATGAACACAAATATATATAAAACATGAAACTTAGGTTGTAAAAATGTAAACACTTATTTGATCTTGATCGAGTATATTATCATGATTAATCAACAGAAGCATGTTAAATTTAAAAATAGGTTTAGGGTCTCACTTTTAGATCATTAAATATTCTTGATATGTTATGTTATAATCCCAATTGAACTTAGCATGTAATCTTAGGGCGTGTGAACCCTAATATAACTTGCCTAATTTTCTTGCTATTTCCATCTAAACTAAGTTGGATATAACATACTTTTTTTCCTAGATACTCATGATATGGAATGAGAGATCCTACTTTTTATAGGTACTTACATAAAGTAAAATATAGTAAGTATATTTATTGGCATCAAGATCATGTACCATATAAAAGTGTTTTTATATGATAGTGTATGAGTACTAATTATAGTATAAATGTAGAGTATACTTAAGCATGTCTAGAAATTAGTATCAATGATCATAACATGTTAAAAGGATTTGAACATACTAAGAACAACCTTTGGTATTGGTGAGAGTGGACATAAATACATAGAGTCCTAGATATGTGTTGAGAAGTTTTGGTCTGGGTATGAGTTGACATCTACCTACAGAGAGAGATGTCAAGTCAGTCATGGTATATACTGGCCTAGGTAAGAATGATAGTAATCAAATGATGATTTAGTGTGTAATTCAGTCTAGACTAAAATTGACTAATGGAAAATTCATGCAAGGTCAACCAACCTAGTAACAGTATGGACTGGCATCAACTCAAAAGTAAATCAATGTTAGACAAATCCACAGCATAAATGTAGGTTGGAATGGGTTTCCAGTGACCAAGTGATCCAAGATCTATTGATGGTATTGTCGTCCACTAAGTTGGGTATGTGTTGTATGTTTGATGGCAAATATAGACCAACTGATGTGTTGAAAGGTCAATCAACCTTTCTAGTATTTCTATTATGTCTTACATGGGATGTCAAAAATGAAAGAAAAGTTCACTTCATTCCAACGTATAAAACTAAGTTTTGTGTATCAGTGTGCATATCAACTAAAGTTGAAGACTGTGTGACGGCGTGACATTTAAGCATAATTCATATCTGATTTTTCCTAAATTGATATAATATTAATTTATCTTTCTTTCCTAATAAAATTGAGGGTCCAAACAAAGTCCAATTAATATGCAATTTGCACCTAGGCTAATTAAGACATGTAGATTGCATTTATGCCATTAGTTTACATTTTTGGGGACTTTTAGTTTTATTTATTAATTTTTAGATTATCTCGTATATTCGCTTTCGTTTAAGAATTCAAGGCATCTAGAAGCAACCAAAAGATGTAAAAATTGTCCTAAAATAAAATCTGAGCATGATGAATACAAGTTTACAATTAATTTTCCCTTTTGGGGTCGTTTAACATATCATTTAATAGTTTGGGCTTAATGTGCATTCTCTCACCTAAACTACACTAGGAAGGATAGGTTTGTCCAAATAATGTGGAGATTCACACATAAACTGGTTTTTTTAGAGAAGTTAGGAGGATCTTTTATTCATCTCGCCCTCCCCTTGTGAGCAAATTCAAAATAGGGCTACAATCACTAATTAAGCAGCCAGAATAAAATGAGGTAGTAATACTACCCTTACATAAATCCCTATCTAAAAGATCAAGGATCTCTTTAGGGGGGAGAATGTACTGGTTGTATCTCCCAGAGTGTTTTAATTGGATTTTGGCCAGACCATTTTCTACCATGTTGTGTTCTCTATTTGTGTGCACAATTTTCCATGTATGTCATCTTATGCTCTATATCCTGCCAACTATTTTGGCATATCTCAGATAGTCTTATGTTAGGGCCTTAGCTAGTTTCACAGCTATTTTAGAGTCAGTCTCAAATATAACATCATGTACATTTTTTAGCTTTGCAAATTCCATTTCTAATCTTATTCCCTCAGCTCTGCTTCGACAACATCATTGGTGGAAAGGTGAATGGATTCCACGCCCTTCCATTGTTTATTTGGCACATAAACTAATTTTGATTTATAGATTTCGAATTTTAGTTTTATTTCCACTTGTGGATACTTTTAGTAATTTATTTAATACTTTTGGCTCTTATCATTATTTTCTTTTCCAAAATAATTAAGATAGTTATTAATATGAAAATAATGTGAAACTTAGCTTCCAAGGTGATCGGGACCCAAAGAACACATTTTTACTATTATATTATTATTTTGATATTTCTTTTATGAGTTATGTCACCATTAGGATTTTTGACACCTTACCATTGTTTTTATCCAAATATTATATTTTTTATTATCAAAATTTGCTTAATCGAGTTCTATTGTCTTCAATTGGTTTACAAAAGAGTTGTATATTATTATACATGAAATTTCACAAATTACTTATTTTTCCTATTATGTCCATCAACTGCATATTTATTTAAATTATAGGAGATTATCATCATTTATGGGCATGGAATTACCAATTGTTACTCCAAAGCATATTATTCATTTTTATTTAACCATTATGCAAGTTAAAGAAAATATGTGTAGCATATTTCATGATATTATTTACATGTTGACACATAATTAAGCTATTTTGTAAATACATTTTAAATTTTATTCTTATTTGGTAAAAATTAAGGGACTATCCTCACTAGCCTTCTAATCACAGAATAGGGTAGGATTCTAGGTTCTGGTTCATTACAACACTCCACCCCTAAAAGAATTTCATCCTTGAAATCTAAACACCCATGTTGTATCCACCACCTATACTCCACCCCTTAAAAGGTTTTACCTAACAAGTCAAACAACCCTATAGTTGTAAAGGATTGTCTCATGTACTACATTACTTTCATCTTTAAGGTAATATCAAAATAGAAAACTTATCTTTAAAGTATAACTAAGAGATTATAGGTTACCTTCAACATGCTATTTTTCATTGACCTCTTGGCCATCCAAAGAAAAGACTCATCCAACACGTCTCTCAACAGGCCTTCTTCCATTATTATTGACATTATTTTGAGGAGATGTTTGAGGTTGCATTTGTAGAGTTGATGCACATTCATTATGAAGTTGGGGGCATCTAGGTCAAATATGACCAGGCTCATTGCAATTTGAGAGTCAAGTCGAGGTCTTTCTCGCTTTTCACCATGAGAAAAATTTTCGAGAGGATGATAACCATTACACTTAGCACACATGTCCCTCTTATTACCATCATCTGAGAACTTCCTCTTATTATCATGTTCCTTAGGTTGATATCCTAGATAAAACTCAACAGTCAAGCTTTATCAACACATCTGTTGAAAGTCAAAGGAAGTTGTGGGACAAGAGCATGACCCACATTGTAGTTAAGCCCTCGCAAGAATAGGTCAGACCTATAATCCTCACTCGGTCTAGAAGCATAATGTTCAAGCAACAGAATTATTTGCACATGTGCACAAACATGCATGGAATCTTTCTTCATACTATACAATTCGACTTCCTTCTTCTTTAGGGAAGCAGTGCAGATGTACTTCCCATGAAACAGCACCAAAAATTATTCCTAGGTCATAGTAGAGATGTCACGATTATGTGCTATCCCATTCCACCAAACATGTGTTGGTCCATCCATCACATAAGAAGAAAACCTGACCTTCTGGTGCGGAGGGCATGCCATACCATCAAACGTCCGCTCAATGGTTAAAACTCAGTTGTCATCCTTATCAACCATCTCCAACTCCCCTTCACCCTTGAAGTAGGGTGGTTGCATCTTCATTAAGTTAGTTAATGATTACTCCTTTGGCTTATCAGACACAGGAGGAATGTTCATCTTTCCTACCATAGTGGTGGTGAGGAATTGTCACAGCAAGGCTAACTCTTATTCAGGAAGATGGCAGAACCAGCACTAGCAACTGTAGATTTTGGGGTACCTTGACTAAATTATGGATGACTTCCAGTTGTAGGGGTAATTTGAGACACCGAAGGGGTAAAGGGAGTGTCCATGCTCAGCATTCCGTACTTACACTTTTGTGGTGTCTCGTAACCATCTAGGTTATCAATGAATGAGTTATTCTAGTCATAAGGGCATGCCTGCACAAGACAAGGGTACTAGGTATAAGCAACCTATGAAAAAGGTAACCATCCTAACGGAGACAATATTGAAATAGTTAGACAACTAATAGCTAATGGATCTTATACCATACTTGTAAGGAGTGGGGCTCAAAAGCTAATCCACTCTATACTAAATTAAATAAAAAGGAAACATCCCCTATGTCAAACACCACTATAATTTTTTTCCGAAAGGGGTGATAACCAATTTATTCCAAATGTATGTATCATGATACCAAATGTAGCAGTTGAAAAACAAAATATCTAATTATTACAATGCTTGATATCAATACTATTCTTCACCACACAGAGTGATACATATGAAAACTAACTATACGAAAGGATCAGCAGAGGGTCACTTAACCACCTTGAGAAGGTCTTCTAAAAGGTTGATCTATACTTGATGAGGCCTTGGTCCAACTTGGCTATCTTCTCCTTGACCTACACCTTAGGTTGGAAACATACCCTAGTAAGAGGAGAAAAGAAGATATATCAGCAAAATGCTAGTATGAGCATGCTATATCAGGTATTGAGCAACGTTATGAAATAAAGGACGTCAAATAAGCAAGGCTTTCCAAAGGAAAAGGAAAGGAATACTCAACTAGCATAAAAGAATATGATTTTTAAAAATTGATAACATGGAGAATTATTGTCATTAAATCAACATAAAAGTTGTGTCATACAAGCACATATAAATATTTTTGGGCATAAAACTCATCACAAGAATATCAACATGTATGCATGTGAGATAAACATAGCACTAGAATAATATAAATAAGAATGGCAACCAAGGCTCAAAAACTTGAAACCTGATAGAGAATGACAAACTTCCAAACTCCCCAATATATATAAAAGTGGGCACATAGTCCGGGTATAGGGCACACAACCTCCATCCCAAAAATATAACATGGGCACACAACCCAAAAATCAAAGTAAATACACTACTCTAGGGCTACTGAATCACATGACATGCTTAATGTAGAGGCAAGTATAAAGTGTAGCCTTTTATAAATTAATTAAAGTTGTCAAAAAAATGGACAGTAAAATCATCCATCACAAAAGTGGGTAAAATTAGACTTCTGCCAAGAAGAAAAGTACAATTCATAGTCAAAAAGAATATTCAACAAAGTAGAATGATCATAAGATCAGAATCAAATGGAATATTTCACATGGAATAAATTTTTAGAAGAGAGAGATTGTGTAGGCTATCAATAGAGAGATAATTTGGGTGAAATGCTCAACATAGAAAAATAGGGAATGCAATCATACCTTGACTTGAGTGTTGAGTCAGTGACCAAGTCCTAACTCTCCAATTCTAAAGTCAATCCAAACCTACATATAATATTTGATCCATCAATTAGGGTTTAATGACATATTAGGTGAAACAGTAGAAATCTAAACTTTAGCAAAACCCTATATTAACTCACAATTTTAATCTACAAAGTGGGTGCAAGGTTGTTGATCATGAATTTGATCCAAGATACAATTTTTACCCATTAAAATCTTTCTTCTATTACTATTAAGAGAATATGGATTATTAAACCCTAAAATCATGTTTTTAAAACTTAAATTAGGCAAATAAAACGGAACCAATAGATAGAAAAATCTCATTTTAGAACACTTTTTTTATATTTTTCTGGCACTCGTACAATTTATTATGAAATTTACAAGATGAATGATTTTACTAATTTCTAGAGGAAATTATATTGAGAATGGACAAAAATACCCTCTCTCATGATTAGATCTCTTTGTTTTTCATAGGGGCACAATCATCAAATAAACAAGCAACTAAGTCCATGTGTAGATAAGGAAAGGATGCAACAATGACTAAAATAACCCTAGTCGGAAAAACAAAATGGAAAGATAAGGGAGGGAAAAATTGAGAAATCACAAGGGGTTCATCCCCTTCCTTTCTCTCGTCCACCATGGTTGTGAGTAGAAGACCTACTAACCATGTCAATTTGAGGTATACCACCCCAAAACAAGAGTGTGAGATGTAAGAGCGTCAAAACAAAGAGGAGACACCATAGAACCTTACCCCAGATGTGATTTGTCTGTAGTGGTGTGAGTCTTCAGCGGTGAGGTAAGTTGTAGCAAGGAGGAAGTAGGGTTAGTGGTGGTGAAGGATGTGATTTTGAACAAAATTGGCACGATAGGAAGTTTGTGAGGTGTCCAACTCAGGTCTGGGTATGCATATTTATAGGTGCGATTTTGTTTTTAGGGTCTCTAGGTAAGATCTTCAAGAAGCTCCGGGAGCATAATTGGGTATTTCTTGATTCTTCGATAGACACAAGAAAGGTATGGTTCTATGTGAAATTTTTAAGGAATTCAATGGAGAAAGAATCTCAAGCATAGGTCAACTGAGGCGAGAGAAAAGCACAAATTATAGAGTTATCATTTTAAGTCTGGTTTCTGATTTAGGCGCAGGGTAGGAGACGATCTCCTAATCATCAAATCGAGATCCAATGGTTGCCAAAAAGTGTGCATGTTAGTTAAAGTCAGAAACCACGTGACAATGTGACATTTAAGCATATTCCAAATCCGATATTTCTGAAAGTGATATAATATTAATTTCTCTTTCTTTCTTAATAAAATTGAAGTCCAAATGAAAGTCCAATTAATATGAAATTTTACACCTAGGCTAATTAAGATATGTAGATTCCAATTATGGAGTTGGTTTTTGTTTTTGGGGACTTTTATTATTTTATTTATTAATTTTATATTAACTCATATATTCTCTTTCCTTTAAGAATTTGAGGCATCTAGAAGCACCCAAAAGATGTGAAACTTGGTCTACAAGCAAATCTAAGCATGGTGAATATGATTTATAATTAATTTTCCCTTTTAGGGTTGTTTAACATATCATTTAATATTTTGGGCTTAATATACATTCTCTCTCCTAAACTACACTAGGAAGGATAGGTTTGTCCAAATAATGTGGAACTTCACACATAAATTAATATTGGTTTGCATATTTAAAATTTGAGGTTTATTTCCACTTTTGGAGACTTTTAGTAATTTATTTAATACTTTATGCTCTTATTCTTACTTTCTTTTCTAAAAATAATTAAGATAGTTATTATCATGAAAATAATATGAAACTTGACTCCCAAGGCAATTGGGACCGAAAGAACACATTTTTACTAATATATTTTTATTTTGAGACTTCTTTTCATGAGTTATTGCACCAATAGGATTTTTGACACATACTATTGTTTTTATCAATTTATTATATTTTTTATTATCAATTCTTGATTAATCGAGTTCTATTATCTTCAATTCGTTTACAAAAGAGTTGTACATTATTATTATACACAAAATCTCACAAATTACTTATTTTTTCAATTATGTTTATTAATTCTATTTTTTTAAAATTATAGGACACTAGCATCATTTATGGCCATAGAATTACCAATTGTTACTCCAAATCATATTATTCATTTTTATTTAACCATTAGGTTAGTTAAAGAAAAAATATGTAACATCTTTCATGATCTTATTTACATGTTGACACATAATTAAGCTATTTTGTAAATGTGTTTTAAATTTTGTCCTTCTTTGGTCAAATCTAAGGGACTATCTTTACTAGCCTTCTAATCATGGAATAGGGTAGGATTATAGGTTCTTTTTTGTTATAGCATTACACATTAATGAACACATTTCATACCTTATTTTATGCCCTCTTTTATTTCACTCAGTGATTGAACTATACTTTAGCTAAATTTTAGGATTTTAATCATATAGTTAGCATGATTAGATTCTTTGTTATCATCTTGATCAAATTGATGTGTTTTGATGTAGAATTCATTAGATTTGGTTTGTTTGGAATCAAAAGTACTCATTGACATAGAACTCGGGACTCGAAGAAGTCCAAACCAGCATTCATACTGAGAGATACGATATGCACACTTGCAAGCATGTTGTATCCACAACCAAGAAGTAAAGGGCACTTCCCTAACAATGGGAACAACATGCTTCACCAAATTCACCTTGTTTCCTCAATCTATTGGCCATATCAATTATCTCCTCTCATAGTCTCTCAGAATCAACAAAAGAGTTATCATATGTTTCATGCCATCTACTTCTCCATATGATCTACACTACAAGATTGGGAAGGAAGGCATACAACCAGAATTACAAGGATGATCCTAACACCTAATCTCAAAAGGAGATAAGGAAATGTTGAATGGTTGCATGTTCCACATCTATCTATTCAACACTGAATAGGTTGTTCATCTTATTCCAAAGGACTTGTCCTGACTTTCTATAAACAAGGAGGTGGTTTGTGAATTCACAAGATCGGTCTTCATAAAAGTTTCATCTCAATATCATATGGATCCTACACCTTCTCACATTATCATCAATAGGTAGGGTTCCAAACCTAGCCTTTCAAGTCATGAAATTGATCTTAGGAGGTACATCCTCCTTCCGCAATCACCTACAAAAGTCAATCAAATTTCCATGATTTGGACCAATGAGCGTATTAATTGATTTCAAGAAAAGTCTCGCTTAAGATTCATACACCACATCATCTTATCCTCCTTGTCTACATTGGAGTGTCCATCTTGTGCAACTAGGTTTAACCTTGCACTAGAAAGTAGGCTCTATAGCAATAGCCATTCCCATTGCTCATCCTCTATCTAGAATCCCTTCACTCTAATGTGTATATTCACATCACCTTGGTATATGGAATGCTCTCACAAGGGCAGTTGACACCAATTGTCATACCAAAAAAAACCTTTCACCTCTTACGATATCACAACGATCTAAGGCCATTCACTTGATTTAAGGTTGAAGGGGAGGAATTAATCCATTTTAATTCTCATCCTAGAGCAATTTCTCCTCAAAAAGGAAGTCTGAGTTGAGTTCTCTATGCATACCTCCCACCCAGCCTTCATCATGAATGCATTTGCATTAAATGGAGATCTAGTATGCCCAAACCTCCCTTCTCATATCGTCCCACTACATATCTCTAGGACACCCGGGATCATCAACTATAACCATATCTAGATCTCTAAAGCAAGGTATCCATAAGGAGTTAATATTTTTTAATACAGAACCATAGATGTTGCCATCATATAAATAGGAAATGAGGTCAGGGTATGTTTGATCAACACTACACTCCCTACAAAGGAAAGCAACTTCCCTTTCCATCAAGCCATTTTTAGTGTATCTTGTCAATTATACCAAAGAAGTAATATTGTTTAAGTCTACCTCTCGCCAAGGACGCCCCCAAATACTCAATCACTTCCTCATTGTGTGTAAATTGTAGCACAGTTGACATATCATCAATTACTAATTGTTGTTGCAACCCCACGTTAAAGCATGATTTTCTCTTTTGTATCCTATTCCCAAATACTAATTCATTCTCTTACATGATACCACTGAGATTATACATGGAAAAATTCTTTGTTGTCAAAAACACAACGATATCATCTACAAACATCAATAGAGGGGGATCTCTAGACATCCCTCTTATTTAGAACCTCTCCTTGTTACCCTAGTGAACCTCATTAAGTTTCCTCCTACATATGGCTTCTTCAAAAAGTATAAGCGAATTTGGGGCTATCTTAGGCTCCCTCCCCATAGGAAAAACCCTTTATTCAACTCATTAAGGCTCATTAAGATCCATGCTTCCTTGAAAAAGCTAAACATAATGCCAATCGCCTCTTCCATAAATCTAAAACTTCAAAAGACCTTAGAAAATAATATTCAATCCATTAAATCATAGGAATTTTCATTTTAATCTTAACCATAGGTTAGGATCCTAGTGGGCCTCATTAATATCAGTCATCAGTTCATACACTATCTAGATAGGATGAACAATATCATTCCCCATCACAAAGGATCTTTGATCTTTTGAGATGAGCTTGGTGAGCATTTAAAACATCCTATTATTAAGATCTATCTGAGATTAGAATAATGTTATCCAAAGAAATAGGATAAAGTTCAGAAGTCAATGAGTTGGCATCATCAATATTTAGAATAAAACCATCTTGCTACGAAAGAAGATTTTGCACAACCTATCCTTACTGGAGAAGGATTTAGCAATGTCCACCATATCTCTCTTAATAAATCCTAGGTAGAAATAAGCTTAATTGAGAAGCCATTTGGGTCTATTATCATGTGTTTATCCATTTGTAAAATGGCATTTACAATATCCTCCTCTGTGGGGATGGCACTAATCAACATATTATCTACTATCAAGATCACCTCAGGAATAAGGTCAAGAAAAAACTCAAATATTGATATGAGAAGAGATTAGAAACTAAAATAGCCACCTCCTTATATATTTCATCTTATCTTCTCAAGGTTGTGTAATCATCTCCCAATAACTTCTTCACCACTCTCCTCTTAGATAGGCCTTTCACCATAACTTAATAAAATCTTGTGCTCCTCTCCCCATCTTCGAGCCAACTGATCTTTGATTTTACCTTTCATATCATCTCCTCCTTATCATAAAAAACACACATATATATACATACATACATATATGTATGTATGTAAATATTTCTACATCCTTTAGCAAAGCTTCATTCACATTGTTTGGATGAGCATAAAATCCTAGTTACATATGTTAGACCATAACCTCCATAAAAATTCCTCTTATGTTGGAGATTGCCATACACCTCATACTCTAAAGATTCAACCACTTCCTAAGATTATTCATCTTCAAGAAAAAGGTTGTAAATGACTCATTACATCCCTCCATACACCATCCCTCCTCTATTACCTTCATACAACCACCATGAGCTAGACAAGATTCCATGAATATGAGAAAGACATGGATTTTAGATGCTTTGAGGAGGTCGTGCCCTATGGATGAACATTTTGGAAAGGTGGCTTACAGGTTGGAGTTTCCACTTGAGTTGCACATGTTGCATCCGGTGTTCCATGTTTTGATGTTGAAGAAGTGTCACCCTGACACTGAGTTGGTGTTGCAGCCAGTGGAGGTTGAGCTAGATGAGGATGTGTCTTATGTGGAAGGTCCTTTGTTGATCCTTGATAGAAGGGTGAATAAGTTGAAGAAGAAGGACATCATGCTAGTTAAGGTTTTGTGGAGTCACTGTGGTGTTAAGGAGGCCACATGGGAGCTTTAGTAAGAGATGTGTAGGAACTATCTATCTCTTTTCGTATAGGATTTTAGGGGCGAAATCCTTGTTAGGGGTTTATGGTTGCAAGACCCCTAACCTAGATTAGTGCTTGATCTTACTTGTATAGATTAATAATATGATTAAACCTTAATATAATCATTTTATGAGCTTTAATAACACGTGACAAGTTTATGTTTTCATATTGGTCTTGTTTGGATGTTGTTTAAGTTGGTTTTGCTACAGGAATGCTTGTTGTGGACTAAATTGTAGCTTACCCATGTTGAGGGTTTATCTTGCAATTTGTCACATGTTGGATGTGCCTCACATGTTTTAGCATCATAAGATAGAGTATGATGTTGGGGCACCTTGTTATACCTTGGTTTGATGAGGGGAGAAGTGGTGATATCTTGAGTGTTGTTTTTAGGTTTTGCTTGGATGCCCTAGTATGGTATTGACCATATGTTGACCGTTTGAGTTTTTAGTTTTTAGTGAACACCCTTGTGTGTTCTTGGATTTAATCTATGTGGTTTATGGTTTTTTTGTTAATACTTGAGTTTCCTTCTATTGAAGAAGCTTGGAGGTCTTTTCTGGGTTGACGATGACCTAGGGTTTCATGTGTTGGTCACTGGTTTCTCTTCAATCATGAGCCTTTGAGGCCATGTTTCCCTTCGACCTATGGTCCTCTAGGACCAAGTGAGGTCACTGATCCTTCTTGTTTTTCATGACCTTACTGGCTTGCATGGTTATAATGGATGCATGGCTGATCTTAGGTGGACAAGTGGCACCTATGTGCATGACACCTTTCACCTCTCTCTACCCTTGAGTATATGTACAGTTCTTTTCCCATGCATATGATCCTTTTTCTCTCTCTTTCCCTCTCTCATATTTGGAGTTCATCCCTTGTATCTTGGTGGTGAAGAGCATCTCATCCTTGGAGCTTTGGTGGAGATCAACTTGCATGTGGTGATCTTGTGTTGAAGCATCTTCTCTTATTGATTTGTTGGTGATCTTTGGTACTTGGTAAGTGGTCCATCCTATTTATTTCATTTTCTTATAAAACCCTAACTCTTTCTCTTCTCTTGGAAGAACCCATGGTTCTCCATCATGGTCTTTTGAGAACCTTCTCCCCGTAGAGGTCGAATCCATGGTTTTCCATGGTAATACCTAAGTGGGATGAAGATCTTCCCCTTCTTCCTTTATTTCTCAGCTTAGAGTTTTGGATCTCTCTTCCTTGACCTTTAACCTTGGATTTTCTTCTCTTTTGAGGTGTTTACTAGCTTGGTCGTATAGGTGATCAAAGCTAGGTATTCTCTCTTCTTTAGATCTCTTTTGCTTGGAGGTTGTTTCATCATAAGCAGGTGGGTTATATAACTATTTTCCCTACTATTATTGCACTTTAATTCTACATGCAAAACTTATTCCTAAAACATGATCACATGATATTGATGATGATATCTTGTTTAGTGTTTGAGTTCCTATAATTATCTTGCATGAATTTTCTCCTTTACCTAACCCTAATTCTTACCTGAAAGTTCTATGGATGGTGGAGTACTAGTTTTACATGCACATGTTTTATGTTGGTTTCTCATCATACTTATGGTTTGGTCTTACTTTGTTATGTTGTAGATTTTTGGATGCATGCAATGGTTTGTAACATGTATTCTTCTCTCATGATAATGGTTTGGTTATCTCTATGACTTTGGTGATTAGATTTCTAGGGTTTTATGTGGTGAATTCCTTGATGTATCTCTCTCTTAAGATTTCAGTTTCTTACTGGTCATCCATCTGTTTGGATCATGTTTTGCTAGTATATTCTCTCCCTTGACAATATCCATGCTATGGTCCAAGTGTTCTATGGTTTGATAATGTTTATGGGTATTTGAGATGGTTTTCCTTCATTTATTCGCTTTGATTTCCCTTGATCTTCAGCCGATGAGTTGGTGTGTGATGTTCTATGATCGGCACGGACTAAATTGCCTTTGACCTAAATTTCCTTCGATTTAGTGGTCTTCGATGTAGGGTTTTTCCCCTTCAACCCACAATGTGAAGATGTTTCCTTCGGTATCATAGATTGATGATCTTTGTCCATAGGGGTTCTCTATGACCGCTAGTATGATATGGTCTATTCGGTCACTGATCTTAGGTGGTCCTAGACCCTCTATGGTCAATGAGCATTCTCTGGATACCTATTTGCTTGATGTGGCTATCTCATGAAGATAATGGGTATCTTAATAGTACTCTAGGAATGTGGGAAGTAATGATACTTAAGGTTGATGATATGATGTCTTGGAAATCCTAATCGGATATGATGTTAAAACCCTAACCCTAATCTTGAATACTTGGTGACAATGCTTTCATGTTTGAATGTTTAGCACACAATGAAGTATTATCCCTCTCTCCTACTTGTGTAATCCTAACCTTGTAGGTGGAGTGAATTTCATGGCTATTGAATGCTATGGTGTGTTTGATATGATATAGGGTAATGATTGTGAGCCTTTATGAGACATGATGAGATAATGATGATTGTACAAGAATTATGTGGTTTGGGTCTTATGACCTGGTAGAGGCTTTGTGCCTAGTTTGGGGTGATATCCTCCAATGATGTGGTGAGGCATTACTATCCCCTAGTGATGTGATAATTTTGATGGCCTTGTATGGTAGTGGTATCAACTGATGATGTGAAAAGTTTATACCTCATATGTTTTATATCTTCTAGAGTTGTATTATACCCTTATCTTTGTAGAATTTGTTTAGGGTTTGTACGTTGTAACTAGATTAATGCTAAAAGGTACCCAATTGGATTAATCAATCAAGTGACACCTTAATCATGTAGTTGCCATGTGCCATAGATTCATCACC
Source organism: Alisma plantago-aquatica (assembly GCA_963693085.1). Lineage (NCBI taxonomy): Eukaryota > Viridiplantae > Streptophyta > Magnoliopsida > Alismatales > Alismataceae > Alisma > Alisma plantago-aquatica. The sequence goes on along the minus strand of OY856411.1, from coordinate 145,250,862 downwards.
AGCATCGCACTTGTCGGATGGTGAAATGGGTTCTCCCTTAGTGGAAGCTCGGAGTCATATACTGTTGAGTGTATGCATTTTACCAGATTGGTTGTGGTCATACCCAGGAAGGATAACAGTCAAGGTCATATTTAAATTGATATGATATATATATATATATATGTGTGTGTGTGTGTGTGTGTGTGTACATATATAAAATGTTTTAAGGATGGTTGCATTCATACCTCGGCAGGAGTGTGGCTACAGTCGTAACTCAGTTCACTAGTGTTGTTCCTATATACTATAGCAGACTAGGCTGTTTTGTAGTTAAACTTTATATGTCACTATGGCGGACTCGTACTGACTGAGAGTGTGGGACATCATAGGATTTCGGCTCCTCCTAGATCTTGTATGGCACTAATTTTGACTTAGTAGTGGTTAGTTGGAGCATGGGTGATATACATCATCTCCTCTAGACATAATAAAGGATGTAATACAGTCGTGTAGTATACTTGCTTAGGGTTAAACACAACTCACATTGGATGACCCTTTACCTTGTCTTTTATACTGATTAGTCTTTTTATAATGTGGTAAGAGAAATCAACTGTTATACATGTTCTTCATATTCCTTCTAAAAGTATAATATGTTCTACTGCTCAGTTGTAGATGCATGAATTGCATAAATAGTGTTAATTGCTTCATTCATATCATTTATCTGAATCTTCTCATCCTGATAATAATGTTACTATCCCGCTTTAGTTTATCTATGTTAATAATAGTTGTTGGCGGAGAGCTATATCTCTTGTTGGGTCATTGGTCTCTCCTTGTGGGTTTCCACATCTTTTAGGTGGTCGTGCATGATGAGGTAGAGATCGTGCAGTTGAAGTTGAATAGTAAGAGGAGCAGTAGTTGTTAAAGGTTGGATGTGTTGCTAGTGTTTTGTAGTAGAGTCCTATGTGTTGTCCTTGTACTCTTAGGTCCTTGGGGGTGTTTTGTAGACATTGTATATTGACACGAGTTTTTTGTAGAAGGACATGTTTGTATAGATATGGTTTGTATATATGTGAATAGGTTATCATATGTAACAGACTGTGGCAAGTTGGCCAAGTGAATAGTGATATGTATCATCTTGTGGCATGATATGTAATATAGGTGGCTTCATGTGGACCCAGATGTAATATGTTTCTACTATTGTGGTAATATGGAATCGGTTTTAATTTATGTTGTTTTATGGTAATTCTGAATGTTTAGTATTTAGTTTTGTTTTTTGTTTTGAGTTATCTTTCTTTGGTGTGACGATGGGCATCAAAGTTTGGTTGGTATCAGAGCTTTAGGTTTGCTGAGTCTATAGGGACATAGGACTAGGGTTTGTGTCTGTTCTCCTATCATCAGACATATTTAATAGTAACTTCTATTAATGTAGAAGAAGAAGAAGAAGAGAAGAAAAGATATGTTTGGTGAATACAAAGAACATGTTGAGAGCAATATTGTTGCACCAGAAGGTGGTGCTAGGAGGTAGACCCGAGATGATGGAGTGCCTGAGGAGCCTTGGTTTGACCCAGCAACTGTGGCCAATCCTACTTTTCAATCCACGTTTGGACAGTTTATGGCCACGACGATGCATATGGTGAGCTACTGTAGTAGTCCCCAATGTGGAATCTTAGGTATCTAGGAAGACCTTTGAGAGGTTAAGGCATGTGGGAGTGTTGGAGTATGTCGGTATGGTGGATCCAGTGAATGCTGACATGTGGTTGACTGAGTTGGAGAAGGCCTTCAATATTCTCAATATTCCTAAAGCGGATAAGGTGAAGCATGTAGTGTACCTGTTAAAGGGCGGTGGTGGACATTGGTGGGACATTGAGGAGGAGAAAAGGCCTAGTGTTGTGATTAGTTGGGAAGATTTTTGGCAAGAGTTTGTGAGTTGATACTTTCCTGAGACCTACCTGGATGAAAGGATCACGTAGTTTGAGAAGATCAAGTAGGGATCTGATGCGATGATTTTGAGTCGCATTTATAGACCTGTTTGATATGTGTTTTATGCTTTTATTAGTCATTTTTATGGTTAATGTTGCATAATTCATCCACTTTGGTCTTTGCTACTATTTTAGGTCAAATCCCCTTTATTTCATCGTTTTGAGCATCAATTGTCAAAATATTATTATTTGTGTGAATTTATGTGGTTTCGTGTTTGAATTTCAGGAAAAACAAGTATCTGCTTCCGTCAATACCATCGACGGAAGTCGATACCATCGACCGGACCACAGGCTGCCAGCCGTGAGTATCAGCAAAAAGTCGATACTATCGACAGGGATGTCGATGGTATCGAGCTATCATCAGGTTGCTGGCAACAAAGCAGTCGATACCATCGACACCAAGTCGATACCATCGACGCACGGAGGCTACAACGACGCAAAACGACAAAACCGTCGCTACAGGGTAGTCGATACCATTGACCCGCGTCGATGGTATCGAGACTACATCAGGCACTCGGAAGAAAGGAAAGAAGGGCTGCCGCTACCACACTGGGTCGATACCATCGACCCGCGTCGATGGTATCGACACCGTAAGATATGTGTTTGATTCATAATGATCTTAATCAGACGGCCATGGTTAATTAGCGACCTAATGAGGGAGATATACCTAATGACGGCCGCCCAGATGTGGGGAGATCTCATGAGCCATTGCAGGAGTACCGAGGAGCAGTAGAGAGGAGAACAGAGGATAGAAGCTCATACCAATTGATTCGGACGCCGCAAAAGACGGATTTCACCACCGAAAGGCGGGAGAGCACGTGTTATACGCAAAGGATCAACCGGTTCTTCTTCGTTCAGGGGTTTCACCTCTCAATTCACATTTTGCACATGATTTCCCCTATCTCTACCTTATACTTGTTTGAGATGAACATGCGGGGCTAATCCCCTTCATCTTTAGGACCGGGATTAGCCCGAGAATTCATTGTATGACAGTTTTATAATAGTGAATCATATTTTATCTCTTAAATCTGTGGTATAGTTTCGTTTTCTCCATATATTGTTATGCTTGATCACCATAATAATAACCTAATGCCCTTAATCACTTTGAAAGAAGGATTAATAGCTGAAAAGAGATGAAATCTACATTAATCGATAAATCCCTTGACCAAGGTGGTGTAAAATTAATGGTGGATACTAAGAGAGCGTTCATAATGCACCTAGTTTAGGGTATAGGTTACTACGAAGGTGGAACCGACCTAGACCTAGGTAGTGAATTGCACCACGACAGTGGGCAATTCTGTTTTCAGGCCACTACCCGGATAGAGAGATAAAATTGAGGCATTATATAAAATCTAATACAATGAAAACCCACGGTGAAACCGCAACCCTAAAGATACCCTTTTGAATTGATTAAATTAACATTTAATCGATCGTTTGTTTTGTTTTATTTTTATTTTCTTTTAATTTCAACAAAAACTCTCAATTTGTTATTAGGCTTACCTGATTGCAAATAGTTGGTAGGAGTCTCCAACAATTCCCACTATCCCTCTGTTCGACTCGGGCCTCACAAGGCCTATATTACTTCGACGCGTTCACTTGCGTTTCAGCGCACAGTAAAATTGCGTCAAGTTTTTGGCACTGTTGTCGGGGATACAACGAATTGTTGGAACTTCGAGTGCTGTGAGCGGCCACTCTAGGCTACCTTTTTATTTATTTATTTTATCATTCCAAAAATTCATAATCTATTTTCTGAGTATTTGCAATCGTCACGCACAGTACTAAGTTAAATTTTCCATTTTCAAGTACTGTGCATGGTGCAAACGCGTAGTACTGACTACACGCGGCACGCACCAGAGGGTTCACTTACGGGACCAGAAGACGAGGACGGTTATAATCAGGACCATCTTGAGGAAACAGAGTCAGAACCTAAATAAGAAGAGATGGACGAGCCAAAAACAATATGGGAGAAGATCAAGGCTTCTTCCGCATCCGCGTCAAAAGGGCCTATAAAGAAGCAAGCAATCAACATACCTACCTATAAGATTGACCGAGCTTTGATAAATCTGGTGAAGTCCAATGCTTTTCATGGGCTCAAGAATGAGGACCCTTTCACGCATATAAGTCAGTTTGTTGAGAACTGTGACATGGTTAAAATCGACAGGTTTCCACAGGATGCACTTTATCTTAAGCTTTTCCCGAGTTCATTGGCAGGATCCGCGTGAGAATGGCTACACAATTTAGATGATGAGTTTGTGGAGTCCTGGGACCATATGGTGTAGGTTTTCTTTGAGAGGTTCTTTCCTCCAGAGAAGACCAACGCCATGATCAGGAAGATCCATAACTTTACCCAACAGGAAGGTGAGACATATTCTGAGACCTGGGAGAGGTTTCAGGTCATGCTGAGACGGTGCCCACATCACGGGCTGGATAAAGAGACGCAGGTGAAGATCTTCTATTTTTCTCTCTCCGAGCACGATAGGAGTAATCTGGATTCAGCTGAGTCAGGATTTTTTCTGAACAATACAGACACCAGATGTTGGGAGATATTAAAGAATATGGCTAGAAAGCAGTCATGGGGTGAGAGAGAAAGAGGCCCTGTAAAGCAAGTTCGAGTAGCAGGTGAGTCCAAGGCAATTTAAGAACTGAATGAGAAGATGGATCTTCTCGCAAAGAAAATGCTCACAAAGGAGGATACTGAGTCCGAGGATGAGGCTCAAGTGAAATACATGAGACAACAGCAAGGTTATAGGAACAATGATTATTCATGGAGAAAAGACAAAAAGTTCTCGTGGAAGGATCCAAATAATTTTCTACAGGATCTGGATGCCAAACCCCCACCAATAGCAGAAGATAAGAGCACGGAGCTGCTCAATCAGGTTATAAAGCAAAATCAAGAGCTAATGAATACGTTTGGCCAGCAAATCAAGCAGCAAGGATAGTACATGAACCAATTCAGGCAAACATTGCAGAGCCATGGGGCTCAAATGAGGACCATTGAGACATCTATGGCACAGATGGCAGCAGAGATCGCCAGTTTGAAGAAACCGGCACATCCAGGTTTTCTGGGGAATACCAATGTTCCAGGGGGAAACCAGCAGGCAAAGGCTATTTTGCTTAGAAGCGGCAAGAAATTGTTGAATCCAAGAGCCGAGGAGACAAGCACACCACAGGCTGAAGTAGAAGGTGAAGCCAATGAGGAGCTGCCACCACCAGTCACAGGGCAGGTTGATGACACAGCCGTGGATGATACTGAAGAACAGGTTGCAGAGGAGGAACCTCAGAAAAAGACACCTTATGTGCCACCTCATCAAAGGGCACAAGCTATTCTGGTCCCGTATCCAAATAGTACTAAGGCAAGGAAGGCAGATGTGCAGTTCAAGAAGTTCTTAGACAGTTTTAGGAAGCTTTCAGTCAATATCCCTTTATTGGAAGCCATTGAGAAAATTCCTTCATACGGGAAGTTTCTAAAAGACATCATAACGAAGAAGAGGAAAATTCCGAATACAGAGGTTGTCGTGCTAAAGGACCAAGTGAGTGCCTTCATCATGGGCACTTTTCCGCCAAAGAGGCAAGATCCAGGGTGCTTTAACATTTCTTGTTATATTGGGAAGGTTAAATTCGGTGAAGCGTTATGTGACTCAGGGGCAAGCATCAACTTGATGCCCCTTTCTACATTCAAAAAGATGGGGTTGAAGGAGTCACAGCCAAGCAATATGATGATTCAATTGGCGGATAACTTTGTGGTAAAACCTTATGGAATCTGTGAAGATGTGTTAGTGAAGGTGGATAGATTTGTCTTTCCAGTAGATTTTGTAGTCATGGAGATGCAGGATGAACATGGCAACGAGCTGTTACTTGGACGTCCTTTCCAAGCTACAGCCGACATGATCTTAGAGATGGGGAGAGGTTGCTTGACCTTGGGCATAGCCGATGACCGCTTTGAGATGGTCATGCCTTCTAGTACTGTGTCATCTAAGGCAAAGGAACAATGCAAGGTGGTAAAACATCTGGATAGTAATATTTCACTCTGTCTTGGGAAGCCATTTCTGGACATGGCTCATGTGATGAGAAAGGTGGACAATGGAACTTTGGCTGTGGATATCATGGAGCAGACCAAAGTAGTTTCTCTGTGCAAAGCTGTGGGATTCCCGAATGATGAGGATGAGGACATTCCGCCTTCCATGGAAGATGATGTAATTGCTATTTCTGTTTTTGATGCATACCCGGAAGTACCATTGGAGGCTTGTTTGGTAAATATTACACATGATTGGATGAGGAGAAAATCTCTCAAGGAGTGTGCCAAGATGCTCCAGATGCTTCCATGCTTCTATGTGAGGCATTATGAAGATCTAGGTGAACTTCCCCCGCCATTTCAATCATCTTTGATCAGCCCGCCAGATCTAGAATTAAAGCCGCTGCCACCGCGTCTCAAATATGTCTTCCTAGCTGGGGAGGACAAGTTACCAGTGATCATATCTGCTTATCTGTGTGCGGAAGAGGAAGACCAACTATTGATAGTGCTGAAGAACCACCGAGGAGCTTTTGGATGGTCCATTGCAGATATCAAGGGGATTTCCCCTACTCTATGTCAGCACAAGATTCGGCTCGAGGAGGGAGCCAAGCCTGTGATCCAACCTCAACGACGTCTCAATCCAAGCATCATGGATGTTGTGAAGAAGGAGGTCATTAAACTTCTCGCTGCATGTATTATTTACGCCATATCAGACTCTACATGGGTGAGTCCCACACAGGTAGTCCCTAAGAAGGGGGGAATTACTGTCACCCAAAATATGTTAAATGAACCTGTCACCACCCGATTGGTAACCGGGTGGCGATTTTGTATTGATTACTGTCGTTTGAATGCCGTCATGCTAAAGGATCACTTTCCTTTACCTTTCATTGATCAAATCCTAGAGTGTCTTGCCGGTCGATCGCACTTCTGTTTTCTAGACGGGTACTCGGGGTACAACCAAATCTTGATTGATCCTTTGGATCAAGAGAAATCTACCTTCACTTGTCCCTATGGGACTTTCGCGTACCGCCAAATGCCTTTTGGTTTATGCAATGCACCTGCGATGTTTCAGCGTTGTATGCTCGCCATATTTTCTGACATGGTAGAGCGTTGTCTCGAGGTTTTTATGGATGACTTTTCGGTGTATGGTGCATCGTTTGATGAATGTCTCTATAATTTGGACAAAGTTTTACAGTGCTGTGAGGACACACATTTGGTCCTCAACTAGGAGAAATGTCACATGATGGTGACTGAAGGGATAGTGCTAGGACACAAGGTGTCTAGCAAAGGTTTAGAGGTAGATTCGGTCAAAATTGAGGTCATTTCCAAGTTGCCCCCACCAAATTTTGTTAAAGGGGTAAGAAGTTTCTTGGGACACGCTGGGTTCTATCGTCGATTTATAAAAGATTTTTCTAAAATCGCAAAACCTCTATCCGAGCTTTTAGATAAAGATGTTGTATTTGATTTCAATGATAAGTGTCTACATGCGTTCGACGTTTTAAAAGAAAAATTGATTTCTGCACTGGTTGTTCAAACGCCGGATTGGACGAAACCGTTCGAACTAATGTGTGACGCCTCGGACTTTGCAGTACGAGCTGTGTTGGGGCAGCGGGTGGACAATAAACCCACCGTGATTTCTTACACTTCAAAGACTTTGAATGATGCCCAATTAAATTATACAACTACTGAGAAAGAATTACTCGCCGTTGTTTTCGCTTTTGAAAAATTCCGACAGTATTTAGTGGGATCTAAAGTAGTTGTATGGACTGACCATGCCGCAATCAAATACTTAATGGAGAAAAAAGATGCAAAGCCTAGACTCATTAGGTGGATTTTGCTCTTACAGGAATTTGACATCGAAATCAAGGATAAATCTGGGATTGAAAACGTTGTTGCTGATCATTTGTCTAGGTTAGAAAGGGTGGATGAAAAAGATTTATATATACCCATAACCCAGACGTTTCCGGATGAATAGATTTTGAAAATTAACTCTAAGGATCCTTGGTTCGCTGAGATTGTTAACTATTTGGCTTACGGGATCATCCCGGAAGATTGGTCATATTAGGAGAAGAAAAGATTTTTCCATTCTTTATGATATTATTGTTGGGATGACCCAATTCTTCTTAAGCAATGCAGGGACGGTATCTTGCGCAGGTGTGTGCCTGAAGTGGAGTACGAGAGCGTTTTACGTCATTGCCATGCACTACCTACGGGAGGACACCATGTGAGCTCTCGTACGACAGCTAAAGTTCTGGAGAGTGGCCTTTATTGGCCAACCTTGTTCCGAGACACCTATGAGTTTGTAAGGCAATGTGATTCCTGCCAACGAGCAGGTAATATCTCAAAGAGACAGGAGATGCCCCTAAATGTGTTCCAAGAAGTGGAGGTATTTGATCTGTGGGGGATAGATTTCATGGGACCCTTTGTGTCCTCAAATTCAAATTTATATATTCTTTTTAGCGGTTGATTACGTGTCGAAGTGGGTGGAAGCAATACCCACAAGGACTAATGATTCTACTGTAGTGTGCAGATTCGTGAAAGAAAATATTTTCTGCAGGTTTGGGGTACCCCGTATGATAATCAGTGATGGGGGTACGCATTTTAGGAATCAGAAGTTCTCAACATTATTGAAGAAATATGGGGTTAAGCAAAACATAGGTACCCCATATCATCCGCAAATGCAAGGCCAGGTGTAGGTCTCCAACCGTGAAATTAAGAAGAGTTTAGAGCGTACGGTGGCATCCACGAGGAAGAACTGGAGTGCCCTACTGTCGGATGCTCTGTGGGCGTACAGGACGGCTTACAAAACACCTATAGGCACCACACTTTTAGGTTGGCGTATGGTCGGGCTTGTCACTTGCCGGTTGAGTTAGAGCACAAAGCGCATTGGGCGCTGAGAAGGCTAAACCTGAGTTACAATGAAGCGGGGAGGAAGAGACTGCTGGAATTGAACGAGTTGGATGAGCTACAGATGACGGCATATGAGAACGCACGGATATACAAGGAGCGCACAAAGCTGATCCACAACCGCCACATCCAGTTGTGCACGTTCAAAAAGGGAGATAGTGTTTTGTTGTTCAATTCACGACTCAAGTTGCATCCCAGGAAGCTCAAATCCCGGTGGAGTGGACCGTTCGTGGTAGAAAAGGTCAAACCACACGGCGCGATCTTAGTGCGTGATGGTGATACCACGTTTTTGGTAAATGGACAAAGATTGAAGCTTTACTTTGGTGAAAATTACAAGAGGAAGGTGAATGAGGTCAACTCATTTCACTTTCGGATGAATAAGGTGCCCTAAAATCGTCTAGCCTAAGACGTTAAATAAGGGCGCTTGTTGGGAGGCAACCCAACCATCGGTACCTTAGTTTAATTTATGTACAATCATAGGTTGCTTTGTTTTGGTTCAATTTTTAGTGTAAAAAAGATACAGTGATCGGTTTGTTCTTTGTGCAGGCTGAGGCAGAGTCGATACCATCGACACACTGGTCGATGGTATCGACCATGGTACAAGTAGACGACTGTGGATTTTGCTCTACGTCGATACCACTGACGGCCTCGTCGATGGTATTGACCTACCTACAGGTAGGTCGTGAAGAAAAAGTTGATGGTTTCGAGATGCCTGTCGATACCATCGAGATCTCTGAAGATTTACACAGGAAATTCGATACCATCGACACATTCAATTGAAAAAGGCAGCGTCCGGGCTTCGCGAGGATTTGCCCTAATCAGAGGGTCGATACTATCGACTTCCGTCGATGGTATCGACCATCCACGTCACCGATCCACGCGAACAAATCAACGGCGATCGCAGCATCAAGACGGTCGATCCGGGTGCAGCGTCGATACCATCGACCCATGTCGATGGTATCGACACGTCAGCGATCCGGGTTTCCAGATCCAGCCATCGATGATCGTCGATACCAGTGAGGGGGCAGATAGCATCGACAAGTGTCGATACCATCGACTCGCGTCAATGGTATCGACGGGCCAACAGTGGCACCGACCAAGTCTATTTAAGGAGATTCAATACGTCAGTTGACGTCACACCTTCAGAGCGATCTCCTCCCTTTGCATCGAGCACTCCCCAGAGCCGTCCAAGCCCGAAGAAAAGCATCACCGAGTGAAGGTCTTCATCGAGCGGAGATTCAAATCTCCAATCTTCACCGAGCTCTCTTTCTGATCCCCATCTCTCATCGCAAACATGGCGCATGTGGCCGGAGCTTCTTCCTCACGTGTGAATCTGATGGACATCCCGGAATTCATGCCACCACTGCCATCATCGATCGCACATCCCCGACTTGTCCATCCTTCCTCGGAGGTCCGGCAGATCTATGAGGAGATCATGCGGAGGAAGATAGAGCCCACCCGGTATGTGGACCGGGAAATGATCCGAGATCTCGGATTCGAGGCCAACTTGGCCTACGTTCTGAAGGGGCAGGCCCGCCACACACCAATAAGGCCTGGCGAGCTGGAATTTCATGTAGATGGCCAGCCGTTCTTTGGCGACTGGCCCATGTACAAGGAATTGGTGGCAGAGTTCATGGCGTCGTTGGACGTCTGTGTCGTGCCCAACGACATCGTAACTACCGATCGTGAGTGGATCAAGGGCCGGGTGTCTTTCCGGCTATACAACCACGACTACACCCTCACGCTCAAGCAGTTCAACAGGATTTTCAACTGGAACCATTCGCAGTACAACAAACGGCGGTCGGACAACCGCATCGACTACGACGCCCACTTCTCCGAGCTGGTGATGGTGCCACAAGCGAAGTCGGTGAGCTACCACAATGCCGCGGTAGCCGATTTCGAGCACCCTTTTGTCCGGGTACTGCACCGGATGCTGAGTTCTACGCTTTTTGCCTGGGGTGATCTGGCCCTCAGCAAATTTCAGGGGTCGGACCTATTCTTTCTGTATAAACTTCTAAAAAGACAAGAATGCAATCGGGGTGCCTTCTTTCTGCAGCGAGTATTGGACGTGAAGAGGAATACAAGGAAAGCCCTGATTCACTTTGGCGGGCTTATCACTAAGCTGGCCATCTACCTAGGGTTGAATCTCGAGTAGCTGACTCCTCTCTCTTCAAGAAGCAAGGTGAACTTGCAGCATTTACACCGGTCCAATCTCCTACTTCTCTGAGATGGTGTGGCATTTGCGCATTGCCATGTCAACCACGCCTACCAGGAGTGCGCGCTGCCCAATCTGGTCTTCAACATCGACGGGGCACAACATTTTCGATGGCCAATCATAGCCATCGCCGACTCCGATGAAGAAGGCGGCAATGACGGCGGCGACGAAGGACATGACGACGAGGATGAGGAGGAAGAGGAGGCCTTTACACCTCTTCGGGCATGAGTGGCACCATGGAAGCGTCCTCAGATGCATCCGGGTGCATCTTCATCATCACAGCCTACGCCACCACCACCACCACCCTCGCAGCCAAGCGAGGATGCCTATTCCATGCAGGGCATGTACGCGATGTTGCACGACATCCAGCAGACCCAGCATGGCCACACAGCCACCTTTGCCGGTATTCAGGACACCACCGACCGGCTCTTCGTCAATCAGCAGGCGATCTTCGAGAATGAGTGCCTTTTGTTCAAGAATCAGTAGAACATCCATGACCGGCTGAACAGGATGGAGGAGCAGCAGCAGCCGTTTTTCGATCATTACTGGAGCCAAAATTATTTTGGGGGGTATCCACAGCCTCCTCCGATGCCTCAGTATGATCTGAATTTCCAGGGGCAATACCCGTCTTGGGACCCCACGACGCCGCAGTACCCGCCTCCACCACCGCAAGAATGATTCGGTATCACTGTTCCAATCCTTAAGTTTGCTTTTGACTATGAGGCCATAGTCGGATTCAAGCTTAGGGGGTAGTTGGAACAACTTTATCTTTTACTATTTTTAGTTTTTCACTTTATTGTTTTTGTTCTTGTTATTTGTTTCTTGCAATTTTAGTTTGTGTAGGATCCACATGCTATCTAGTGTAATCGTGGATGTCATAAAGTTTGTGTCATCTCAATAGTGTGCATGGGAAAAATCAAGGGAAATTTAAAAAAAATTTGTACATGTGCAAAGCTTGTCTTGTTTAACCTTGTGCAATTAACCTACGAAAATGATTGGTTCTGTCAACTCTAAAACAACAATTCACAACTATACTCCTAATGATTCATGAAAGTGGACGGACATGTTTGTTTGAGCCTAATCCGACCAAATGGTAATGTGACTTTAATCGGAAGTAGGAGAGAGAAACTTCTTAACTACTACACATGTCAGTAAGGAGGGACACATAATATTTATTTAAGGTTCAGTCACCTAGTCTTGTGATCTTTCCACCTTTTCACTTTTTGCAACCCACCACAAGAATTGGAAGTACTGTACAGTTTTAACTTCTTTGACTGCATTGCACATAGATAGGGCTTGCATTAATTCTTTTTCCATATGTTTTGTAAAAAAAAAATAATAATAAGAATAGTGATACATGCACATTATCTTTAGGTGCATGTCATGTAGATGCATTCATAATTTTTCATGCATAAAGTATATCATGTATCTCAATTTTTCTTCAATGGTGAATTAAATTGTTCCATACCTTCTAAATAAGTACAAATTTCTAAGTTATGAAGAAAAATAAGCCCAATAAAATATTCATTATCAATTATGGATATAAGGGTTTGAAAAATGAAAAAAAAAATCTGAAAAAAAATCTTCATGTTAAAAAAAAGAGAAAGTTATTTAGAAGCTATTAGAATAAGAAGGAGAAAGGAACATAATATCACCTACATTTTAAGATAATTGAGTACATGATGTAGCTTACATAGACGTCCATCTCGTTTTGAGGTGGATGGTTAGTGCATGCATCATTCCACCCAATTTTAGGCATTAGGGCATTTTTCATGTGCATTTGCATCATTTAGGACATTTTTGTTTTATGCATGTTGAAACTGTATCATACTTCCATTTTCTTCCATGAACCACCCATTTTCATCCACCCGTTGCTCGGATTGGTAGGCCACCGTGAATTTCTCCTCACTAATGTATATCAGGAGAACTGCTTCCATTTAGACGGTAGTTAGGGCGAGCAACGTAGTATAGGAGATCACAAGATGCACCAAGTCTGAACCGGTGAGTTTTATTATGTTAACTGCCTTATGTGATAGTGTTCATCAGTTTTGAGGTCAATTTCTCTTATGGATGATTACTGTCGCCTGCAGGGTAATTACCATTCTGTGGTTGGAGAGGGTCAGTATGTGACTGTTAGGTGGGAGTCATTTGGATGTTGGTTGTGATGCATTGTTCTTCAGTTGACATTAGCAATTCTATTCTAAGAATTTGTTGCTCGAGGGTGAGCAAAGTTCAAGCTTAGGGGAGTTTGATGCGATGATTTTGAGTCGCATTTATAGACCTGTTTGATATGTGTTTTATGCTTTTATTAGTCATTTTTATGGTTAATGTTGCATAATTCATCCACTTTGGTCTTTGCTACTATTTTAGGTCAAATCCCCTTTATTTCATCGTTTTGAGCATCAATTGTCAAAATATTATTATTTGTGTGAATTTATGTGGTTTCGTGTTTGAATTTTAGGAAAAACAAGTATCTGCTTCCGTCGATACCATCGACGGAAGTCGATACCATCGACCGGACCACAGGCTGCCAGCCGCGAGTATCAGCAAAAATTCGATACTATCGACAGGGATGTCGATGGTATCGAGCTATCATCAGGTTGCTGGCGAAGAAGAAGTCGATACCATCGACACCAAGTCGATACCATCGACGCACGGAGGCTACAGCGACGCAAAACGACAAAACTGTCGCTACAGGGTAGTCGATACCATTGACCCGCATCGATGGTATCGAGACTACATTAGGCACTCAGACGAAAGGAAAGAAGGGCTGCCGCTACCACACTGGGTCGATACCATCGACCCGCGTCGATGGTATCGACACCGTAAGATATGTGTTTGATTCATAATGATCTTAATCGGACGGTCGTGGTTAATTAGCAACCTAATGAGGGAGATATACCTAATGACGGCCGCCCAGACATGGGGATATCTCATGAGCCATTGCACGAGTACCGAGGAGCAGTAGAGAGGAGAACGAAGGCTAGAAGCACATACCAGTTGATTCGGATGCCGTAAAAGATGGATTTCACCACCGAAAGGCGGGAGAGCACGTGTTATACGCAAAGGATCAATCAGTTCTTCTTCGTTCAGGGATTTCACCTCTCAATTCACGTTTTGCACATGATTTCCCCTATCTCTACCTTGTACTTGTTTGAGATGAACATGCAGGGCTAATCCCCTTCGTCTTTAGGATCGGGAGTAGCCCGGGAATTCATTGTATGACAGTTTTATAATAGTGAATCATATTTTATCTCTTAAATCTGTGGTATAGTTTCCTTTTCTCCATATATTGTTATGCTTGATCACCATAATAATAACCTAATGCCCTTAATCACTTTGAAAGAAGGATTAACGGCTGAAAAGAGATGAAATCTACATTAATCGATAAATCCCTTGACCAAGGTGGTGTAAAATTAATGGTGGATACTGAGAGATCGTTCATAATGCACCTAGTTTAGGGTATAGGTTACTACGACGGTGGAACTGACCTAGACCTAGGTAGTGAATTGCACCACGACAGTGGGCAATTCTGTTTTCAGGCCACTACCCGGATAGAGAGATAACATTGAGGCATTATATAAAATCTAATACAATGAAAACCCGTGGTGAAACCGCAACCCTAAAGATACCCTTTTGAATTGATTAAATTAACATTTAATCGATCGTTTGTTTTGTTTTGTTTTTATTTTCTTTTAATTTCAACAAAAACTCTCAATTTGTTATTAGGCTTAGCTGATCGCAAATAGTTAGTAGGAGTCTCCAACAATTCCCAGTATCCCTGTGTTCGACTCGGGCCTCACAAGGCATATATTACTTCGATGTGTTCACTTGCGTTTCAGCGCACAGTAAAATTGCGTCAGGATCTATGCGGAAGGGTAAGAGGTGAGCTGGGTGGGCCAGTGTGGTGTAGTGTCTTTGTTATGGTTTTTCTGTGATGATATGACCTGTTGTTCTAGCAGGAGCTGTATGTGTTGGTTTTTTTGTGCCCACACGAGGGGAGTGGGGTGAATAGATGGTCCCCTGGCTTTAAAAAAAAAAGATATATGACGATCAACGAGTATGAAGGCAAGTTCATGGAGCTTATGAGGTTTTATCTGCATATGGAGGTAAGAGATAAGGAGAGAATCAAGTGTTTTGAGAAGGGTCTGAGCTCCGAGTTGATGATTCTAGAGTCAGCTCTATAGAATAGGGAATGGTTTGCCATGCTTGTGGAGTCTGTCCAGAGAATAGAGTCATCAGTTGTCGAGAAGCAAGAGGATAATGCCAAGAAGAGACCAGCCCAGTATTAGGGACAGTCATCTGGAGGCTTCAAGAAACCTAGGTTTTCAACACCTCAGTCACAGTAGGGTTTGACAGTTCTATCATAGTGGTCACCAAGCAAGGGCAAAGGTCATACCTTTCTATCAATAGGAGCTCATAGTGTGGCATCAATGTTAGTGACAGGGCCGTCTAAGGCACATTAAGAGACCATGACTTGCCACAACTGTGGGCAAGTAGGACATCTGAGGTGGGCATGTCTAATGAAGGATGAAGAGGTGAAGTAACAACTGAGACAAAGTCAGCAAGGTTCACAGTAATGACAGTTTAGTAGTGGAAGAGGCAGAGGACATGGTTATACATCGTAGGCTAATTTGTCTGGGTAAGCTATCAGAGGATGGGGGCAACAACAGGCAATGGCTCGATTCTATGACATGAGTCATCCGGAAGGAGTAGTCAACTTGAAGGTCATGATAAGTCATATGGAGTTATTGCATTCTAATTTGTCTTCTTCCTACTTTATATCTATTTTGGTTGACCCAAGTGTGACACACTCTTTTATCACTAGAGAAGAGATAGCTAGTTGTTCTTTCCCTGTTAGTGGTAGACATGATAGTCTTCTCTTAGAAACCCCTTTGGTTGGTTCCACCGAGTTGTGGGAGGTGTGTCCATCCTACATTCTTTCTTTCTCACATGACATCATTCAAGTGGATCGCATACCACTTGACATGCATGGATTCGATGTGATCCTTGGAATGGACACTTTTCATAAGTATCAGGTGGTCTTGGACTATAGTGCCAAGGTGGTGACATTTTACAATGGTGATGTTTCGTGGATCTTCCAAGGAGATAGGAATATTCTTCTGACGTGGCCGGTGTCAGCTATGATGGCAGAGAAGATAATGATATCGAGCTATGAAACATTTCTAGCACATGTGGTAGACAACAAGGCAAGGAGTCCTAGCATCTAGGAAGTGCCAATTGCTCATGAGTTTGAAGACGTGTTTCCTGATGAGTTTCCAGATGTTCCTCCTCCAAGAGAGATTGATTTTGAGATCAATATGCTTCTCGATACAGAGTCGATAGCACAGACACCATACAGAATAACACCAACTGAGATGTAAGAGCTAAAGAAGTAGTTACAGGAGTTGCTTGACAAGGGTTTTATCAGAATGAGAACGTCCCCTTGGGGTGCTCTAGTGTTGTTTGTGAAAAATAAAGATGGATCCATGAGGTTGTGCATCGACTACTGATAGTTGAACACAATGGCGATTAAGAACAAGTATCATTTTTTCATGCATAGACGATATGTTCGATCAGTTGAGGGGTGTTGTAGTGTTTTTGAAGATAGATCTAAGGTCAAGATATCATCAGTTGTGGATCAAGGCAGATGACATACCCAAGTCAGCTTTTAAGACTCAGTATGGTCATTATGAGTTTGTGGTTATGCCGTTTGGGCTAACCAATACACCCGCAGCAGTTATGAATTTGATGAACATGGTGTTCTTACCTTACCTTGATTAGTTTGTAGTGGTGTTCATATATGACATCTTGATATACTTCAGAGACAACCAGCAGCATGAGTAGCATCTATGGCAGGCGCTGACCTTGTTGAGACAACACAAGTTATATGCTAAGTTCAGGAAGTGTGATTTTTGGGTGAAGGGGGCATCTTTACTTGGACACATGATATATGATGAGGGTGTATGTGTGGATCCCAAGAAGGTTCAATCTATGTTGGATTGGGAGCAACTAAAGGCGTAGATAGAGGCTTGCAATTTCCTTGGTTTAGTAGGCTATTACAAGAGGTTCATCAAGAACTTTAGTGCAACAGTGTTACCCCTAACAAAGCTGACAAGGGAATGTGTGTCATTTTTCTGGGATGACAAGTGTCAGTGTTCCTTCCAACTCTTGAAGGAGAAGTTGACCAGTGCACCAGTCCTAGTGTTGCTAGAGAAAGGGAAAGGTTATATAGTCTTTTTTATGCTTCAAGGAATGGGTTTGGTTGCGTGTTGATGCAAGATAAGAGTGTGATTTCTTTTGCTTCACAATAGCTGAAGAAACATGAGGAGAGCTTCCCTACTCATGATCTAGAGCTTGCAGTAGTGATCCATGCCTTGAAGATATGGAGACACCACCTTTATGGTGAGAAGTGGCAGATCTTCACTGACTACAGGAACCTTAAGTATATCTTTTTGTAGCAGGAGTTGAACTTGTGGTAGAGATGATGGATGGATCTGATCAAGGATTATGATTGTACCATAGACTACCATCTAGGGAAGGAAAACATAGTTGTAGATGTTTTAAGCAGAAAATCTTCTTCATCATCATCTGTGGATAAGAAACAATTGTGTTCTTTGGTGTGCCATAAAAGAGGCATGTCGGTCTCTTTGTGTCAGATGAATGTGGAGTTGGAAGTGTCCTTGTTAGCAGGAGTATTGGCCCAGTTACTGGTGAAGCCCATGATAAGGCAGCAGATTAGAGATGTGTAGCGTGATGATGCTATGATTCAACTGATTCGAGTAGAGTTTGGCTGTGAGAAGTTTGATGGCTTCCATGAGTCAGAGGATGGTGCAGTATGCTACCATGGTAGAGTAGTGGTACATGATGTTGATGACCTAAGGAAGTTGGTTCTGGAAGAGGACCACTTTTCGATGTACTCTATGCATCTAGGTAGAACCAAGATGTACCACAATCTAAAAGATTTGTATTGCTGGCCTGGCTTGAAGCGAGATGTAGTTGAGTTTGTAGTCAAGTGCACAATGTGTCAGCAGGTTAAGGCAGAACATCAGAAACCTACATGAACTTTGCAACATTTTCCTATACCACAGTGGAAAAGGGATCATATCACGATGGACTTTGTGGTTGGACTTTCTAGGACAGCCAAAGGTCATGATTCCATTTGGGTGATCATTGATAGGTTGACTAAGTCAGCACACTTCCTTCCTATGAAGTCAATGTATACAACTGAAATAGTTTCTGTGAATGGTATCCTAGCAACCATTGTATCAGATAGAGGTCCTTGGTTTACCAGTCGCTTTTGGGAGCATCTACACATAGCAATGGGTATGTAGTTGAGGTTCAGAACAGCATTCCACCCACAAACATATGGCCCATCTGAGAGGACTATACAGACCTTAGAGAATTTGTTGAGAGCTTGTGTCTTGCAATTTTTGGGCAGTTGGGATGTGCACCTCAGTTTGATAGAGTTCTCATACGATAACAATTATCAAAGGAGTATTGATATGGAACCGTATGAGGCTTTGTATGGAAGATGCTATAGATCTCCATTGTGTTGGTATGATACGGGTGAATATCAATTTTTGGGTAATGAACTTGTGTAACAGACGACAGAGAAGATCAATATGATACAACAATAGTTGAAGGCAGCCCAAGATAGGCAAAAGTCGTACACTAATAATTGTCGTATGCTATTGGAGTTCCAAGTGGGAGACAAGGTGTATCTCAAAGTCTCTTCTCGGAAAGGCGTTTTGAGGTTTAGGAAGAAGGGTAAGTTGGCTCCCAAGTTTATGGGACCTTACCCAATGGTGGTACATGTTGGAAAGGTGTCTTATAGGTTGGAGTCACCACCTGAGTTGCACAGGTTGCACTCGGTGTTCCATGTTTTGATGTTGAAGAAGTGTCACCCCAAAACTGAGTTGGTGTTTTTTCCTATAGAGGTTGAGCTAGATGAGGACGTGTCTTATGTGGAAGGTCATGTGTTGATCCTTGATAGAAGGGTGAAGAAGTTGAATAAGAAGGACATCATGTTGATTAAGGTTTTGTGGCATCACCATGGTATTGAGGAGGCTACATGGGATCTTGAGGATGAGATGCATAGGAATTATCTGTCTCTTTTCATGTAGGATTTCAGATGCAAAATCCTTATTAGGGGTTTATGGTTGTAAGGCCCTGACCTAAATTAGTGCTTGATCTTGCTTGTCTAGCTTAATAATATGCTTAAACCTTAATCTAATCATTTGATGAGCTTTAATAACATGTGACATGTTTATTTTTTTAGTTTAGTCTTGTTTGGATGATGTTTAAGCTAGTTTTACTATAGGAATGTTTGTTGTGGACCAAATTGCAATTTACCCATGTTGAGGGTTTATCTTGCAATTTATCACATGTTGGATGTGCCTTACATGTTTTAGCATCATGATAGAGGGTATTATGTTGGTGGACTCCTTGATATTCCTTGGTTTGATGAGGAGAGAAGTGGTGATATCTTGAGTGTTGTTTTTAGGGTTTGCTTGGAGCCCTAATATGGTGTTGACCATATGTTGACCGTTTGAGTTTTTGGTTTTTCATCTACCACCCTTGTGTATTCTTGGCATTAATCTATTTAGTTGATGGTGTTTTGGTCCAGCCTTGAGTCTCCTTTGATCAAAGAGGCTTGCAGGTCTCTTTTGGGTCAAAGATGACCTAGTGTTTCATGTGTTGGTTGTTGGTTTCTCTTCGACCATGAGCCTTTGTGGCCATGTTTTCCTTCGACTGATGGTCCTCTCAGATCAAGAATGAGGTTGCTGATCCTTCTCGTTTTCATGACCTTAGTGGATTTCATGGTTTTATTGGATGCATGGTTGATATTAGGTGGACAAGTGGCATGTATGTGCATGACACCTAATTCCTTTCACCTCTCTCTTTACCCTTGCATATATGTACCCTTCTTTTCCCATGAATATGATCCTTTTGTTCTCTCTTTCCCTCTCTCATCTTTGGATCTTGGTGGTGAAGAGGAGCTCATCCTTGGAGCTTTGGTATCTTGAGTTGAAGCATCTTCTCTTATTGATTTGTTGGTGATCTTTGGTCCTTGGTAAGTGATACATCCTGTAGATTTTGTTTCCTTGTAAAACCCTACCTCTTTCTCTTCTCTTGGACAAACCCATGGCTCTCCATGGTGGTCTTTTGAGAATCTTCTCTATATAGAGGTCGAATCCATGGTTCTCCATGGTAGTACCTAAGTGGGATGAAGATCTTCTCCTTCTTCCTTTCTTTATCGACCTAGAGTTTTGAACTCTCTTCCTTGACCTTTAACCTAGGGTTTTCTTCTCTTTTGAGGTGGTGACTAGCTTGGTCATGGAGGTGATCAAAGCTAGGTCTTCTGTCTTCTTTGGATCTCTTTTGCTTGGAGGTTATTTCATCATAAGCATATAGGTTATATAACTTTTTCCCTACTATTATTGCACTTTACTTCTACATGCAAAACTTATTCCTAAAATGTGATCACATGTTATTAATGATGATATCTTATTTAGGGTTTGAGTTCCTATAATGATCTTGCATGAATTTGCTCCTTTACCTAACCCTAATTCTTACCCAAAATTTCTATGGATGGTAGAGTACTAGTTTCACATGCACCTATTTTATGTTAATTTCTCATCATACTTATGGTTTAGTCTTCCTTTGTTATGTTGGAGATTTTTGGATTCATGTTAGGTTTGGAACATGGATTCTTCTCTCATGATAATGGTTTCATTATATCTATTATTTTTTGTGATTGGATTTCTAGGGTTTTTATGTGGTAATTTCCTTGACGTATCTCTCTCTTGAGATTTCAGTTTCTTGTTGCTCATCCATCTTTTTGGATCATGTTTTATTAGTATATTCTCTCCCTTGACAACCTCTATGTTATGATCCAAGTGCTTGATGGTTTCATAATGTTTCTTGGTCATTGAGATGGTTTTCCTTGGTTTGATTGGTTGGATTTCCCTTGATCTTCATTTGATGAGTTGGTGTGTGATGTTCTTCAGTCACCGAGGACTGAATTTCCTTCTACCTGAATTTCCTTCAACCTAGTGGTCTTCGACCTAGGGTTTTTACCTTCGACCCACGATGTGATGATGTTTTGCATATATATATGGTCTTAGACCATAGTGGTTCTCTTTGACCACTGGTATGATATGGTCTTTTCATTCATTGATCCTAGGTGGTCCTAGACCCTCTACGATCAATGAGGATTCACTGGATACATGTTTGCTTGATGTGGCTATCTCATGTGGATAATGGTTATCTTAGTAGTACTCCAGGAATGTGGGAAGTAATGATGCTTAGGATTGATGCTATATGATGTCTTGGAGACCCTAATCGGATATGATGTTGAAACCCTAGCCCTAATCTTGAATACTTGGTGATAATGGTTTCATGATTAAATGTTTAGCACGCAATAAAGTATTCTCCCTCTCTCCTACTTGTGTAATCCTAACCCTACAGGTGGAATGAATGTCATGACTACTGAATATTAAGGTGTGTTTTATATGACATAGGGTATGATTGTGAGCCTTTATGAGACATGATGAGATAATGATGATTGTACATGAATTATGTGGTTTGGGTTTTATGACCTGGCAGAGGTTTTGTGCCTAGTTTGAGGTGATATCCTCTAGTGATGTGGTGAGCTATTACTATCCCCTGGTGATGTGATAATGTTGATGTCCTTGTATGGAAGTGGTATCAAGTGATGATGTGATAATTTTATACCTCATATGTTTTATATCCTTTAGAGTTGTATTATACCCTTACCTTTGTAGAATCTTTTTTGGGTTTGTACGTTGTAACTTGATTCATGCTAAGAGGTACCCAATTGGCATAATTGATCAAGTGAAACCCTAAGCATGTACTTCCCCTATTTCATAGATCCATTTTTAGCGTTAGCACTTGCTCGATGGTGAAACGAGTTCTCCCTTAGTGGGAGCTTGGAGTCGTATACTATTGAGTATATGCATTTCATATGATTGGATGTGGTCATACCCTCGAAGGAGAATGGTCGAGGTCGTATCTCAAGTGATATGATTTAGTATATATATATATATATATATATATATATAATGTTATGAGGATGGTTGCAGTCATACCTCGGTAGGAGTGCGGTTGTGGTAGTAACTCATTTCACTAGTGTTGTGCCTCTATACCATGGCAGAGTAGGTTTTTTGTAGTTGGACTATATATGTCACTGCGGCAGACTCGGACTAACCGAGGGTGTGGAATATCATAGGAGTATGGCTCCTCCTAAATCTTGTATGGCGTTGATTTCGACTTAGTATGGGTTAGTTGGAGCATGAGTGATATACCTCATATCCTTAGGGTTGAACAAAAGATGTAATATAGTCGTGTAGTACTTGATTAGGGTTAAACATGACTCACATTGGCTGACTCTTTGCCTTGCCTTTTGTACTTATTAGTTGATTTATAATATGGTAAGAGAAATCAATTGTTATACATGTTCTTCATATTCCTTTTAAAAGTATAATATGTTCTACTGCTCAGTTCTAGATGTTTGAATTACTTAAACAGTGTTAATTGCTTCATTCATATCATTTAGCTAAATCTGCTTAGCCTGATAATAATGTTATTGTTCTGTTTTAGTTTATCAGTGTTAATAATAGTTGCTGGTGGACAGTTATATCTCTTGTTGGGATGTTAGTCTCACCTCATGGGTTTCAACATCTTTTAGGTGGTCATGCACGATGAGGTAGAGATTGTGCAATTGAGGCTGAGTAGCAGGAGGAGCAGTAGTTGTTAACGGTTGGATGTGCTGCTAGTGTTTTGTAGTAGAGTCCTATGTGTCATCCTTGTACTATCAGATCCTTGGGGGTGTTTTGTAGACATTGTATATCAACACAAGTTTTTGGTAATAGTCCATGGTTGTATAGATATGGTTTGTATATATGTGAACATGTAACATATGTAGCAGGTTGTGGCAAGTTGGCCAAGTAAAAAGTGATATGTACCATCTTGTGGCATAATATGTAATACAGGTGGATTCATGTGGACCTAGACATAATATGTTTCCGCTTTTATGGTATTATGTAATCGGTTTTCATTTACCATGTTTTATGGTAATCCTGAATGTTAAGTATTAGTTCCACATTTTGTTTTGAGTTATCTTGATTTGGTGTGACGATGGGAGTCACATAATGATGTTGTTCTTAGTGAATTTTTACTTTCTAGGTGTTCTTTTTTGGTGAATGAGTTGTGTTCATTTTAGAGAATGGTTATTGAATTTAATTCAAGAGCCCATTTTGGTAAATCCAACAAATTTGAAAAAATAGGTCCAAATTGATTAAAATTTAATGAAGTAATATTTATGTAAAATTTGTCTTTGTTATCTTGATATTCATTTCTACCCCCTAGTTCACCATACATTTTATTACAAGGTGTTCACTCATTGGAATTTTGGTAATTAATTCCATCATCATCCATTTTCAGTAAAAACTTTGAACATTGTGAGGATGAGGAGTATATTTTATTTAAAATGTATATCATAATAACTACTCTTAGTTAGCTCATGGAAACATCGTGTATGAATTACTAATTGAAATAATGTGGAAGGTACGCACTTTATCTTTATATTGGGCTATAAAGGGGAATTGGGATTTGTGTACTTCATCATTTATATCAAATTTTGCATTAGATATAGTATTTGGTTTCTCTTACTATTATACTATTTTTTTCATATGATTTATTCCTCAGTTTATCTTAATCCATTTTTGACCTATTTTTCAAATTTGATGAGTTTGTTTTTATAGGAATTGATGTGTTTATTTCTGCTTGGTTAGACACAAGCCAACTTGTTTCATGTCAATGACTAAAAGCATGAAAAGGAGAGTAATGATTTACTTACTTTGTTTCAGCTATTGCCATGACTTAATACCTTATTTCTACACCTCATGTTAGACCCTTGTTTTGGAATCATGTGGAGAGTTGAGTTGATCAACACGCATATATGTAATATTAGAAAGACAAAATACTTTATAATGTAAATAAATTAACATATGACAAAGGAACATGTAGGAAGTACAAGAAAAATTATATCATATGGTCTAGTACTTAAAGACTAAAAAACAAAGATGATATTATCAAAATATCACTCATTAGCTTCCTCAATTTGGTGCAACATGTATTTACTGATCATGATCAGTGTTGACATTTTGAAATAGTAATCAAAATTTGAAAAGTAATTGCATCTAAGAAATCACATTTGTATGCTTGTTAAAACAATAAAATGCATTAGAAATCTATAATGCTTAATGATATATCAAGTATATTGCAAGAAAAGAAATTTATAAATCCATCATATATAAAGTTTGTTTCATATTTATAATACATTTATAAAGTACAGACATAATTATTATGAATCTAGTGTCCTATCCTCATACCACCTCAAGGTTTAGAGGACCATTTCAACATTGCACTAGATCCTATCACACCCTCATGTTATCACATTCACATGCTCTATCTATTAATGTTGCATATGTACTTATCACTCAAGATGAAATCTGAAATTTTGTATAATGGGTGAAGATAATATATCAAAATCAAAAGATAATGTACTTAATGACATAGTCAAACAATATCTTTTTTTGGTAACCGAGAGAACCCACCCCGGGAGATCCCTCCATGGTAAAATCTCGAGGTATGAGAGGGTATGTTCCGTTCACCCACCCCCCTCCCACACCAAATTAGCATGGATTACCGTTTGCAAGGAGCCTTCGGTGAGGTTCGAACCTGGGTCCTTCATTGGGACTTACAAAGTTCTTACCACCCTTGCTACTATGGTCGGACATAGTAAGACAATAGATTCCATAGACATGGACAATAAGACATAAGGAATACTTGAGTGATTTATATCCACATGATATTACTAAGATCATTTTAAAGGTCTTTGAAATGCCATTAACACAGAATATCAAGATGCAATTTATTAATTAATTATTGTTTACATGTATTTCTTATGTATCATATTTATTCTACTTTTACATAAAAGGTCATAAAAGTGAAGTCATTGAGTTATTAAGATTGGATCATTGTGCGAGATTAACTACCAGGGTCTGATTTTAATGAATATTAATGTATATCAATATTGGTTTTGTTTCCGTTATCATCCAATTTTACAAACAAGAATATCCTAGTTATTCACCTGTATGACTAGATATTAGAAAATAATAAGACTAGAGTGTTTTGAATAGTTATGTTTATTGATAATACTTTCATCATTTGAATTACAATTAAGTAATTAGAAATGCAAGTTAACAATTTATTTTAGGTATAATGGAAATCACCAGTCATTTACTTATTTAGGGTCTAATATCATTTTCAACCATTTTGTATTCTTTTTCTTCTAAGAAAGCATGTATATTATGAGTATACTTAGAGTACAAGAGATACTTTTAGTTATTTAAACAATTCTGATAAATTGATTTTCAGAAAAGAATAGGTATTGAGAGGTCAAGTTAGCAAATCATAAAAATGATCTTCTCACATAGATCTCCTGATGACCTACCTATCAGGAAACGCTCTGCATTCAAAGAGGTAGGTCAAAAAAGAACCTAATCCTATTGGTTTTTCTATTAAATCATGTTATGCACTTAGGGGTGGTGCTTTTTGGATATTTGATTATTGCCCACATCAATGATCAATGGATCGAGCAGGCTGTAAGTGGTGACATCGAATGGGACAAAGCGTCAGTTAACGAGGAATGGTTGTCTGATTAGATTCATGAAATTTTGGCAAACTCAATGAGATCTTGATAACTAAAAACATGATTAGAGTGGGTAAAATAGATATATTGTGCTAGAAGTGAGAAACTTGCATCGAGGAGATGAGTTTTACCTCATAAGAGGGGAAACATGATATCACAAAATCTTCTTCAAAGATCACATGAGCTGTTAAGGTGCTTCAAACTCTTCAACAAGGTATATAACTCCTAGGAAAGATTTGGGAATCATGAACATTTATTGTTGGGTCTGGAGAAATTTGCACACAGCATGTGTGATTTCCTAGTGCTTGGGATAGATTCACCCAAATCTATTGTTATGGTGAGGCTAATTAGGTTGTGATGGTTTGTGAGCTGACATGGAGCTTTGAATTTGGGTGAAGAAATGTGAAGTGGTGTCGGGCTATGTGAAGTGGGATTGGGTTATATATGGAATCTCATGTTCAACTAAGGCACATGTTGGCAATTAGGAGGGTAAGCAAAGGTCTGAAAGTGGTTGTATAGGGTGTCAAAATCTTCATGGGTTGTTGGTAAAGGAAAACTGGTAATTTGGAAGAAAAAAAAATAACTAGTTACAAAAATGCAGTTTGCTGGGGACCATATGAGAGTTTAGGATATTTGTGAGTTATTGAAGCCACATTTAACATATGAGATTTATAGAGGATGGGGAATGTTTGAATTAAAAAAAAGTGCCACTATGAGCAAAATTATATAACAGAATCCAGGAAAAGGGGATACATCTCACGCACACATTTTGCTTGGATCTACATCTAAGTCTAACTAGGGCTAGGCCAAATAGGAACATATTTTCAAGATCAAATGAAATTCAAATTATTTGCCAAATTGTGTCTCTTTAGTCCTTGGATTTATATTTTTCATGAGGACACTCAAATATAAAAAGAGGTTGAAGGGTTAACTCAATTCCTAAGGTCCATTTTGATCAACAGAGAGCATCTCTTTATGTAATATTCAAATAAGTAACTTGATTGAAAACCTAGGTTTAATATGCATCGAAAAATGAAATTGATGATTAAACAAAAAGTGTAGAGACTATAGATGTTGACATGTCATTTTTTATTGCTCGGTGTAAATTCTTGACCAAGTTAATTCTATGTCTATTAATGGAGTTCATTACATTTTTATCCCACATTTCCCATGTATATCCATTTATCCACTTTATTAATCCATCCATTTTTGCATTGTATGGGGTTCCTTTAAAAAATTTATTTTCCTTTGAACTCAACTACAATTTGTCTCCAACTCTACTTTTTCTAAGACTTTTTATGCAATTTTCAAATTGAATTCCCTAAAATATAGTATTCAAATTTGATCCATGAGAAATTCATTTGCCCTTCTGTTATTATTATAATAATAAAGGACAGACTCAATTCATATCTTTTTTAGCAATAATGAGAAAAAGGGGAAGACTTAGTCATTAAGTTTCCATCTCTCATTTCCCTTGATTTTTTTAATCTGACTCAATCTCACAAAATTATATCCAAAATATCACCTAGAATATTCCTAAACATCCAAATTTTAGATATGAAACACCATTTTTTCCTCTGCCCAAGAATACCTAGAAAAAACACATGATCTTCCTCATGAACCACATAGAAAAATGTGGCATTTCAGCAACCTAGATCCATGGGGATCTGTGCACTGCCACTCCAAAATATTCCACCAAGAACCCTAAACCCTAGATTCTAACCCATAAATAGACCCCCATATACAAAGTATTCTAGGTCTCTTTTTATTTTCCTAAACCTAGAGTATCAACTAGCCCTCTTTATTTTCTATCTTACACATGTTTATAGTATCCTTCCTCTAACACAATAGTTTTCTAAGTGCCTTTAGGTTGAACAACGGTAATCTTGCATATCAAATATATTCTCAAAATTGTTTATAATTACTACTAAATGTTCAAAATTGCTTCAATCTATTGATAAGTGCTTATGTGTCAATCCATATGAGCATCCCTTCTATCATGTAACATGTTTATATTGATTTATTTGACTATTCAAATAGAATCAAATATTGCTCTTAATTGAATCCTTTCTGTATCATCTCTCTTCTCTTTTCATATGCACTAGCCTAACCGCCAGGGAGGGATCTCTATCATGGAAGATCCTAATGCGATTAGGACCCCCACATATATAAAATTTAAGATCTTTAGGACAATGATAGGTACAAGAATCCCAAGCCTCAAAGACCAGAAAACACAAGAAACTATTTTTATTGCTTTTTCACTGCTTTTGTTTTCTTTAACCCAACCCAAAACCAATATAACTTGAGAATACTATGAAGAGATGAGGGTGCTACACCTTCCCCACTTGTAACACGAATGTCGAATCTGATCTTTGATCATGCATTTTATTTTATTTTTACCTTATTCGTCCTTGGGTGAAGTCAAACAAATTGGTTTTCCATGTTTTGTCATTGATTTAAACGTTCATATTGGTTTTCCTCACTTTACAAATAACATGTGGTGGTGACTCCAAGTTTATCATGCTTAATCTTTTCTTAGCGACTCCTAAATTTTGTGAGAGGTTAATATTCTTTTGGTCAAGTATAATAAATTGGATATTTTGTTAGGGGTAGTCATACTATCTAAGTTTGATCTCCCTATCTCTTTCTATTTTCTCATTGTTTTTGTTGGGTTTGGATTTAGTATCATTTTGTTTATTTCTTCTCCTTTTTTATTTTTTTGGTTCTATCATTTAAATCTTGATCGTTGGGTTGGTTAATGATCAAGGGATAGGTGGAGGATCATGGCATTTTGAGAGCCCCACTGTCATAAATCATAGTGATTCCCCATCACTCAAGGTTGTAGTTCTTTTATGTCTTTGTTTCACCTGCCTTATTTGGCATATGCTCAATTTACATTCTTTTAGTTCCTTTTAATGCTTGTATGCTTTTTTCCCATTTTAGTATTTTGGGTCTACTTACTTTTCTAGATCTTTGGGTATGCTTCCTTTTTAGGGTTTCAAATGTAATTCCTTCCTTGTCTCTTTTTTCCCTATTTTTTAATTAAAAATACTTAAAAGAATATGCAAAAACACAAAGGATAAGGAAGTCCTTATGTAATGAGAAAGATTAATTTTTATTTGTCTACATAGTTTATATGTTTTAGAGAAAGGGATTTCCTAATAGTATGGGGCTTCTTACCTTCTATCCTTACATCTCTTATCTACTATGGGGTTGCTTCTGGAAATATAAAATCCTTACTTCCGCACTATGCAGACCTATGAACCCATGCTTCACAAACTGAGTGCCAAAATTCATGTAGAATCCCTAAAAGTGATGTGGGGTGTTAGTAAAGTTACCATCACAATGTCAATTTGGACATTTAAGGGCCTTGAGGATGCCCCCCTCTCCTAGAACTCATGATTGGTCGTGGTCACTCTATGATCATGAGGTGTATTGGAAGCAATATCCATACTAATTAACTCATGTTACCCCTATGGTGAGTGCCATCATACTGTCACGGAACCGTTCTTACCTCAATCCCAATCTCACTGCCTAGTTAGTGGTAAAGGGATTGAAGCACCCGTCCCTGAGTGGCCCGATAGGATCTATCACACTGGCATATATAATAAGAAATAATAACTCAAAAACTGGAGATATAAAGAACAAACTAACCCAATATGGAGATATAACCAATTTGTCTTTATCATCAGAGTATTTAGAGTGCAGAACCGATTTTATTCAGTATTCGATTTGGATTATCTAAAATCAAGAAAATCAAGACACAATCATGCAATTGCATGGTACGCTATCAAAATCAAGTAAAACACTTTATAAGAAAATAAGTATACTTGGCATGACTTATATTCAAAAGAACAACAAGCAATTTGCAAAACCAACATTTATTCGATAAGTTTTTCAAGCAATTCAAGTTTTATTACAAGTTCCCATTATGTTGTAATTCGAGAAGCATGCTTATATATTTTGTGTGAATCTATTACCCCAACACGATAGGGAAGGTCACTAGGCTCCTTCTCACCATAGGAACATAGGAAGCCAATGTACAAGTCCCACCTCCAAATGAGGGGGGTTGTTGTACTCAATATCAACATTATAAACATTATCAATATCATCATCATTATCAATATACGAGCAGTCATAATGGGCATGCAATATATGTTTTCATGTTTTTCAAAATATAATATAGAAAAATGGAAGACTAATCATAGGGAATAGTAACTCATCCAAGAAATAGCCAAGTATATAGTCAAGAGATACATAAAAGTATCTTCAATACAATCAAGGAGGAGTTATATAATGGTGTACCTTTCACCGAGGATTTCGAGTACAAAACATCTAGTAATAGGTCGACCCTTCAAGTTAGATCCTAAAACACAATGTTTGGATCAAGGGTCAAGATCAAGATATTTGGAAATCTTGTTTCAATATTCGAGATTAGGGTTACACTTTCCTAGGTCAACCTTAGGGTTAGGTCATCCACTTATGATTCATACTATATAAATATGTTTAACATTATTCAAGTGTCAATAATATTTCAAGTGTGGATGACCTACTTAGGTTTTCTAGGATCATATGTGTAAACCCTAATTTTATGATCATTATCCAAGTCATCATCAATTTCTAGATTATCATCATGGTACTTAATATAATTGGAAATCAAGATCAGATTGATGGGTCAAAACTATATCAAGTGATTTGCAAGATTAGGATCAAGATTACTCATTATAAAGATCATAACCTAGATTGAATCCAGTATAAAGATCTAGATCACTAATGATTCATTTTCAAGAGTAGATGATTCAAATATATTAGATCTAGGTTACAAGATAATCATCAGAGTCCAAATCTAGGGTCTTCAGCATTTAGTCAAGATTAACCACAAATATAGTTATTTAGACCAATTACATAAGCATGAGATCAAGATTTAGGTGTATCCGTGAGAATAGTTTAGAATCAGGCTTCATAAGTATTTTTAAACGATTCATTTGATTTTTTTTATCAAGATTGACTATTTTTTTATCATTTTTGGAGTTCGGATGCATTTTCTATGATTAAAATGAGATATGGACATTTAAATGAATATCCGAGCAGAGAGGGGGTAATTACCATAAAAGGAGGAGCGCAAAATATTTTCAACCATTAGATCCTGGGTCAGACTTGACCAACACGTCAGATCGGCAGCTGAGGGTGCCAATCTGTTGAGCATGTGAGCAAAGGAGGAGGAAGAGGAGGAGAGTGTGGCAAGGTTAGGGTCGTTCGATCCCGGTCACACTTTGACCCGCGCGAGGATCCTGCGGCTCCTGGGAGGCTCTCCCAACCTGACTAACCTGCTGGTGCCCTACCTGGCCCATGGCATCATAGCGGCGGAGCAAAAAAAATAGTGGAACTGTGATGAGGTTGAGAGGGGGAATCAGGGATGCCGTCGGGAATCGTGAGAGCAAACTGAATCCATAGGTGGGGATTTTATAGGCTAGGGTCTTGGGATTTTTAGGGTTTCGAGAAGGTGGCCATGGTGCCGGACAAAGGATGTAAATAGTGACTCGAATGTTCTTGAACACAGGGATTTGAGGGGGGATAAGGGTCATTTGAGTTCGTATTGGCAGTGAGAGAATTTTGGTTCGATTTAATTTTTAAAAGGAGTCAAAATGAGCCCATTGTATCTCAATTTCGAGTATGTCCCTCTCTACAATCAGCGGGAGGTAGGGGATGATCCCCTGGCTGCTCGATCAGGCCTCGAATCTGTAGGAGCTTGATATGAGGGTCAGGGTTCGTCCCCTGGAGGCCGAGGATCCCTGGTCTAGAAAAGGTCGATTAAAAAGCAAATAAAAGGGTATTTTAGCACATAACTTCAAAAATTCGTAGTAAATCGTAAGAACGTCCAATTGTTCTCAAATTTGGACCACGACTTCAAAAAAACGTGGAGAATATATATATAAAGTTTGAGGATAATATGATGGAGTTTGATGGATCAATTTTTCTTCTTTGGACAAGGTGATGATTTAATCAAATTTAAGGTGTTATAATGTGTATAAAATCTACATTGCTCACCATATTTCAAATTTGAGTACTACTATTGATTATGAAACCAAGAAAACTAATTTGGGACAATGAGTGAGTTTAGTGAGGGAAAAATAGTAATTACATCATTATAATGTGAAAATCCACTTTGTCACATCCTTCCCTCCTTAAAAAGGAATTGTGTCCCCAAAATTCAAAAATATCCTCAAAAATTGGGATTATTCAACCTAAGTCATTTTCTCAAATGTTGGGGTATCCTCAAGTATAAAATCAAAACCATGTCCTCAAATTTCAAGTAATCAAATAATCATAATTGGGATTCCATGTTCCATATCATAATCAACTTGGTACTAACACCATTTCATCATCAAGCAATTGAGTATCAAGATTAGCACATATATTGTCCAAAGTCATCATATGAGTACCAAATATGGAAAGCATCCTATTGGTCACAAATTTGGAGATATCATATTTTAGGTCAAACAAATAGAGTTCAAGTGTACAAGGTGACTTTCAATCCCAATATCTTAGGGTCTTAGACTATACATTGGCCTAGGTGGGGTTATACATCCATGTCTTGAGATTTCATATTTCAAAATTTTGAGACAACATCATATATTCAATATCATTATTTTGAGCTCAAAACCAATGAGAAGGTCCCACCCTAGTCCTAATGAGAGCTAAACCCTAAGTCATAAATCAAGAGAATCAAAATAGTCATCATTTCGAAAATTTCAAATTTTGAGAGTTTGAAGTCATTAGTCATATATCTTGTATGATCTGTAGATCCAAATAATGTGAACATAGGATTTGTATCATTATTGAGATTTGATAATCGCAAGTCACATTATTATATATTAGTATCAAGAGTCGAGATTTTTGGACATCAAAATTCATAGATCCAAAATTTTGGAGCTAGGGTTTAGATTCCTATTTAGACCTTGGGGGAGATCGCTCATCTATATTCAATATTCAGCAACAATATTCAGCAATATTTGAGCAACATATCAAAATTTCATTATCAAGGTATCCAAGGTTGATGAATGATCTAGGCCTAGGTCTATATAAGAAGTCAACCACAAGCTATAGTCAACATTGTAATATATCAAGGTCATTATCAATTCAATATTCAAGATCGAGTATCAATCAAGGGTTTAACCTATTAGGCGTAGGTCAACCAGTCCAAATAGGGTGAAAGGGAAATACCTTTCCAAACTCTAAATAATCAACAATACAAAAATTTAGAGGTATTCAAAATAGGTATATGAACTAGGTTAGGGGATTCATGAGTCAACTACTACCCTAATGTAGCATATTAGCAACATTAGACATTTTCCATTGAGTTTATTCAAATAGGGAGAATATCAATGATTAAATCATATTCCATAAGGTCATGAGATCAAAATTCAAGACCGTAATAGGGCAATAATGTCAAGATTTTACAAAGTCAAGGTAATAGTTGCATTATTTTCCTTCATGATCAAGGTAGTGGTATAATTTAGAAATCGAGGATTTAGAGCATAATAGTGCAAAATCTAGGTCCATAATCATCATATCAAAATCGAGATTGCAAAATGCATCAATAGTCAATAGGAAAAATGCTTTTTGCATCATAGTCTTATATCATGATTTTGTGAGTCTAAGACTTAGTCATTTGATAGCATGGTCAAGGTGTGTATAAAATATGATGTGAGTTTTCTTAACTATGTTTGAGTTTTAATCAACAATAAGGCAACATGGGCTTAATCAAATAGAGACCTCATCAACAATGAGGTATAAGGTATAAGTCTTTCTTATTTCACCATATCAAGATTATTAATATTGACCTCAAACATAGAAAACATGTAGTCACGTTTTGGCTAAATTGACTGTTCATGATATCACGAGACATACATGAGTATTTGGTTTCAAAATTAATAGATCAAAATCTATTTTTCAAATTTAGGTCGGATCATGGTATCAATTTTCAAGATTTAGAAATATTCATTATTCCCATGCATAAGCTACCCATAATCGAGACATCATGTGGTAAAAGTCACAAGAAAGGATTGCATGAGGGGATGAGAAGACAACCTAATCTTCATCTACATGGGTGGCTTAGGATAGTCCTTAAAGAAGAGATGAGATGCTAGAAGACTCTCTAGGGTTTCACAATAGAACCTTTAGGTCCAGTTCCAGATCAATTAAGGCCAGGTAGAGTGGGGGATCTCAGCCACTGTGAAAATGGATACGAGAAATTATGTCAGGACCCCGAGCCTAGACACCTCAATTTTCACCGTTATGGACTTTAGGGTTTCTTGGGTGTAAGAGACTTGAGAAATTATTTACTTAAAGTATATGGGAGTGTGTAAGCTCTGATACCAACTGTCACGGAACCGTTCTTACCTCAATCCCAATCTCACTGCCTAGATAGTGGTAAAGGAATTGAAGCGCCCATCCCTGAGTGGCCCGATAGGATCTATCACACTGGAATATACAATAAGAAATAATAACTCAAAAACTAGAGATATAAAGAAAAAACTAACCCAATATGGAGATATAACCAATTTGCCTTTGTCATCAGAGTATTTAGAGTGTGGAAGAGATCTTATTCAGTATTCCATTTGTATTATCTAAAATTAAGAAAATCAAGACACAATCATGCAATTGCACGGTACGCTATCAAAATCAAGTAAAACACTTTATAAGAAAATAAGTATACTTGGCAGGACTTATATTCAAAAGAACAACAAGCAATTTGCAAAACCAACATTTATTTGACAAGTTTTTCAAGCAATTCAACTTTTATTACAAGTTCCCATTATGTTGTAATTTGAGAAGCATGCTTATATATTTTGTGTGACTCTATTACCCCAATGTGATGGGAAAGGTCACTGGGCTCCTTCTCACCATAGGAACATAGGAAGCCAATGTACAAGTCCCACCTCCAAATGAAGGGAGTTGTTGTACTCAATATCAACATTATCAATATCATCATCATTATCAATATACGGGCAGTCATAATGGGCATGCAATTTATGTTTTCATGTTTTTCAAAATATAGTATATAAAAAAGGAAGACTAATCATAGGGAAAAGTAGCCCATCCAAGTAAATAGCCAAGTATACAGTCAAGAGATACATAAAAGTATCTTTAATACAATCAAGGAGGAGTTATATAATAGCGTACCTTTCATCGAGGATTTTGAGTACAAAACATCTAGTAATAGGTTGACCCTTCGAGTTAGATTCTAAAATACAATGTTTGGATCAAGCGTCAAGATCAAGATATTTGGAAATCTTGTTTCAATATTCGAGATTAGGGTTACACTTTCCTCGGTCAACCTTAGGGTTAGGTCATCCACTTATGATTCATACTATATCAATATGTTTAACATTATTCAAGTGTCAAGAATATTTCAAGTGTGGATGACCTACTTAGGATTTCTAGGATCATATGTGTAAACCCTAGTTTTATGATCGTTAACCAAGTCATCATGAATTTCTAGATTATCATCATGGTACTTAATATAATTGGAAATCAAGAATCAGATTGATGGGTCAAAACTATATCAAGTGATTTCCAAGATTAGGAACAAGATTACTCATTATAAAGATCATAACCTAGATTGAATCCATTATAAAGATCTAGATCACTAATGATTCATTTTCAAGAGTATATGATTTAAATATATTATATCTAGGTTACAAGATAATCATCAAAGTCAAAATCTAGGGTTTTCAGCATTTAGTCAAGATTAACCACAAATAGAGTTATTTAGACAAATTACATAAGCATGAGATCAAGATTTAGGCGTATCCGTGAGAATAGTTTAGAATTAGGCTTCATAAGTATTTTTAGACGATTCATTGTATTTTTCTGATCAAGATTGACTATTTGTTTATCATTTTTGGAGTTCGAAAGAATTTTCTATGATTAAAATGAGATCTGGACATTTAAATGAATATCCGAGCAGAGAGGAGGTAATTACCAGAAAAGGAGGAGCGCGGAATATTTTTGACTGTTAGATCCTGGGTCAGTCTTGACCAGCACATCAGATCGACGGTTGAGGGTGCTAATCTGTTGAGCACGTGAGCAAAGGAGGAGGAAGAGGAGGAGAGTGTGGCAAGGTTAGGGTCGTTTGATCCCGGTCACAATTTGACCTGCACGGGGATCTTGCGGCACCTGGGAGGCTCTGCCAGCCTGACCAACCTGCTCGTGCCCTGCCTGGGCCATGGTAGCATAGCGGCAGAGCAAAAAAAAATGGGGGAACGACGATGACATTGAGAGGGAGAAATCAGGGATGTCGTCGGGGATCGTGAGAGCAAATCGAATCCATAGGTGGGGATTTTATAGGCTAGGGTCTTGGGATTTTAGGGTTTTGAGAAGGTGGCAATGGTGTCAGCCAAAGGATGTAAACAATGGCTCGAATGTTTTTGAACATAGGGATTTGAGGGGGGGAAAGGGTCATTTGAGTTCATATTGGCAGTGAGAGCATTTTGGTTCAATTTAATTTTCAAAAAAAGTCAAAATGAGCCCATTGTATCTCAATTTCGAGTCTGCCCCTCTCTGCAATCAGCGGGAGGTAGGGGATGATCCCCTGGCCGCTCGATCAAGCCTCCAATCTGTGGGAGCCTGATCCGAGGGTCAGGGTTCATCCCCCTGGAGGCCACAGATCCCTGATCTGGAAAAGGTCGATTAAAAAGTAAATAAAAGGGTATTTTAGCACATAACTTCACAAATTCGTAGTAAATCATAGGAATGTCCAATTGTTCTCAAATTTGGACCACAACTTCACAAAAATGTGAAGAATATATATATATAAAGTTTGAGGATAATATGAAGGAGTTTGATGGATCAATTTTTCTTCTTTGGACAAGGTGATGATTTAATCAAATTTAAGGTGTTATAATGTGTATAAAATCCACATTGCTCACCATATTTCAAATTTGAGTACCACTATTGATTATGAAACCAAGAAAACAAATTTGGGACAATGATTGAGTTTAATGAGGGCAAAATAGTAATTACATCATTATAATGTGAAAATCCACTTTGTCACACATACTATAAAGAAGTTAAGGACCAACCCCTCCTATGCAGGATACGCTTCAGTGAGGATGTAAATCAAGTCTAAACTCATGGGATAAAAAATTGAAGGGTTTATTCTTCTATGCATGTACCTTATAATTATTGTTTGAGTTCTGAATTTCTTGTTGATACTTGTTTTATGGTTTTAAGATTGTCAATTTTCTTGGGAATGGTTTACTATCATGTCCATCTATAGGTTAATGATTTCAAATTAGTAATATTATTACTATTCAATCAAATAGAATCAAACTTTTTCAAAAAGGATAGCAAAACATTTTCAATTCAAATCAATCTTCCTTTCAAAAAGGTGAACAATATCATTTAGTCAAACCAAAATCTTTCAATAGATTGATATTCCTTTACAAATCCAATCGGAATCTTTCAAGGCTAACAAAAAAAATTAATCAAAATATTTCAAAGGTTATAAATCTTTTCAATATCTTTCAAATATGGATAGTCCATTCAAATCAACTGCCTACTTTGAAGCTTTGTAGTGACTAGATGATTTTTAGTGCGACTAAGATGTCACTTTCCATTACATGGTCCGCTCATGACATATGATCTTGGACTATGACTCAAAACTAAACCATCACACCCCTTTCACATTCATACCTATATGGTCCTAGACTATGACCTTATATTAGACCTCAACCCACTTCATATTAGGATTTTGAGATACCTCGGCATTTTCCCTCCCTTTTGGCCCTCTTACCGCTTTAAAGAGGGAATTTACTTAGAGGAACTTCATCAAATCAAGAAAAGAGACATGGACTCTAGTTGATGACCAAAGGAAGAAAATGGATGATTGAGTACAGTCATTGGTATTAGCTAGGCCACATTAAAATTAGCCACCCAACTCCTACTCCTTCCTCCCTATTTAAATAACCCTTTTGAAGGCACTCTAAAAAGGGGTGTCGCATTACACTAGCCATGCAAGAGAATTCATCATCTTACAATCAGCTCTTTCAACCACCTATATGGAGCATTTACAAGTACATTGTGTAAAAATCGAGAAACATGTCTACCTAGCTTACCCAAGCACGGGTTAGTCACAAGCCATCTATCTCGCTTTCCATTAAATATGATCACATGACACCATGCTTTTTAATCATGCTAACTTGAATTTCAGGCATCACGGGA
The DNA here is from genome assembly GCA_963693085.1 of Alisma plantago-aquatica. Lineage (NCBI taxonomy): Eukaryota > Viridiplantae > Streptophyta > Magnoliopsida > Alismatales > Alismataceae > Alisma > Alisma plantago-aquatica. The sequence continues at coordinate 145,212,808 of OY856411.1, read as the reverse complement.
ACCCACAGGATCTCATACTTCACTTGATCCCATAAATAAGCAACTAAGATGTCAAGGGCAAGCAACACGGACCAACAATCTAAGGGTAACGGTAAATGAGATGTTGATAACAGAAAGCTACACATGATGGTCGAATGAGAGAAGCCCAAGAGGTCAGGACAACTTCTAAAGCTTCCCATTCCCGGAAATCCTACCATGCGGTACACCAGAATAGCAAACAAGCATTATTTTCATGCACACATATGGCACTGATTACATTAGGAGGTGCACCATACAAAATTTGTAGGATAAGGAATTGCATGTGCCAATTCATGTACACATTCCTTTGCATACAACATATAGAACCCTTGTCTGCATCAACATGGGCATTTCCAACTAGAGCCTTATTAGTATCTTCCGCGCATGGATCCGGGCAACATTAGTGATTCCAGAGTCTGTGGTTTTAGCTTTTACTTATAGTGTTTCTGTCCTCACAAATTTACAATACATTCACAAAGATGATCCAAATGAGCCTGGATTGAGAATTATTTAAAGTAGGGGGCAATTATATGCCTTACCCTTCTGCCATAGTCTGCATCCACCACCATTGATCAAAAGTTGAAATGGACAAAGACTAAGGTGGTTGATTCAACATTAGGAATAGTTTTAATCCTAGTCAACAATTGTAAGCAACAACAACCAACCATATAAATAGCTCTAGTCTAGGTGCAACAACCACAAGCTACTAAAATCATAGCACCACAACAACAATTGGATCAAATGAGTCCACCTAATACTCAATGCTTCCCACCTCAATATATACCACTACAATATCAATTTCAACCAAATTGGTTTTATGGATGCATACCACGACCTTTCCAACTTCCTATGTAGCAACCAATGGCTATCAATTAGCTTAATACATGTACCCACCACCAATGGCAGAATCATCAACAATGTCTCTCGTAGTAGAAGAACCTATCAATCAAAGAAGAAAGTTCACACCCTTTCGGAGCTCCACTCAGTTCTATACTCCCCATCATCAAATATTTTCTTGAATTCTTTTCTATAAAGGAACCATGGATTCCATTTCCAAAGGTTATCATGGTAATGCCTTTTTTTTACTTTTACAAATCCAAGGTACACAAGACAAATGTGTTGCATGCCCTCAAGCATGCTTTTCAGGAGTTAGTCGAATCCAATGAGGTCAATACATTTACACCTAAAGAGATGCCATAAACATTAGAAAATGTGCATATAATACTATCATGAGAAGATTCAATGCTTGCCTCTATCGGCCCCTTGAAATAAACTCTCAAGAATTGGTCCCAAAGTGCTCATGTTATTACTATTATCCAGGAGAAAAAAAAATATTCATGTAAGCACATAAAAGCCAATTGCAATACAAGGGACATGCCTAGAACAAAAAACTTTCCCAATGAAGGTCTAAAAGTGTCAACCAACAAATCTCATAGCTTAGGATTCCTCAACCTACATTGGTTATTATCACCATCCCTACAATGATGATTCATTCTAAAGCACCTAAGTCAACTACAACACATATGATGGCTCGCACTACCTCGGCAGAGATCCCTTCACCCCTTGATAAGGGGAAAACAAAGATAACCATATATTAAGGAGTCCTTATTAATATTATTGAAGAAAAGAACAATGAAGTTTGTATTTCTACTATTAATAATAAGAAAGTGTCTCCTACTCTAGTACTTTATGAAGAAACCAATCCCAAAGGCCTCGAAATAATTCAATTCCTTGATGAGTCAGAAGGGAAGGTGTCTCTAGATGAGGTCGTGTAAAGTTTTACCATACATAGAGAAGTTGTAATGAAAATGCTCAAGGAGCTTATGTTTCTAAATATGTGAGACCAAAAATCACTTGCAACTACAAATAGGTTAATTACAACACACCTGATCTCTTTTTTGAAGATGAGATACCCAAAGGAGGAAAACAAAACCTACCCCTTCAAATTGCTTCTATCTATAGAGATTTCAAGATTTGCTCGTGCTTTATCAACAATGGGGCATGCCTCAACATATGTCCCCTCAAGATGCTTATCGGCCTAGAAGATAAATTTTGACCTACAACCAATGATTAAGAAAGTAACATCCTTTAATGGTGCCTTAAATTATGCATTAGGGGAGATCACCCTTGATCTACAAACTAGACCATAAACCTTATCAGTTTTGGTCATCGTTATGGAGCTAAGTCCTCCTTTCCACCTCCTTTTGGGAAGGTCATGTATTCTCCATAATTGGGTGGTCCCCTCATCACTGCATTACAAATTCAAGTATCAGTTGGGGAACACCATCGTCACAATTCATGTTGATAGTTCAAGCTCCACCATTTCTTGAATATAATTAAATGATGTGTGCCTCATATTTGAAATGATGCATGTCACCTCTACCAACTATGTGGCGCTATGGAGGAGAAAACCACGTGGTCTTCCATATGATCCATAGTTTTTCTCCTAGCAATTATAGGAAATGAATGTGTGTGTGGATCAAGGCATGGGGGTCATGCAACAAGGGTGTATCGAAATTGTTTAGATACCATGAAGAAGAAAGGGATTGGGCTTGGGATTCTATGGACCATCATATGAATGACCCAGACTAATAGATGGACATCATATTGGAGGTTCATAACATTGTGTCCCACTATGACTATTTTGACCCATAAAGGTTACCTCAATTGTATGTTGTTGGCCTACAATATAAGTGAGGAAGCCCGATAAATTGAATTGGATGAAGAATATTGGATCGCGGTATTCTATAGGTGGGACCTAGGCTCTGAGTGTAGGGTTCCCCATCTTACTTTCCATGAATAATAACCAAATTGAAGAAGGATCTGACAGATTCAAATCCATTGTCCCAGTTATGGTGTCATATCTCATGCAAGAGATCAATGAAGATGACCATGACAACAAACCCAGGGTTGCCTCTAGCATCTGGTACTAACTGATAACACCCAAATTTAGGCATTTATGCTAAGTGTAAAGAAGCAAAACCACCTCCTTACTAAAAATTTGAACAATAGAACCTCTAATCCAAACACACATCAAAGGTAAGCTTAGAGTGGGTGTAAATTTTTTGAAATCTTTATTAATGATATACAAAACAACCAAAGTGTATCAGTGGAATAAAAACATGACTATATTCAATTATAAAACCAGGGGACATCTTAAACTTACATCATAAGGATCCATGTAGAGGAAATATAAACCACCTCAAGATTGTCTCCAAGAACAATCTAAGTCCAGGTCAACATGCCTTTTCTTCCAGGCCCTCCACCTAGCATTGGAAGCATACCCCAGCGAAAAGAGAAAAATAGAAAACATCAGCAAAGGCTGGTATGTGCATACTAAAAAGGAAATTGAGCAATTTGTAAAGAATAAGGGACATCAAAATAAAAGGCTTCCCATGTAAGAGATAAGGACTACCCACATGGGCATAAAAGATATGATTCATCATCATCATAAAAGAAGATACTTACCATAATTAAAATAATAAAGTAATGCCACATAAGCACATGTCATAACCATCATCTTACATGCATGTGAGATAAACATAGCCCTAGAACAATATAAACACAAAGGCGGCCAAGTCTCATAAACTTGAAATCTGATAGAGAAAGTAATACTGCCAATCACCCAAATATATATATATATATATAATGGGCCAACCTTCATAAAGTTGAAAACCCTGGGTACGAGGTTCCTTTCCATCCTAAAAGAGCAGGAAATATCACATCTGCTCGGTAGGAAATAACACATCTTCCATAAACAAAATCAATGCAATTACACTACTCTAGTACTATTGAACCACATAACCTATAAAATATAGAGGCAAGTAAGTAGTATAGTCAGAATTATACAATGTTGCCATCACACAATGGATAACACAAAAATATAAACATCCACTTCAAAGTGGGCACATAACAACATAAAAGACCAACATGCACCAAGGCACCAGATAAGAGTTAAGAGAATATCCAAGACCACAATAAGCAAGATCGTTCACATGAACCATGATATAAAGAGATAACACATATTGTGTAGGCCAAATTCAAGAGAATGAAAAGATAGGTGAATTTCTCAATATAGAGTAATAGGGGATACAACATACCTCAACTTTAGAGTTCAGAGTCCAAAGTCACTTCTAGGTCCAAGCCTAGGCATCCAAAGAACCTATTAAGCATATAGGTAGATTTAGGGTTAGGTTTCCATTAACTATTCAAAACCCTAAAAATTGTTTTTTTATTGCTAATCAATTAGGTTATAAAAAACATGCCATGTTTTAGGTTATATCTTCCTGAGATCAAAACATATTTTATTATATTTTTCTAACATATATATTTTTAGTTATGAATTTTACAAGTTATTACTTATTTTGATTAATCCATTAAAATCACATGATTTCAACATTGGATTTAGGAAACAAAACCAACACCATAAGAAAGCCCTTATTTTTCTGAATCCAATGACTATTTATTTGTAATTTTTTTATCAGTATATAATTAGTTATGAATTTCTAAAGAACAACCAATCAGAAAAATCCATGTAAGCAACACACAAAACTGAGAGAGAGAGAGGGCGAGCGAGCTAGCCTCGCATGACGTGGACCAATCTACAAAAGCCACATCAGTCAACCAGGGGCTCGGTCAGTGCCAACTAGGCTTTCACCAAACAAAAGGAAAACAAAATGAAAAGTCACAAATACCCTCATACGAGGTCAGAGAGCAAGGCAAGCGAAGAACGGGGGCAAAATCATAAACCCACACAAAGCTATCTTCAACCCCTCACTCACACGCCATGGCGGCAGAGTTGAGGACCAAAATTGGGTGATTTTTATATACATGACCAAACTCAGCAATGAAGATATCGAAAGAAAGCTTGAGCAAAGACAAAGCTGGCCATACCTTCAATTCGATCGGAGGTCGAGTGGAAAGAGAGAACAATCTGCCACAAAGTTTGGGCTACCCGTCAATATCTGGCAATACATGACCAAGATATGATTCGATTGAGTTGAGAGGATTGTTTCACGGACCTCCAGAAAGTCGAGGGTGAAGGTATATATAGGAAAGGTTGGGTAGGGAGTCGAGTAGACAGTTGCCTGAACTTGCTTGTTGGGAAAGGTTTGGGGATTCACAATCCAAGAAGGAAAAGTTAGGGAATGTAAGGAAGGGAAGATGTGGATTTCTCTCCCGATCACAACGTAAGAAAAATCTCAAGAATCAGTGGAGGAGGGAGAGAGAAAGATGATTTTGAAAAATCTGAGTATAGAGCAATCTGGGTCGGGCTCCTACTCAAGGTAGGAGACGACTGAATTCCATCCATCCAAGATCCAACAGTCACCATGAAGAGGTGCATAAGTGAAATTTGAGTGTCCAAGAATCATAGAGTGACTGTGACAAAATTGATTTTATTTAATAAAGTGACATTGCATTATTACTCCTTTTCTCATTCCTCTTTTGAGGGCACAAACGAATCCCAAATTAGATGAAATTTTGCACATATGCTAATTAAAGCATGCAGATTCCAATTATGTAATTAGATTTGCCTTTCGAGAACCTTAGATATGTTATTTAATATATTCTTTGTTTCTCTTTCATGATGCATTAATGACACATAGCTTATCCAAATTAGGTGAAACTTCATCCACAAATTAACTTAAGTTTGTTGAATATGAATTTGCCTTTATTTCCAACTTTTGGTGTCATGAATTACATTTATTTAGTAATTACACCTTTTAGGAAGTTTCTTTCTCCTAACTTACCATGTTATTTCAAGGTAGTTCAAATTAGATGAGAATTGACATGTAAGCTTATTTTACCGTGTAGATTATGAATTTGAGGTTTATTTCCACTTTTGTGACATATTTTTATGAGATATGTCATCTAGCCCACTAATGGCCCATTAACTTAATTACTCATTCAAATTAGTTCTTTATCATCATATTACCACCAAATATATTATGTGACACATTAGATTACATTATCCATGCATTAGATTATTAGGATCACTCTAACCTCAACCTTGTTTGATCAACTCAAAAGGTCAAAGTTCTAGGGTAGGGTCCAAGATCCGATATGTTACACTAAGCATTTATTTATAGTTTCATGCCATTATAGCCTTAATATGCCCAAGATAACTCTAGACACTTATCTTTTAGTCATTCATATATTTTCAAAGGTAGAGTTTCTCAATTAGCCAATTTTGAGACTTGCATGCATAGAACTCAAGAAGACATTAAATCTCCAACTTTTTTCCTAACGAACCTGGTCAGGTTCATCACCAGATTTTTGTAGCAGTCAACGTTAGTGACCGTTGAACCTCTTCACTGTCAGCGACCACTAAATTTATATCACAGTGACCGCTGAGCCTCGTTCTCCATCAGTGACTATTGAAACTCCATCGGTCACCAAAGATCCCCACCTAACGATTGTTGAAGCCAAAGATCTAGTTTTAGCTGAAGAAATATGATCTAAGACCTTAACATGGTCGGGTTGGTCTCGACCCGATTGGGATCATCACTGAGTATCACAAATAAAACCTTAGTGACCGCTAAAAATTCAACGATCTTCCAGCATCAGTGATCGCCAAACAACAAGCAACCACTAAAACATTAGCAACCACAGAAGACTAAAACATCAGTGACCGCTAAAAAGTTGACAATCTTCCAGCATCAACGATCATCAAATAAAAAGCAACCACTAAAACATTAGCAACCACAGAAGACTAAAACATCATTGACCACTACCACACAATGCCGTCAGCGAATCTTGGGCATGAACCCAGTCGGGTTCACTACCAAAAAATCAAGGATCACTAGAATTTCATATCATCGACAACCATTGAGAAAGTAGTGATCACTTTACACATACGCTCTGCCTATCCTATAAATGCATGCCCCTTACTACCTAGCAAAGGGTTTGGACGGTTCAATTGGTTCCTTTTCCTAGTTCCAGAGACAACTTGTTCCTAGGGATATGTGGGAGAGCTCCAAGGTCTAAAAGGGATAAAGAGCACACCCTATGTTCACCCATTTGATTTGCCTCCATCCACCATCATCTTCCACCATCATCCACCCATTTTCTATCTATTCCCAGCCACCTTCACCTCATTACGGACATCCAAGATGCTGTTTGAGGCAGAATCAAAGAGAAAGGAGGTCAAGGAGTCTTGAAGATCAAGGAGGGAAACCCAAGTACAATATACAACTTTCCTGGAGGCTAGGGAGTAAGAGAAACCTCACTTCCACGGGTTAAATCTCTTCTTCTAGCTCTTTCTTCTACTTCTCTCCTTAGTTTCTATATAAATGATGTTTTTCAATCTTTGTTTGATGCCAACTATGCTTGTCCATGGCTAGTTGAGATCCTTATTGGCTATGTAGCTTTTATTGGGAATGTTTATGTACTTTTACCTTATGCAAGTTGTTTTATTCTAGATCTAGTTTTTCTTATGTTCTATCTTCTCTTTTCGGAAATGATTGATGATTTGGTTGATCGCTTTCTTGCTTGAACTTCCATTTCTACCAAGATTGAGAGATTATTTGTAGAAATGGGTAAGAGAATGAAGTTTGAATCAAAATTAGAGAGGATTATGTCTAAGGGAGGATCAACATAGAACACCTATCAAATAAATCCGATCTAAACCTTAGATCCTATTAGGCTCAGTTGAACACAGTCGGGTTTACCCAAATCCAATCGAGTTCATCTCTGCCCGCTCGGGTCCATGGCATGTATTCTGTAGAGATCCTCTATTGTTCCTAACATATCCAACTAGACATGAGAAGGTATCCATAATATTCAGAGGTTTTCAGTCATTATCCTAGAGAGAAGTTTTGGATCATTGATGGGGCTTTAGTCACTTGTGCAAGAGTGAGTGGGATGACCTTATAGGAGCAGTTACCATAATATGTGCTACATTTAGAAGCTAGATTCTTGATAGGGTGTTTGAGGCTTGTATATACTAGAGAACGGGTGCATAGACTTCCCCATTTGTGGTTACATATCTAGGAACTCCTTCTTTTGATAAGTAGGATTCGACGGACTCTGTTTCATTTACTTTCTTTTGTTTGGTATCATTTTGATAGACTAGTTCTAGTTCTTTTACATATATCAACTATTAGTTTGGCTTAACTGACATAAAAGCGACATCTTAAGCATCTTAAATGTCCCCACGCCCTTGTGTTCAATCCCGTATATCTATTTTGACCTTGTATTGAGTTGTAGGGGTCCTTGAAGATTTCGGGTTATAAATTTAAAAGTATGATTCACCTTTGGGATTTCCCATGTGCTTTTTGGGTACGCTCTCAAGGCCTATCAACATTATGGTGCCATTGTTGGGGATGTGGTTTTCCATATTTATGCACCCAAAGATTTTATTGCATCCATAAGCCTGTATATTTATGCAAAGTTATTCTTTGGTTTTGCACATATCTATTCATACATACTAAATAGTTGTCCTTTTTATTATACTATTTCAGCCATGGACCTTGTGTCAACAAGGTAGGTTATCTTGTCCACATGTCCTCCCAAATTTTTCTACAGGCCTAACTGATGGAAAATAATTGAAATTCATTATCTACTACTAGACGTGCTATATTTTCCCCATAATCATCATATGTAGACATTTTAGTAAAGGAGATTTTCGATCATCCCCAACCTCTGCAATGTTGTGGGATCAAGAATTGATCAGAGAAGTTGTGCTAGCCGAAGAAAGTGTTGATGCACTCACCTCCTCTTTATCACTTCATATCCAAGAACAAGTCGATCTGCTTCGGAAGCTATTACAAAGGCAGGATTATCAACTCCAAGTGGCCACTGAGATCATGGACCATAGTAGAAATATACTTCAAACTGTTGAACAAGGTTTTATCCAAGTGAATCAATTTGATATAGAGGATTTACAACAGTAGAGCATGGCATAATTGACGAATTTTGAAAGAATTTCTTCCCAAGTCGAACAACTTCATGATAAGGATGTTGTACAAGGCAATAGACTTCAAGAGATTATCAATTTAGTTACTATGTAATTACAAGAGCCAGAACACAATCATGAAGATTGCAGACACATAAACCACTCCATTGAACTCAATGAGGAACATATGTCACCTTCATACTCGGGCGACCAGGTCGAATCACCGAGATTTTTGTGTTAAGACTCACTCAACCAAGGGGGGGTTCACTTAATCTATATGGTTCATCTGAAATATCAATGAAGGAATCACAAAACCAACAAATATGGTTTGAGGAAGATGATCACTTATATACTCCTCAGGGCATCCAAGCAACCTTACAACTTGAGGATCAGTTTGAGCATCCTGAATCAACCTTTATCCCAAACCAAGGTAATTCCTCTCAAATCGGGACTTTTCACTTTGTTTCAAGTAGCATGGATAGTATGTCTTGGAATAACTTGTTTGAGAAGGATGACGACAATTGTTCAAATTGGGGAAGTGAGTACAGTGATGATAATGATATGGAGCATCATGAGCTGACATTTGCTACCATTCCTTTATAGGGATTGATAGGCATTGAAGGAGTAGGATGGACATTTCATCACAACATGGTTTCCGAGCATGAAGATGACCCAGACACCACAGAATAATGATAAGCTTGTGGTAGTAGGATTGTATTTGAACCTATCTAAGTTCACTTCATGTTCTAACATAGATTGGGGGATTTAGATTTTTAACGATGGATTTTCATAGTGTCAACCCTCAAATTCATAGGTGGAATCATCCAACCCACCTTGCATGGACACTTGTAGGCATACACATCAAGATACTTACATATGAGAGAGCCCTCTCTTTTCAAGGAATTCACTCCCATGCAGTCGAATATCATCTCAGCACAAAGAGGAGTACATTGAGTCAAGATACAATATCTCACAACCTCAGACTCGAGATGTAAATCATTTATTTTCTGATAGTCACCATAGCAATAAGCAGGTAACCCAAAACCAAAAACTACTAATTTGGGATCCGAGTGTAAGAATCATGGGGCAGTGACCCCCTCTTCCTTAAAAAGTTTTTCTTTCTTAATTCTGCATAATAAACGTTGTTTCAAATTTTATAGCACTGATTTTTATTTCCTCTAAATGTTCAAATTTATTTATTTCCATTTGTATCATTTAGATATTGCTTATTACACTGCATGCATATCTATCACCTTGCCAATATAACTGCTATGGTATAGCTTTGAAAGAAAAATGATTCTACATATCTATTTGGATTGAAATGAATTGAGTTTTGTTTTCCCCGATGATTTAAGATTTTCAATGTTGGAACCCAACCACCTAGGGTATGAACTCGACCAGGTATTGGTTGAACCTGACCATGTTAACTTTGAACCCGACCACCTGGTGAAAGGTTCCAACATAAAGCGTTCTTCCCTACTCTGATAGAAAAAATTTGACTTTATGCTCCAGACCGTTTCTCTTGGCTTCTAGTTGTACCTTTTTAATTTTCTCTCATTTTCACATGTGTGGAGCCAGATTTTCTAGGATAAACGAGACTGAGTCCACTGAAAAATAGTCGGGTACAACCTTTTTTGTCTAGATTTCCACTTAGTTGTCAATGGTTAAAAGATGAAAAGTAGATAGACAAACCCGTCAAATCAATAGTCTGACACGTCTGTTAGTGGCTGGCCATTTTTAGTCTCACACACTTCCATCATAAACCTTTTGATCGAGTTTTGGAATCACGTCAGTTGAGTTTTGACAAGTGGAGCTGACCAGGTTCACCTAAATCTGATCGGGTTCATAGTTTGTCTTTTCTTATGCCAAAGTGCATCGTTGTCCCACCCCCTGACCAGTCAATTGGTCAAAAGTTAGTCAAACTGACAGGGTTGACAGTCTGACATGTTAGTCAGTCATTAATAGATGTCAGTCTGATGGTCGGATAACCATCTTTGAACCATTGACTTTTGACCACTTTTTGCATCGAATTTCACCCCTGAACCTTCCCGGGTTCACCCCATAGTGGTCGGGTTCAACTAAGCCCAACGCATCCTATGCCTATAAATTGTTGGGGCGAGGCTTAATTCTCCACAACATATTCCTCCCCTACCTTCTAACTCTAGACAAAACTTCTATCGCTTCCACTAGGAGTCCCCTCCCTCCACCCCTCAGTTTGAGGCTGATCTGCAACAACAACTTCCACTAATAACACTGATCTTCCCAGCAGCGACCGTAGTGTCAACCTAGCTACAGCATCACCCTATGCTCCCAACATGTTGCTACACCTCACTGGAGGCAACGACAAGCTATAGCAACACCCACCACCAGTAGCAACCATCTATCCAGTCACCAACTCGCTACAGCAATCCAACCAGGCCGCTAATTCAAATAGCAATCACAGCCAAATGACAACCAACAATAGCACGCCAAACTGGCATCTGCATTGGCGACATCGCCCTACCAATAGCAAAAAAGATAAAACTTGATTTGTCCCCACCTGTCATGCCATAAGATCTATGAACCTGACTTCTTCCACCACAAAACGGTCATGTCCAGCCCCAGTGGGAGTTTTTCTGACATCACCAACATGATGTTTCCACCTCGACCCGGTTAGGTAATGTACCGACAACTCCACATCGCCACCATCAACCCCCCAACTTCTAGCCCAAAATGATAGGCTTAAGTACCAACAGCGGAAGCAACAAACCAGCCAACCCGACCATGTTCAGCCTAACCTGGTCGGGTCCATCTTATGTCATCATCATGGATGCAATCAAGAACAGCCTACAAAAGTTCAAACATATGGTGACAAGAAAGAAGGGTGAAGAGAGATCTTCTTCACCAGTGGGGCATGATGGTTGACACCCACCTCACTCCACACAGACCATGAACCTAACCTACGAAGATGAGAGCATGCATTTGACATCGTCTGGGTTTGGGTCGCACAAATTTAATTTGGATTACAGATGTTTTTCCACCACAGTGATGGATGCATTCAGTGGCAAATTATATGGTGTGGAGAATATTTCTAATGAGATTTGGTCCAAGTCACACTGTGACTCAGGGCTATGCACTTCACTAGGACACCAGGAAGGCCCGTCAAGAGAGGTCGTGCATCGAGCCTTGTTAGTAGAGGATAATCACTGAGATTCCATAGAGAGGTCAGCATCCTTACACTGATAGACTTCATAATGCAACTCAACTCAGAGTGGTTGACCCCAATCAACTCCCTTTGATATCCTCTAGAGCCTCCTCCCTGATCCTAAATTCCAGTCAATTAAATAAAAGTAGCTATTTTCGGTACTGAGCAAAGACAAGTTGAAGCTCGTCAGACCGAAGTACATTGACACCATTACCTTAATGCAGTTGGGCATATAGGACAAGGTAGATGGATACCTAGCAGTCATTGACCTTGACATCCTCGCATACTCACAGTGTGATGATTACTGTAGACTCACCTACGAGTTCTATGCTACTTGAGGCTCCCGAGGATGCGCATCACAAGGTCCTTTATTTCTGCCTGTTGAACCAAAGGTGATAGGTCACTGAAGACCAACTCAACATTTGGTGTCACGCTCTACATAAGACAACATAGAGATATCCATGGGGTTTTGGATTCAAGAGAGAGTGATTTCAACCCCCACCAATCCTGGAAGATGATCACTAGGGAAGACACATATGTTGCAAGTTCAGCTAAATCCTTGCACATCTACAACCTCGCACTTCATTATCTACATCGGGTGATCATGAACTGCATTATGGAGAAGCAGGACAGTCAAGGGGTAGTCATCATGGCTGACCTCTACATTATGTGGTGTGTCGTGATAGTAAGGAAAGTGAACATGGCAACTTTCATAATTCATGACTTTCACAACTCTTTTAAGAGGTAGCACAACTTCATGCCCATGAGTACACCATTATGGTGTGTCATCTTGGGGTCAGTAATGATCAATTCTTCTTCATGAGGGACAAAGATATGTGGACCAAGTTGGACTTGGACTACCCAATGCATGTTGTTGTGATCAAGCACTACAACAGAGGATTTCTCTAAATCTTTGGTCACAATAGGCACAAGATTGTATCGCCAGCAAATGTAGGGTTCACATGTCATACACTAGTCATGGACGTTTCCCCCCTGGATGCTCAGGGAAATGTACCTCAGGATGGAAGAACTACAAGTGCATCTGCTTTGACACCACAGGAACCAGGATCCCAAGAGGTAGAGCAGCATGTCGGGGCAACCTTCCATGACATCCCACATCAGGAATTGCCCCACACTGAGATGTCTTCTTCTTCTTATCAGCATCATCCCAGCCTGAGGAATATACCCCCAACTTCGACATCGAGAACCTTTAAGACATGCTAATAGGCTTCATGGAAGATTCGAATTGACATTTTGATGCAGTGGAGCAAGACTTGCAGTACCTTATACAGAGGTTTGACACAGTCTTCCCACCATCAACATATCATCCATTCCAACATCTACCTTAGGACTTCATCCAGTCATTCCTGTACCAACAAGGATGCACTAGGAGTATAAGAATCAACTGGGTGGCACCTAAGACCTCAACCAGTACCTCAACATAGATTCCTAGTAGTATCTATATCACTTACCATCCACGACTTGGGATTTGCTCGAGGATGAGAAAAATTTTAAACTTGGGGTGGCAGGGTGTACCACCATATATCTTTCCTGCTTTCCACTTCCCTTTTATCTTTCCTTATGTATACATGTTATCTTTCATATCCCTTGCATTTAGAGTAAAATTAGAGTAAATTTTCAAATTTGTAAGAATTTGTTGCATAATTTGTAGCTTTTCATTAAAATGCTTATCCATGCACTTAAATGCTCAATTTTCAACTTAAAACTGTTTGATCTCCTTCTTGACTAGCTCATTGACTCTTTCCTTAAGTTTGGGAATCAACCTAAGGTTATTCATAGTTTAAAACATTATTCCCTTGATCTATGTTGTGAATGAAAAAATGTGATTTGGAACTATTGGAAGGGCTTGAGTTGGAAGCTCCAAGCCGCATTATTCACGAACTCGCCTCTACTATAAGGATCTCTGAATCATAATAATTATTGTTTACACTAGTATCAAGTAGGTAGTGATGATTTTTTTATTTGTAATCAAATCGAAGTGCTCTCTTTGATGGTCTATGTGCCCTCTCACCTTAGATTGAGTCAAAATGATGAAAAATTTAAAATTTACAAAAGAGACTTAGCTGCCCACAAATCCCAAACTATTCAAAATGGCTCTCACCCAAGCCTATAAATTAGAATGTAGAGAATAAAAGCATGCGTGCTATTAATATGAGCATTTGTTTTCTCTTTTAGGAGAGTTGAGGATGACGCCTGACCGGAGTATGACTGTGCTTATGAAGGTGGGTATGTTGTACCTGGTAGTGCTACCCTGAAAGCTCATTAGAGAGTCACTAGAAAACCCCTAGGAGACCTATGAGATCATCCCAGTAGTAGGGTTGGTTTGAGCGCAGTATGAGGAGCTCGTCTCACTACTTTGGGCCAACTGGCTCAGACTGTATGGATTGTTGCTCGTTACATGGATCAACCTGATGCATATTGGTTTCCTCATAAGTCATTAGAGTCTTTTTGTTTTTGTTGCTTCTTAGGACCCGAATAAGTGGGAGGCACATTGTTCGTGATTGGTTTACATGAATACATGATAATATCTCATTACTAGCCTCCATCACCCGCATGCTCATGTATGTGACAATGATTTAATGTAGAATTATAATGATTCAAACCCTCATGGGTACTAACAAGTTGCTATAAATATGCTTAATCTTTCCTAGAGGCTCTTTGATTTTAATTTAACATGGTTTTGCTTGATTGGTGGGGGTTTGTTCTGAAACAACATGGATCATGAGAATTGTTGTTTTTTACTATTTTCTTAACCCTAGTGTATATCACCAAGATTAATTTGGATGTTACCCTTTTTGTTCTTTGAGCACAGTCTTGCTTGAGTACAAGTTATGCAACCCTATTTTAGGGCTCCATCCTATGTCTTTTTGCATTATAATCACATCTAAACATTGTAGATTGCAAGTTATTTCCTACAATGTGAACTTTTATGTCAAATGCACTTATACCTCCTTTTGTGTGTTTTTCAAGGTCCTTATGCATGCATTGATGCAAGGGAGGGAGATGAAGAACATATTTGGGTTCGTGCACCCTAAGATTGTGTTGGTATGTATGCCCAGAGAGCCAATCATATGATGATTGGGATGAGGCATTAGATACATGATTTGATAATTAATAATAAAAGGCAAGCTTCCAATTTATTATGTATATTCAATTATGAGATAATGAATTACATAATAAATGTCTGGAGAATAATATTACTCAATGATGTATGTAATCAAGTTACTAACCTTGTGGATGAGATCATACTAATGTTAAGAGTACATATAAATATTCTCATTATGTCCCTAATCAATGTCATTATGGAAGGTTGATAGACAACAATGGAACATAAGATCATAGTGTGAGTTGGTTGATGACTAAATATCATTAGTCATGATATGGAAATATCAAACCAAGCACACAGATACATGTTAGAGAACACTGTATCAGAAAGACCCACTGTGAGACTGACACATGGAAGCCATCATCATGTAAGTCATAGTCAACTCTCATAATGATGGTGGTGGTTGTGGTTCTTAGACCTCAAATCACAGCACTCATAACATGTCATTGGGTACGCTTTGACATCATCAAATGTAGTCTTGAAACATGGATTGTTATGAAGGTGATGATCGGGTGACTTTGACACATGGGGATTGACTATGAGTGATAGAGATGGGATTTGTCCCTCCGACAAGAGTATGATATCCAAGGCCTCTTGATTAGCGAGACTGAGAAAAGTATGGCCATACACATGTGAGTCAATATATGATATTGAGCTTACATATACCTCATAAAGTTTTCTTTGGTTCAAGGAACAAGATTGAATAATAATGAGGATGACTACTCCATGCCTCTATTTCAATCTGGATATTAGTGACAAAGGAATTATACAAACATTGTAACACCATACACAGAATGTAGGTTGAAGTTGCTCTCCAACTTTCCATTCACTCGGGTATCATTGATGTGTGACTAGGCGCCACTCTTTGTCCGTGATGTCATAAGTTGTTATGGACATTCACTGCCAACGTGATATGGGATCTATAGGTTCACACACATAGGAACTCACCTAGAAGAGGAGTTTAGATCTTGAATGATATTTGAATTAAGTACTAAAGTGTTTAGGAACTCAATTCATGCAACAGATCAATGGATTGACTGACTGAACTACCAAATAACCATCTCACTGGGTGAGATGGCTGTTCGGGAAGCCATATGGGCGTCTCAAGTGTTGAGATGTCCGTTTGGGTTGTCAGGCAGATTAGAAATCGAATTGGCTTAGTTCTGCCCTAAGAACCGGCCGGTTCAAGCTGATGAACCGATAGACTCAACTCAAACTCACCTAGAAAGTGCAAAACAACCATCTCACATCCCAAATGACCGTTTCATTTAGCGAAACGACTGTCTCGCATGTGATACGACCATTTTGGAGCATGCAGATTGTGAAACTTCCAGAATTATTGCAAAAATTCAAGATCTTTCGGTCCTTTCCACTCCCACTTTAGTCCTACATTGGTTGGGGACTGGGAACCCTGACCCTAACCCCTCCTATATATAGAGGGGTATTGGGGGCTTCCCAGAACATAGCTACTACACATACAATTGAGAATCATTTGCTCTAAAAATTGTTGTCCTCTCTGGTTGTGGTAACCACAAGAGCCCAGGTAAGTCCTACCCAGCTAGGGAGGGATATCCACAGGAGAGAACAATTGAGGATCATTGTTGTGGGAGAGCATGTTGGTGACTAGTGCACCAATAGGAGGGACAAATCCTTCCTATCTGTTCCTGTAGGATGACATGAGTTCTAGTTGGTCCGTGTCGACTACTCTAGATAGAGGCAGGAGTCCTTTAGCTGATGCTAGGAGGGTAACATCAACTCCCAGTTTGTGGTGAAATCTGAGGAGCCAATGCAATAGTTGTTTGAGTCTACTGTCTGTGGAGGAGTAGTTAGATGAGTCTGAGTGCAACTAGGTGCTCCATAGACACCGTCTAAGATAGAATATGCATCTACATATATGAGGATTGTCGTTGGACTTGCTCCAGGACCTGGTATATCTTTGTGAAACCATCCTTTCCATGGCATAGTTATTGACGTGATCCCCTGCTTAATGGGAAATTTTTTGTTTTCACTGCCTATCTGATGTTGTATTTCCCTACAGTGGTATTAGAGCCATGTCAATTAATTATGCTTTGTGATAATGAATATGATCAAAAATTTTGGTTTTACCGTGTTTTTTATTGCATGCGATGTTAATATTTAAACAGGTTGATGTGTACATTCATCTAAATCACCACATAAAGAACCCAAATGAATATATATATGATATGATATATATGCAATTTACACATGTTGCCATAAAATTGATTTTTATGGTGGATGTGAAGCATGGTTATGGCCAAAATCCTAGATCTATGTGTGCATCATTGTGGTTATTTATTCATGTTGTTAATTGATCTACGTATTGAGCCTCTGTCTCCTTTCCAAATGTAAATTAATGCTCTTCTTCCTATTTCCCCTTGAATGTAACTCGAGGTTTTCCCATTTACAATACGCTAAGAAATAGGATAGTTTTAATTTATGTTTTGACATGAGATGATGATTTGCACAAAGGCAAAACAAGCACCTCGTGAGACGACCCGATCGACTAGAGGACCAAGGAGGCCAGACGACAGAAGGACGAACCCATCGAATGGTGGCCCAATCGACTGACTGGAGGTGTTTTCAGACAATGATTGGACCTAAGAACTAGAAGATTGCTTTTGAAGATCCCAACTGAGAGACCAAGAGGCGATCCGACTGGTTCAAGAGTTGAACCGATCAACCTGGATTGGTTCGAGCATAGATCTTCACCAACAACATGTTGTATATGATGTGGACCATAGGTGGTAGTAATTCCTTGTGGCTCCAAGGAATTACATTAGTATGGCCATCATTGTCGCTTGTGTGTTTTATTTATTACATGTTCCCATTTGTGGTTGTAGCATGTATATGATACGTACTATATATGTGGTTATTGGATAAAGTATATGTATATACCTATAAATACAAAGTCCCTCAATTTAAATATTCAGTCTTAGATGCCTTCCATTAGCAATACACATGAAAAGTTTGATCAACCAAGCGTAGATTTGCACAAATCATGGTGTGCCCTATATCTCGTAGAAGTGTGATGGTAGATATGTAGATTTGCACAAATCATGGTGCATATATATCGTATTGGCTATTAGGTCAGGCTTGACTGGTGACTTGGAGAGCCCAAGCCCAGATGCATGCAGATGATTGTGGCAAAGACTTATACATATCATCTATCCAAGAGTTGCATATGATGCAATTGTCATGATGGCCTACCTAAATAATCAAGTTGTGGGCGATCGATAAAAGCCGACTCATGACCTGATGAAATATGGATCTTGGCCCACTAGAATATTGTACGCTGCAATATTCTGAATTAATATTGAGAGCTATCAATTTGAATAAAATAGTGGGAATGATTGTTAAATCAAGACCTAATTAATATCGTCAAATTTATCAAATCAAACCAAATAAAAAATGTTTTGAAAAAGGTTGCACTATTTCTTTGTAGAATCAAATGTCAAATGCAAACACATTCTAATTGTGATTAATACTAAAGAAGGACAAAATGGGATAAAGTTCCACAACTAGTTAAGGACTTTGAGAAATGTTCTCATCAATGAGAAAAAGCTCTATGTCCTTGAAAGACTAGTGCCAAAGGAACCCACTCCAAATAAGACTAAGGCTAAATGGATACTTATCGGAAACATGCCAATGATGCCATAGACATTTGAATACTAATGCTCTATTGTATGAACTATGAGTTCCATGAAAAACATGAATACATGGACATTATCGAGATGGTAACACATATTAAGAATCATGTAAAGAAAACAAGGTATAATTTGAGGGGAAACTGACAAAGAGAGGTCTAGTAGAACCCCATATGTTCAATGTTATTGGACATATGGAATGGTTGGGATTTCTCTTAGGTTAAGAGTTGACAAAGAATATGATTGTGCAAGTGTTGCATGAATCGTATAGTCAATTTATCAAATGTTTGGCATGTTGATGCCAATGCAAGGAAGAAAAAGGACAAATCCATGATGGTGATCAGCGGAAGTGAGTCCTAAGGTAAAAGCAAGGATAAGAAGTGTTATGAGGCTAAGCTAAACTCCAAGTCTTCTGCACTCAATATATGGAGAAGGGTAAGTGTAAAATGAATTTGAACTTTTCACTTAAAGGATTAAAAAAAAAAGGCACCATTATCACTTGTCCAGACATTGGAAAGGAATTATCCTCTTCATAGAGGATCTCAGGAAGAAGATAGAGATAGAGATCTCCACTTCAGAACCTGAGAAGAAGTAAGCTAGAACTCTGTGGAGCAAGGGTTGCTGCCTTTACAGTTGGGAGCTATCATTCATGGGCACATAATAGAATTAGAGAATTGCTATTGTGTACTTGCCAAACATCATATGTTTTGTATGAAAAGAACATTATGATCTTTTATGGAAATGCCCTCTATCTCACAAAATATACTTGATAGTTGCATAGACAAATGTGTATGACACATATATTGAATGATCTGATAACTCAAACAATGAATACATATAGCATTGTCATCTAGATTGCATAAATGAGAAATGCATTTCTAGAATCCATATGATGGTTATCTAGACTCTTTTGGTTATTGAACCAATAGAGACATGCATGTTTTATTTGTTATGTAATATGACAAGAGGATCTTCACTAGATGTAGTGGGACATCGACTGTTCCATTAGGACTAGTACATACTAATGTACATAGACCTTTTAGAATGAATACTAAATGTGGTTGCAAGTACCTCAATACATTTACTTATGCGATCAGTATATATTTGTATTTAATGAAATACAAGTATGAATCTCATGAAGTGTTCAAGGATATTATGAATGAAGTATGTAACTCACTTAGTAAAGTATTAAGATACATTGATGTGATCAATGTTGAAAAATTTATAGTTTGAGACCCTTCTATAGAGATTGTGATAGTGTATCACAATGAACTCTGTGTGAACTCTTATTTATTGAAAGAAAATAGAAGAGAGATATTAAGTTGGAGCATATTTGAGGACAAGTATGTTTTAACTTTGGGGTGGTGATGCAGCCCTATTTTAGGGCTTCATCTTGTGTATTTTTGTATTTCAATCACATCTAAACATAGTATAATTGTAAAGACCAAGTATCTACTAGTAAACATGATAAACAAATACATCAATTGTGTGGCAGCGGAAGAAATAAAACTTGACTTTATTCAAAATGTATAAAGAGTACATAACAAAATTTCCATAAAGTAAGTACAACTTTATACAAAACATAGGATCTAGGTAGAGGAAGACTTAGACTAAGCCAATATTGTCTCCAAACAAAACAACTTAATATATAAAGGCAACTATAACCATGCAAGTTATATGTTCTTTTTCTTCTTGTCCTATCCTTGATATAAAGACCAAGTCTCTACTAAAAACCATGGCAAACAAAAATACCAAATGTGTGGAAGAGAAAGAAATAAAACTTGACTTTATTCAAAATGTATAAAGAGTACATTATAAAAATTTCCCAAATGGGAGTACAACTTTATACAAGCATAGGATCTAGGTAGAGGAAGACTTAAACTAATACAACTTGTCTCCACAACAACATAACAAAAGTTTATGTAACTAGTCCAAGCTATCTAGATGTGCAAGATCTCCTTATCCTTAAGCAGGTTCACCAAGCTTCCATGCGCACTCTGATCCTAATCTGAGTGGTTGGGATCACCCAGCAAGAGATATATAAAAATGTATGTGTTAATCAAGAGAAATAGGACAATTAATTAATATAAAGCATTCCAATATAAAAGATTCTCTACACTAAGAGACTTTAAAAGAAATGCGGCAAGTATATGAAGAAGAGAGAGAAGATTGCCATAATCAATCACCACAATAATAATCACATAGCATGAATATATTAAGACACAAAGTCATCTCAATGTAGGGTGAGGCACCTATCGGACCTCACCAAGTGGCGGGGGACTAAAACCCCAGTGCCTAAATAAAGTGGCAGGGGGACTAAAACCCCAATGCCTAATATAAAATGGCAAGGGGACTAAAACCCCAGTGCCCAGCAGGAGGACTAAAACCTCAGTGCCCTATGGGTGGTTTGTACTCATGTACGCTACATTGTCATTTGGCCTAAAATACATCATGCTTAATAGTTCACTTGGTATTAGTGGAAATATCAAAGTAACATTTGCATCATAGCATTTGGGAATAAAACCCATGAAATAAAGGAGTCAACATAAGCAACAACAATATACAATATTTCCAAGTGAATGAGCCAACATAAGTGGTAGAAAGATTCACATAATTCAAATGTATGAGCCACAATGGAATTAGAAGCATCAAATAAGTAAAGATCCAAATAAAGGCATTTAGGAAGATATCAAGGCTAGCACAAAATGTTTGTAGGGTTGGATAAGACCCAACTGAAGGATTAGGATTGTTTGCACATATATTTCACATTCATGCATTCCACACATATAATAGGAATCACATACACAATTAAGTATCACATACCAAAATAGGATCCACATACGAAATAGGCTTCACATACATTAACATAGGATTCACATACAAAATAGGCTTCACATACCTGATCTAGATTCATTACCATTACTTTCACCAATCATATTGTTTTCACTTCCATTTTTCCCTAGTTATAAACATTACACGTGTATTAGTATATATTAAGGCATAAAGCATAGGAAAAATCCTAATTTTGGAACTTATATTCAAAGCCACAATTTAAGGTTTATAACCTAGTCCAATAGAATAGTCATATTCTCCTGAATAATAAAACATATTTTATTACCCAATTTGGAGTTAAAATAGATTAATTACACATTTTAGATCATTTAATATAATCAAATGGGTATCCAAAGAAAACTTCGAAAAAGGAATCATAATTGGGACTCAAGAACCATAAAATCAGATTCTACATGTAAAATCCTTTCCAACGACTATTTATTTGCATTTTTCTAACCAAGGATCGATTTACTATGAATTAAGTAAAATCGGCCAATCAGAATGCAAGAAAAATCCATGTAGGCTAAAAAGGCTTGCGCCAAGGGCAATATTACTAGAATACCCTAGGTTGGGAAATGAAATCAATTAAAAGAGCAGGGACACTTTTTTCATCTTTACATCTCAATTAATCGTAGCTGAGAAAATCAAAACAAGATGGGAAAGGTTAGAACTGCCCATGATGGATCAAATCCTCTGATTGCAAGGGGATGGGTACCCTGGTCATTGCCGGACCAGGTATGCTCCAGCCCGCATCCATGGCGACCCGCTACTGCTGGAGTTTGACTCCACAACCCAGATTGTGGAGCATTGGTTGCGGATACAAACCAAGGACATCACTGACGTCCCCATCGCTCGACGATCTTGTAACCATCCCAGGATGTGAGGCCTCGGATATGTTGATCTTAAAAGGAATGATTGGACTACCCATATCACTGAGGTGCACCTCCTTTTCCAGGAGCCCATCACTAAAGAACTCCATAGTTAAGCATGCTCGGCTTGGAGTAGTACTAGGATGGGTGACCAGTCGGGAAGTTGATCATGGCTTGCGCGTCAGTGTAGACAAAGTACGCAGTTAAGGCTAGTGGTGGTTTGTGGGGCCAGTCATCATTCTTGAAACTCTACTAGAGTCGTGGGCAGTGGGCCCGATTGTTACAGATGGTATCAGAGCCAATTTCCTTCCAGTAGGTGGGCCCACATGGGCATGGCATGCAGTATTGAGTCGTGCAGTACAGGCATGTAGTAAAGGGTTGTCCATGGTTGACGTAGCCACCCTTGCGCGGGTATTCCGTGATTGGGAGCTGGGTGTCCATGGGGCCATTGTGGGTCTCAACTGAAATGGGGAAGAGATTATGAGGCCTTATAGTTGAGCCTTGACGAGGACGTCAAGAGTCTAAGTGGGGGAGATTGTAACATCCCAGGATTTGAGGCCTCAGATATGTTGATCTTAAAAGGAATGAATGGACTACCCATATCACCAAGGTACACCTCCTTTTCCAGGAGCTCATCACTAAAAAACTCCATAGTTAACTGTGCTCGGCTTGGAGTAGTACTAGGATGGGTGACCAGTCGGGAAGTTGATCCTGGCTTGCGTGTCAGTGTGGACAAAGTGTAAAGTTAAGGCTAGTGGTGGTTTGTGGGGCCAGTCGTCATTCCTGAACTCTACTAGAGTCATGGGCAGTGGGCCCGGTTGTTACACCAAATGGGAGTACAACTTCATACAAGCATAGGATCTAGGTAGAGGAAGACTTAAACTAATACAACTTGTCTCCACAACAACATAACAAAAGTTTATGTAACTAGTCCAAGCTATCTAGATGTACAATATCTCCTTAGCCTTAGGCAGGTTCACCAAGCTTCCATGTGTACTCTGATCCTAATCTGGCTGGTTGGGATCACCTAGCAAGAGATATATAAAAATGTATGTGTTAATCAAGAGAAATAGGACAATTAAATAATATAAAGCATTGTAATATAAAAGATTCTCTACACTAAGAGACTTTAAAAGAAATGAGGCAATTATATGAAGAAGAGAGAGAAGACTGCCATAATCAATCACCACAATAATAATCACATAGCATGAATATATTAAGACACAAAGTCATCTCAATGTAGGGTGAGGCACCTACCGGACCTCACCAAGCGGCAGGGGGACTAAAACCCCAGTGCTTAAATAAAGTGGCAGGGGGACTAAAACCCCAATGCCTAATATAAAATGGCAGGGGGACTAAAACCCCAGTGCCCGGCAGGAGGACTAAAACCTCAGTGCCCTATGGGTGGTTTGTACTCATGTACGCTACATTGTCATTTGGCCTAAAATACATCATGCTTAATAGTTCACTTGGCAGTAGTGGAAATATCAAAGTAACATTTGCATCATAGCATTTGGGAATAAAACCCACGAAATAAAGGAGTCAACATAAGCAACAACAATATACAATATTTCCAAGTGAATGAGCCAACATAAGTGGTAGCAAGATTCACATAATTCAAATGGATGAGCCACAATGGAATTAGAAGCATCAAATAAGTAAAGATCCAAATAAAGGCATTTAGGAAGATATCAAGGCTAGCACAAAATGTTTGTAGGGTTGGCTAAGACCCAACTAAAGGATTAGGATTGTTTGCACATAGATTTCACAGTCATGCATTCCACACATATAATAGGAATCACATACACAATTAAGTATCACATACAAAAATAGGATCCACATACGAAATAGGCTTCACATACATTAACATAGGATTCACATATGAAATAGGCTTCACATACCTGATCTAGATTTATTACCATTACTTTCACCAATCATATTGTTTTCACTTCCATTTTTCCCTAGTTATAAACATTACACATGTATTAGTATATAATAAGGCATAAAGCATAGGAAAAATCCTAATTTTGGAACTTATATTCAAATCCACGATTTAATGTTTATAACTAGTCCAATAGATTAGTCATATTCTCTTGAATAATAAAACATATTTTATTACCCAATTTGGAGTTAAAATAGATTAATTACACATTTTAGATCATGTAATATAATCAAATAGGTATCCAAAGAAAACTTTGAAAAAGGAATCATAATTGGGACTCAAGAACCATAAAATCAGATTCTACATGTAAAATCCTTTCCAATGACTATTTATTTGCATTTTTCTGACCAAGGATCGATTTACTATGAATTATGTAAAATCAGCCAATCAGAATGCAAGAAAAATCCATGTAGGCTAAAAAGGCTTGCGCCAAGGGCGATATTACTAGAATACCCTAGGTCGGGAAATGAAATCAATTCAAAGAGCAGGGACACTTTTGTCATCTTTACATCTCAATTAATCACAGTTGAGAAAATCAAAACAAGATGGGAAAGGTCAGAATTGTCCATGGTGGATCAAATCCTCAGATTGCAAGGGGATGGGCACTCTGGTCATTACCGGACCAGGTATGCTCCAGCCCGCATCCATGTTGACCTGCTGCTGTTGGAGTTCGACTCCACAACCCAGATTGCGGAGCACTAGCTGCCAATACAAACCAAGGACATCACTGACGTCCCCATCGCTCGACGATCTCGTCGAGCCCGGGTTTGGGTCTCGCAGTGCCCAAGAGCAAAGGAAGAAGGCCCAACTTGGCCAGAAACAGGGGAAAGGAGAGGGACGGTGGAACCACCCGACAAAGCCATGAAAAACAAAACTAATGACGCCCACGAATTCTCAGGGTCGAGATGATTCAAAAATAGGTGCTTTCGATGGAGGAGCACCAGAACTCAGAAAAGCTTGGCACCGGTGGCGGCTCTACGGTGGCCCTATAGGACCGGGCAAACGGGGCGTCGCGGGGCAAGGTGATCAAATGGAATTGGAGGACAAGCATCGAGGATGCTTACCTAGAAGCCAACTGAACGGAGGTGGTTGGAGGTGTGAGCAGCAGGCCGAGGTTGCATAAACTGAAAACGGAGTAGGTCAGGGTGTCTCGGGCAAGGAGAGGTGAAATTGGAGGGAGAGGAGGAAGGCTCGAAGCCTGAGGGTGCTCGAAGAGCCCTTAAATAGGTGTGGGGAAGGTCGAAGCTTGCTCTGCAACTCCTTGGTGGAGAGGAGGAGGCGGCCCAGATTGGGCGTTTCATGCTCAGTGAATGGGAGGAGGTCAGCAGTCCCTTGTTGGATGCATCTTGGAGAGACGAATTGCGAGGAGGAAGAATCGAGTGAGATGGTGATGTGTAGAGGGAGAACGAGTCGGGGCAGGTCGGGGGTCGGGAGCAGCTCGACGACCGAAGGTAGGGGATGAAGTCTCAACCGTTGGATCAGATCAAGGCTGATTAGGAGCTGTTGGATGCGATTCCACTATGGACCCAGGGCGCGTGACAGGAAAAATAATGGACTATAGCGCTATACATCCATTTAATGAAATCGATTAAAAACCCATAGTTACACTTTATTAAAAGCTTATAAAATGGATTTGAAGGGTCAAATGAAGTCCAAAAGCCACAAAATTTGAACCATATGCACAAATTAAAGTCTAGAACAATGTTATGCAATTAGATTCTCATTTCACCCATTATTTGGCCCTTAATAAATATATTTCTCATTAAAGTGTATATTAATATATTAAAATGAATGAGTTATATGAAAAGACTTGTTTTAATGGATTATGTGAGTAAATTTGAGATATCCATCCATTATTAACTTTAAGAGCAAAATACCACCATTATATTCCATTTTGATATATTATTATCATTTTTTAGGAGAGAGAAGGAAATTAGGTTAATTACTCTCATATATTAACTCAAATACACATTATTGCTAATATATTTATCCAAAAAGCTCCAAATTAACATTATCTAATTATCATCTCTCATAAAACTCCATTTTGCATTATTAGTCCTCAATTATTCCCTTAAGTGGGTTATTTGTGCAAACACCCCTTTATTATCATAAATGGGGGAAGATTGGAATTTCACCATGATTAATGCTCAAATTGCACATAGAGTCCAAAAATGATCCAAAAGGATGGGAAATTTATGAAAAATGTCCAAATGGACTAGAAGGCAAAGAAAAGCTAAAAAGTGGGTAAATTGCAGGAAAGACCCTGGATTTCAGTATGTTACAAGAATGCAAGTTAAATCCCCCACTATGTGTATTATTGTCAAATGCACTTATGGGCATTCTTTACATACTTTTGAGGTATTTGGACAATGCTTTTGATGGATGAGATATAAGGAAGGAATTATAGGGTTCCTCCACCCATGGAGGGGTCCAAAGAAGACCCCAAAGCTCCCTCAACCTTCCCCTAATGGCCAAGGGTCGACATCAAGCAAAGAAGTCCATTGATCATGAAGTTTCAAAGTGAATTTGCCACTGAAGACCCCAACACCGACATGGTGCCAAGGAATGGCCATACTGGGCAATGCCAAAGTTATAGTGTCAACATCAAATTTGCAAAGCTATAACAATACTTCCACCACGGCTGTACTACCCAGCATGACCATTCTACGAAGCCCCTAAAACGGTCGTGTGGCCGAACATGAGAACGGGCATGCTGGATAGAATGACCTCCATTTCATCTCCCCCACCACTGTTGTGCTACCCAGCACAGCCGTTCTACCTAGCCCTCACTAGGGTCGTACTGCCTAGTACGGCCATGCTACCGGCCTTCATTTCACCAAAATTCCTCTGACAGATTCCATTTCCTAGAATGGTCTTTCCCAACGACCATGACCATTTCCTACCCTCACCCACCACGGTCGTGTTGCCACGTAAACCCTAGCCTTTTCTACACTATTTTCCAACTATACCCCTACTTACCCCAGTGCTTCCACCACCACCTATATATGCATGGGTGGCGGCTACAACACTAGCTTAGCTACCATTACTCCCCCCCCCACCTACTCTAGAGCATTCATTGCCTCATTCCTTGCATTCAAGTCATCCACCCACCATTTTCACATCATTTCCACCATAGAAATCTAGTTTTCTAGGTTTTCTACCATAATACCCTTCATTTCCATGCCCTTAACCCACCTTGGAGGAGGGAGGTCGTTCTACAGTAGCTAGGAGGTGAAGAAGAAGAAGCTACTTCGAGCTCCATAGATCCATACCCCATTCTTTTCATTTCTTTTCTCTTTTGTTTGAGCATGTCTAGATAAGCCCCTAGTGGCGGGCTGTTTGGGGTTAAAATGCGACTTTGATACCATGTTGGGGGAAAAAACTTGTATTGAACATAATTTCATTCTATGATGATTACCTTTTTCTTATATCTCATTTCCCATTATCTTTCATGTAGTTTGTGCTTTTAAACATAAATTTCTTATTTTGTGATGCTTGATGACACTTAGCTTCTAGGGGAAAATGGAATGTATGTGGCAATCTTAGGAACGATTCCTAGGTCCAATTAGTGGATCCCTAGATAGCCCCCATTGTTCCTACATACATCTCCCTTCTTCTACAAGTAAGTGTGAGATCTAAGTCGCTACTGTAAGTGTGATTAGTGCAATTTCCTAGAGTTTCCTAAAGGCTAGATGGCAAGTAACATGAAGTGAAACACCCTCATCTCTACTCTCATTCCTACCCTTGGCTCTCAATTGACCTAATACCACTTACCCTAGAAACTTAGAC
This sequence comes from Alisma plantago-aquatica, assembly GCA_963693085.1. Lineage (NCBI taxonomy): Eukaryota > Viridiplantae > Streptophyta > Magnoliopsida > Alismatales > Alismataceae > Alisma > Alisma plantago-aquatica. The sequence goes on along the minus strand of OY856411.1, from coordinate 145,184,486 downwards.
TTGCCAAGTCCTATTAGAATTACACATCACCCTAGTTCTCCAACAAGTAGTATAGGGTGCATCCCAATAGCTCTTGCCTTGTTGTTTGGTTTGGTATTCTAGATTGAAATATGAGAATTTCTTGCTATCATAACCTTCCCCCAACTAATATCAAGTTTCATTCCCAAATGGCCCACCAATCCATGTTATTGATTAAAACCCACTCTTGCCTTCTTAGCTTGTTAATGCTAGTCTAGTTAATTGTCTTAGTTAATTCTTAGCTAATTGTCTAGTTCTAGATAGTTAGTTCTTTCTCGAGTAGTTAGGGCTCCTTTGAGCTTGCTTATGTTGATTTAGATAATTAGTTATAACTTAGGCTCTTGCTTGTCTTATTTCTTAGTTAGCCTCTTAGTTGATAAATTTCCTTGCTAGTGTAGTGTAACTCCTTGCTCTAGTCTAGTTGCTTGTCTTGCCTAATTTCCTAGTCTTAACTTGCTTAGGGTCATATAGGCTTTTTATTTAAGCTAGTTTCTTTCTTGTTGTTTCTTGCTTGAAATCACATCAGAATCAAACAAAACCAAATTTAAACCCTCAAACTCTAACCTTCGCTTTAGGAACATAGCAAACACTAACCTAGATCTAGTGCCCCCTCTATCCCTAAGGATCAACCATAATCTTACCACTAGTCTATACTACAGCACGACCCTGTGTGCTTATGGATATGTGTGATCAATTGAGCATGTGCATTGGAATAGATCCATATACAAATTTTGAGAGATCTGTGTGTTTTCCCTTATGGTTGCATCTAGTCATTGTTAGTTGGATAGTGTGCGGCCTTGAGAAGATTGCACCAAGCTTTCTGGTGCCATTTTCAGGGATTGAGTCACTCGGCCTAGCTAGTTAGTGTAGATTAGCTTTTCCTACTATCCTCACCATTTCTATTTTTCTATTCTTTGTTAACGTGTGCATATTGTCTTTCTAACTTGGTTTTTGTTGCTTGTTTGTGTATTGTGCAGGTGATAGATGTGCATGTGCAAAAAACATTCGACTTGTACCGACTTGGTGTTATATGACCCTGAGATAGGTAGAAGGAGATGCCAAAGTCAACACAAGAAACCAAGATGGGTGACTGTGAAACTCAAATCCCTCCCTAGGATATCCCACCACAACCCAACCGCCCCCTCCATGAGTACTTCACCCCGGGGAACTACAACTCACCCATTGCCACCCTTGTTGACCAAATGTTGGGTCAACAATTCTCCATTCCACTCGCACTTCTTGGAGAACCCCTACCACCATATTGATGCCTTCCTTGAAACTTGTTCCACCTTTCGCACACCCACCACCACCGATGACTCAATCCACAGAACCCTTTTTCCCCTCTCTGAAAGAAAAAGACAAGGAATGGTACATCTCAAAGCCTAAGTTTGTGACATGGAATGCGGTAAAGAATGAGTTTCTTAAGAAGTTTTTCCCGATTGCCAAGTTGACCTAGATGTGAAGATGTATCACCGCCTTCTCATAGAAAGAAAATGAACCCTTCAACGAGGCGTGGGAAAGGTTGCAAAATCTCTTATGTGACTGCCCCCATCATGAGGTACCTTTGTGGTAGTTGGTTCAAGCATTCTACACCGAGCTAGTGGAGTTGAGCCAAAACAATGTTGATTCATCATGTGGAGGCACCTTCATGGCAAAGCCACCTGAGGAGTCATTGCCCTTATTTGAGCACCTTTCTAAGAATTATCACCATCAGGCTTCAACTAAAGGGGAACATTATGACTGGAACTACATCCCTCCACCTCCCTCATAGTTCCAGCCTAGACTGCAACCAACCTTGACATGATGAAAATGATGGCAGATATGATGAACATGCTGAAGAACCAAACGGGTGGTTCTTCTAGCCAATCTAGTATGGCAGTTGATGTTGAGGAAGAAGAAGTGCACTCTTTGCATGCCTTTAGCAACCGAAATAACCAAGGCCCGATGTCGAACTCCTATACTCCTAAGTAGAGGAATCATCCAAACTTCTCATGGAAATAACAAAATGAGGAGGGGCAAGGGTATCCAAGGCAACACCAAGGGCCCAAGCACAACTCCAAGTTTGAGGAAGAGGTTCTAGGAAGGCTAAGGAACCTTGATGAAGTGAAGAAAGTGGTGTCCTCTCAAGGACAAAACATTATCCGCCTTAAACAAAGGCTTGATCAAATCTCCCTTTCACTTTCCCACCGTGAAGAGGGGAGGCTCCCGTCTCAACCCATGGCCAACCTAAACAATGATGGCGGTTATGTGAGCACTACTCAAGGTGATTATGTCCCACAAAAAGGCCAAGTACCCCTACTTCATCAGTACTAAGGACCACCACATTCATATGCTCCTCCACCTCAACAACCCCCTTACAACTATCAACATCCTCCACCTCACTCATACCAACATATCCCTCCACAATATTACCCCCATCCACCACAACAACCATAGCCCCAACCACAATATATCCTCTAAAACCTAAATCCACCACACTCAAGGCCGCCACCACCTCAACATCCACATCCACAGCCACCTCCATAAGTGTCCTCTTCCACTACTCATGAGCATGTGAAGTCAGTGACAGGTTTGAGGAGTGGTAGGACCTTGGAGCAGCCACACGGTACTTCTATTGATAGCACAGCTAGCGATGATAGGATTGATACTTTGATAAGGGATGTTGATACTGAGATTCATGTTGATGATATCATGATACCAAGAGTTGAACTATGATATCGAGAACTAATGTTGTGATTCCAGTGATTCTATTTGATGATATTGTTGACTTGAGTCAGTTGGGAGAACAACTCCCTCCATTCCCCGATGCACTTGAAAAGTCATCCATCTAAAAAGGAAGAAGAAACGTATCGAGGACATCATGGAGACATTTAAGAAGGTCAAGATCAACATTCTTTTACTTGATGTGATCAAGAGAATTCCATCTTACGCTAAAGTTCTTGAAGACTTATGCATGTTCAAGAGGAAGATGACAAGAAGGACACTGAGGAATGTCAAGCTCACTGAGCAACTAATCTCAATTTTGTAGCACACCATGCCAAGGAAGAGAAAATACCATGGTGCTCCCATCATCTCATGCTACATTGGAGCACATCGCATAGACCAAGCTCTTCTTGACTTGAGTTATAGCATAAATCTAATGCTTTATGATGTGTTTTCTGAACTACAAATGGGACAACTGGGCCCTGCTCACTGTACTTTATAGTTGGTCGATAGATCTGTGAAAATGCCTAGAGGGCGTGTTGATGATGTGTTGGTCAAACTTGATGATGAGACCTCACTTCTTTCCTATTGGTTTTATTGTTTTGGATATTGAAAAAGACTCAAGGAAAGTGCCTATCATCTTGGGGAGACCCTCTTGGCTATAGTTGATGCAGTGATCCATGTGAGGACCGGCACCAGGTATGTGACTTTCATGCACATGAAGATCCGGTTGAACATTTTCAAGTCCTCTGCTAAGGCCAAGGTGATAGGTGCGATAGAAGAGCATTGTTATCTGACTGAGTGTCTTAATGAGATAGTAGAATATTGTCTACATGCATGGATTCAAACCACCACACAAGGTAGAGGTCTAGAGGCCATTTTGGAATTTCCTGATGATGATGAGGAGGAGGACGAGGAAGAATAGTTGGCCTTAGTAGCTACAAGTGAAGACCTCCCATCCATTTCTGAACCATTGAAGAATTTCCTTGAAGAGCCTTCTATTCTTGAGCTCAAGTCTCTTCCTGAAGGATTGAAATATGCATTCTTAGGCTCCAATGATACTCTCTTGGTGATAATTTCTTCTATTCTTTCTCTAGAGTAAGAATATGCATTGATTGCAGTTTTGAAGAAGAACATTCAGGCCATCTGATGGTCCATAGTTGATTTGAGGGGTATTGACCCTTCTATTTGTGTCCATAGAATCTGCCTTGAGTATGATGCTAGACCAACCCTTCAAATTCAAAGATGATTGAATCCAAATTTGAAACACATTGTAGCAAAAGAGGTCATAAAACTACTGGATGTTGGAATCATATATCCCATTTCTGATAGCCCATGGGTGAGTCACATCCAAGTTGTACCCAACAAGGATGGGATCATAGTCGTTGAGAATAAAGATGGAGAATTGATGATCATGAGAGAGAAATCCAAGTGGAGGATGTGTTTGGATTATATAAATTTGAATAAAAAGACCAAGAAAGATCATTACCCTCTCCCATTCCTTGATCAGATTTTGGAGACATTAGCTGGGTAGAGTTTCTATTATTTTCTTGATGGATACTCTAGTTATTTCCAAATAGTTGTTCACCCTCCTAAACAAGAGAATATGATGTTCACTTGTTCAAGTGGTACCTTTTCTTACAGGAGGATGCCATTTAGGTTGTACAATGCGCCTTCGACATTTCAAAGATGTCTAACATCCATTTTTGTTGATATGTTAGATTCATCGCTTAAAGTCTTCATGGATGACTTTTTTGTGTTTGGTAATATTTTTGATGAGTGTTTGCTTCACCTAGCAGTTGTTCTTGAAAGGTGTGTCAAGGTCTGTTTGGTTCTATCTTGGGAAAAAAGCCACTTCATGGTAACCAAAGGCATTGTCTTGGGTCATCGAGTCTCTAAAGTTGGAATAGAAATTGATAAGGCCCAAGTGGGCTTGATCTCCACTCTCACCATTCCTTCCACCATAATACATGTCTGATCCTTCTTGGGGCATGTGGGTTTCTACCATCAATTCATTAAAGACTTCAGTCAGATTTTGGGGCCACTTTGTAATTTGCTTGAAAAAGATGTGGAATTCAATTTCGATGACAAGTGTGTTGAAGCTTTCAACCACTTGAAGAATGAGCTCATCTCTACTCCTATCATGTAGCCCTAATATTTCTCCTTGCCATTTGATATCATGACTGATGCATCAGATATGGTAGTGGGGGTTGTGTTGGGCTAAAGGATTGGTTAGATTCTACATGTCATTTACTATGCAAGTAAGACTCTTGACGAGGCTCAAAGGAACTACATTACCATAGAAAAAGAGTTGCTTGCTGTGATTTTTTCTCTTTACAAGTATCACTCTTATCTCTTACAAAACAAGGTAGTGGTGTATATGGATCACGTAGCTTTGAAGTACCTTATGACGAAGAAAGATTATAAGCCAAGATTGATCTGATGGATTCTATTGCTCCAAGAGTTTGATCTAGAGATTGTTGATAAAAAGGGGTAGAGAATTATATAGCCGACCATCTCCCCCACATTGAATAACCGTACGATGATAGGAACCACATCAAAGAAACAATGCCACATGAGCAGCGCTTCTTACTTTCATCCACCCAAAGACTGTGGTATAAGCACATAGCTAACTTCTTAGCTAGTCGAAGGATATCGAGTACTTGGACAATAGAGGAGAGCAAGAGATTGTTTGCTACGGTGAAGAACTATGATTTGGATGATCCACATATTTTCAAATATTATCTGGACCAACTCATTAGAATATGTGTTTTGAAAAGTGAGCAGCAGCAACAGATCCTAGCCACGTGCCACTCTGGTGTATGTGGAGGTCATTTTGACGGGAAACGTACAGTCATCAATTCAAAGTGTATTTTATTGGCCAACTTTATTCAAAGATGCTCATGAGTTTTGCAAATGTTGTTTGAAGTGCCAAAATGTGGGCACTATCTCAAAAACCTCTATCACCCATTCTTGTGGTTGAGGTGTTTGATGTGTGGGGAATTGATTTCATGGGTTTGTTTCTTCCCTCCTTTGGATATGTGTACATGTTAGTGGTTGTTGATTATGTATCAAAATGGATTGAAGCTATTGCTACTAGAACCAATGATCATAAAGTGGTGTGTGATTTTGTGAAGTCAAATATCTTTAGCCAGTCTGGTGTGCCAAGAGACATGATTAGTGATGGCGGAAGCCATTTCATCCATCACACATTTGAAGAGTAAATCATCGTGTGGCTACTCCTTACCACCCTCAAACGAGTGGTCAAGTTGAGTTGGCTAATTGGGAGATAAATCTCATTCTTGAGAAGACAATGAGGCCAGACCACAAGGAGTGGTCTTTACATCTCAATGAGGATTTGTGGGCATATAGGATTGTGTATAAAGCCCCGATTCACACCAGACCTTTTAAGCTTGTTTATGGAAAAAGCTACCATCTACTAATGGAAATGCAACACAAGGCTTTATGGGCATTGAAAGCCATGGATATGGATGGAGACACAGTCGGGTTGAAAAGAAAGTTGCAGCTGCATGAGCTTGAGGAAATGAGGCATGAGGCCTATGAATTGTCCAAAAGCTACAAGGAAAGAACTAAGTTTCTGCACGACAAGCTAATCAAGAAGAAGGATTTTGAGCCTAGGAAATGGGTATGGTTGTACAACTCTAGGATGAAGTTCTTTCCCAAAAAAACTTCGGTCTAGATGGGGAAGGACCTTATCTCATCAAGAATGTATATCCATCCAGAGCTGTTATGATAAGTGAGAAGGATGGAGCAAGAGAGTTTACCGTGAATGGACAAAGATTGGAAGTAGTGGTTGAAGTAGGTCCTGATGGAGTGAATCAAAGTTTTGATATTGTGAAGTTAGTTGAGGAACACCAGCTTGATGAAGAGATGTGCTTGAATGCACATGAGAGGGATATTTACTACAAATATGCTTTGAAAATTCCATGAGGATGAGTAAGTTCAAGAATCAGTAAGCATGCCTGAAGGTATAAAATTTAGCGGCAGTGGGAGGCATCCCACCTAGGTTTGGGAACCTTTTCACCCAACCTTCACCTTTTGATACTTTTACTTTGTTTTTACTCGATTCCAAGAACACATACACACACTTGTGCTTGATATTTTTGTTTTAGTTTTGATGATATGAGAGGTGAGACAGGTGAAACTTGAGAAATGAGGCACATTTCGGTGAAAAATGATTGATACAACATCAAGTGGATCGATTAAATTGGTTAGATTTTGAATGATGGAATGATTTGTATCAAATCCTAAACCCTTAACCCTTAACCCTAAACTCAAGTTTTGGGCACGGACAGCACGACCGTGCTAGCCCGAGCCCAAGACTTATGTTGCTCAATTTCACCCAAGCTAGCATGACCCAAACCTTATTTCTTCGACCCAGAACGACCCTTACGTGCAAGGAGGCGACTAGGGAGACCCCCAGTCACCCCGAAATCACCTCCTCTTGTCCCCCAATCACCTTCCCATACCTCAAGCTCCAATTTCCACCCTCCATTACCATCTATTTCTCCATTTCCAAGAAGATTTCGCCCCCACAACCTGGAAGTGTGATTCTTGTTGTTCTTGCTCTTTTTCCACCAAAATCCTTGCAAAGATGAAGAGAACGAGCAAAGCAATCAAGAAAGGGGTAGAGAAGACCATGAACATCCTCACCGGAGGCAAAAGTTGCACCAAACGGGCCTCCAATGTCACACCACCATCCCACAACATTTTGTCACCATCTAACTCCATTTCACAATCGCTCTGACAATCAGCATCTACAAGCGCCTCACGATACAGATATGTAAATCTGTAAATCTTACGAACTCAATCAATGAGTTTCATACCTGAGATTTACTTTGTAAATTCCTTCTCTTATTATATGAAATGTGTGATTATTATTCCCAAAGAAATATGGAACATGAAATCCAATTCTTTAGGGAATATAGCAACTTTTGATGTAAAGTCAAGAGATTATGAAGATTATCAAACTCATTGATTGAGTTTGTAAGATTTACAGATTTACATTTATTTCTCCCCCTTTGTTATTTCAAAAAGATATCCATTTAAAATAAAACTCCCCCTTAATTTGTTCTCCCTTAAAAAATATAACCATCAAAACATTTGAAAAAATGTCCATTTGAAGCCAAAATGGCACGATTAAAGTCATTTTAAGAAGCACAAATGTCAAAGAAAACATCTTCTAAGGGAGTGATAAGTAGTTGCTTCCTTATTTTATTGAATTGATCTAGTGGAAGCGGTTTTGTGAAAATATCATCCAATTGATTTTCCGTATCAACATGATGAAGGGATACATGATTTTTAGAGATATGATCCCTTAAAAAATGATGACGGATTTCAATATGTTTGGCATGGTTGTGTAAAATAGGATTATGTGCTAAGTTTATAGCACTTGTATTGTCACAAAAAATAGGCATGGATGAAAAAGTAAAGCCATAATCGTTTAACACTTGTTGCATATAAAGCACTTGAGCATAACAAGATCCGGCTGCAATATATTTAGCTTCAGTTGTAGAGAGGGCAATCGTGTTTTGTTTCTTGCTAAACCAAGATACTAAAGCTCTTCTTAACAAGAAACAACTACCGCTTGTGCTCTTGTGATCAATTTGACAACCAGCGTAATCGGCATCGGTATAAGCCATAAAGTCCAAAGATTGTCCTTTAGGATACCATAGACCATAACTTGTAGTGCCGGCTAAATATCGTAAGATCCATTTGATGGCTTGAAAATGGGTTTGCATAGGTTGTGATTGAAAACGAGCACAAAGACCAACAGAAAACATGATGTCCGGTCTAGAAGCGGTTAAGTAAAGCAAGCTACCAATCATAGCTCTATATAAGGAATCATCAATAGGTTCCCCATTTTCATCCTTATCAATTTTAGTGGAGGTAACCATTGGAGTGGTAGCATGTTTGCAATGGTCCATCCCAAAATGTTTTACAAGTTCATTGGTATACTTCTCTTGGCTTATTAAAATCCCTGCGGGTGTTTGCTTTATTTGAAAACCAAGAAAGAAAGCCAGTTCTCCCATGAGACTCATTTCAAATTCTTTTTGCATAATATCACTAAATTGTTTGCACAAAGATTCATTTTATGCACCAAAGATAATATCATCAACATATATTTGAACAACTAGAAAGTCAGAGTCATATATTTTGAAAAATAAAGTAGAATCTGAATTTCCAATGAGAAAATTGTTATCAAAGAGATAGTTCTTGAGCCTTTCATACCAATTTCTATGTGCTTGTTTTAAACCATAAAGTGCTTTCTTAAGTTTGTATACATAGTCACCTTTTTTCGGTATTTCAAAACTAGGTGGTTGGGCAACATATACTTCTTCTTGTATTATTCCATTGAGAAATGCACTTTTGACATCCATTTGGAACAGTTTGATGTTTTTGTGGGCGGCTATAGCTAGTAGCATTCTAATGGCTTCAAGTCTTGCTACTGGTGCATAGGTTTCATCAAAGTCTATTCCTTCTTGTTTATTATATCCTTGTGCTACTAACCTAGCTTTATTTCTTACTACTTCTCCGGCTTCATTTAACTTATTCCTAAAAACCCACTTAGTTCCAATAATGGTATTATCTTGTGGTTTAGGAACTAAGTCCCGTACATCATTTTTAGTGAATTGGTTTAATTCTTCTTGCATTGCCATTATCCAATAGTCATCTATTAGAGCTTCAGTCGCCTTCTTAGGTGTCAATTATAGAAACAAATGCCATATTTGCAACATCTCTAAAAGATGAACGAGTTTTGACTCTATCATTAGGATTTCCAATGATTAGTTCTTGAGGATGATCTTTAATGAGTCTAGGAATAGGTTGTTGTGTCTCAACTTGTTGATCATTAGTAGCATTTTTGTAACCATCAGTTGGTATGGATAAATTTTCTAATTGATGAGTAATATCAACTACTTCAAGATTTTCAGTTTGTATTTCTTCATGAAAAGTAATGTGAATGGATTCCTCAACTTTTCTAGAGATAGTGTTGTAAACTCTAAATGCTTTACTAGAGTTTGAATATCCCAAGAAAAAGGCCTTTTGTGATTTAGAGTCACACTTGTCTCTATCATCTTTTGTGTTCAAGATATAGCAAGTTGATCCGAAAGTATGAAAATAATCAACCCTTCTTATTATATATGATTTCATATGGTGTTTTCTTTAAATAAGAGTGAACGGTTACTCTATTTAGCACATAGCACGTTGTGTTTATCGCTTCATCCCAAAATATTTTAGGTGTACTATGTTCAAGCATCATAGTCCTAGCCATTTCTTGTAGTGATTGATTTTTCCTTTCAACTATGTCATTTTGTTGTGGAGTGCGTGGAGCAGAAAATTTGTGAGTGTAGCCTTGAGATGTGCAAAATTCTTCAAATAGATGATTCTCAAATTCTCCACCATGATCACTCCTAATTGGGCATATCTTGTTTTGTAGTAGATTTTCAATCTTGGAACAAAATTGTATGAAAACTTGGATAGTATCATCTTTATTTGCAAGAAAATGTACCCATGTATATCTACTATAATCATCAACAATAACAAAACAATATCTTTTCCCGCCAATAGATTGTGTCTGCATAGGTCCGAATAAATCCATATGAATGAGTTCTAGTGATCTACATGTGCTAAGTACATTTTTGGATTTAAAAGAGGTTTTAGTTTGTTTACCCAAAGTACATGGTTCACAATTTTCAGATTGATTGAAAGATAACTTAGGCAAACCATGAACAAGATCATATTTAACTAGTTTTTTGATAACATGTGAACTAGCATGACCTAATTTTCTATGCCATAGTTGTATAGAATTTTCTTTTGCAAGTAAAAATTTTCCAACTACAGATTGCATAGAGTAAGGTCTAAGAATATAAAGATTTCCAACTCTTTTTCCTTCATAAACAACATTTGTAGTATTTTATATTAGTAACTTCAACAATTTTTGTTGAATAAAACATCATATCCACTATCACATAATTGACTAACACTTAATAAATTATGGTGCAAACCATCGACAAGTAAAACATTCTTTATTTCAAGGTTTGTACCAATATTACCTATTCCAACGATTTTACCTTTACCATTGTCTCTAAAAGTGACTGTTCTGCTTTTCTTTTCCTCAAAAGTTTGAAATGCATCCTTGTTTCCGGTCATGTGTTTAGAACATCCATTGTCGACTACCCAATCCTGCATTAAGATATAGGTTTTGGTACCCATGTAATGGTCCATTATGGTTAAGTACATTTAATAGCAAACTGAGCATGTTTTAACAAAGAAAAATTGAACAAAACTTCATTCAGTCGACAAAAGTTCGACCGACAGGTGTCTCGGTCGACAAACTTGTCTATCGAGAAAGTTGCAGTTTTACAGGTTAAAACTGAACAGAAACAAAAATCCGCTTGGTCGACCATTTTTCGACCGATTTTTGCTCCGATCGATAATTTATCGACCGGGATAGTTGCTATTTCACTAAGATTCTGCTTTAGATTTTGATTTTTCACAGGCAATCTCTCGGTCAAATATTTTCTCGACCGAGAATGTCTTGGTCGAATTATTTGTCGACCGACAATGTTTCTGTTTGTCTCAGTAATTTGTTTATATCAGTTCTGAATTTAAAACAATACATGAAGCTATTTGCTTAGTTGAGATAAGACATTTTGATGTTCAAAAACAAGTATTAGATCATATCTCAACTTCATATCTCAACTTAATTACATTCAAGTCTTCTAAGTTTGAGGTTTAGGGACCCAAACTAACTCAGAATCCTTCTTTTTATAAGGGCATGAAAAAGAATAATGTCCAAGACGTAGGCAAAAGTGACAAGAAATAGAGACAATTTCATTTCTTTTTCTAGGATTTGGAATTGTGTTCTTAGGTACAAACATGATCTTGGTCTTGGATGCTTGAGCTCTTTTAGGTTGATTTCCTTTTGGAACATACCTAAGACTCTTCTTCCATTGTATCTGGAAGAATATTTCAGAATATTATCAAGAACATCATTCCCCCTTAAGCCATTAATTTCTCTTTGTAGCTTAGCAATCTCATCCATTTTCTTATTAATATCTATCCTTGCTTGATCTAAATCAGATAATAAAGAATTTCTTTCCTTAACAACATTATCATAATCTAAATGATTACATAGAATAGGTTGAGTCTGAAAATTGTTTAGTCTAGCAAGAAAATCAACCTTTTCTTGAGAAAGAAGATCATGATTCATTTCTAAATCAAGTAACTTCATATTGCAATCATCTAAAGATGATTTCAAAGTCAAATTTTCAGAAGCAATATTGTTCTTTTCAGAAGAAATATCATTCAATCTAGCATATAGATCCTCATTTGTTTTAGTAACCTTCTTTAGTTTCTTTTTGCAGTCAACATACTTATCATGAGTTTCTTGTAGACTAACAATTAGATCTTTTTTTGGAAAATCAAGAAGGCTTACCTCTTGGTAATCGTCATTATCATCTTCTTTTGCCATGAGACACTCCACATTCTCTTCTCCACTTTCACTCTCACTTGACTCATCCCACGTATCTTTATAAGCTTTTTCTCCCTTCTTCTTGTATGAGCTTTTCTTTCCTTTCTTTGCTTTAGGACATTCATTTTTTAGATGTCCTTTCTTTCCACATTCAAAGCACCTAGGAGGGGAAGAAGAAGAACTAGCAATTTTGTTAGATCTAAATCTTTTATATTTCTTACCATTAACAATTAGGTCTTCTTCTCCTTCCCCATCACTTGTTTCATCATTTTCTTGCGTGATGATCTTTGAAGCTTTTAGTGCCATACCTTTCTTTCTTCCTTGTTGAAGTTCACACTCTCATCGTTCCTCTTCCTCCTAGGTTGCCTCATGTGCTTCTAAGTTGCCAATGAGTTGCTCCATCCTTAGTCGGGTGAGATCATTTTCTTCTTCAATCAAAGTCACCTTGGGCTTGTATTTGGAAGGGATAGATCTAAGAATCTTTGACACTTGATCTTCTTCACTGATCACTTTGCCTAAAGCATTCAAACCATTCACAATAGAAGAAAATTTTGCATACATTTCACTAATAGACTCATTTTGTTCCATACGAAACTGTTCAAATTTTTGCTTAAGCATTCCAATTTTAGAATTCTTAACTTGAATAGTTCCTTCATATGTTATAGAGAGTCTATGCCATATTTCATATGCCTTTTAACAATTTGATATTCTATTGAATTCAACAATGGAAATTGAACAATAGAGTATACTTACAGCTTTTGCATTCATTTGGGCTGGCCTTACCATATTAACATCCCAATTTGCATACTCTATTTGAGGAAATTCATATGGATTTGACACCATCCTCCATAGATCCTAGCTAATTCCTTGGAAATAGAATTGCATCCTCCTCTTCCATTAGGTGTAGTTAGTGACATCAAAAGGTGGAGGTCTAGCCACGAGTGTCCCTTCCAAGTTGAGGTTGTTGAGTACCCTGTCACCCATTCTTCAAGACTTTGTTAAAGTTCCTTGAAGCCTGCTCTGATACCAATTGAAAAACCACTAGAGGCGGGGTGAATAGGGTTTTATAGAGATTTTAATAATAATTCAACTCAAACAACCACAATTGAGATAATAAGAAGGAGGCAAGGTGTTTAGAGTGGTTCCAACCTTAGCAAATAATAAGGCAGTCAATCCACTACCTGGTTGCTTACTCAACCGGGATTTTGAAAGTATTTAATTTTATTACCTCACAAGGATGTTACATAAAATTACAACACTTTCAACACCCTTTGGACAGCCTTCACCTTGAAGTAGTCTCACCAACCTTGAAGCAGCCTTCCTTGAAGTAACTTCAAGCTCCCCCTTGAAGTAGCTTCCCATTGAGACAGCCTTCTTGAAGTAGTCCAAAGACCTCCTTCTCCACCAAGAAGATCAAACCCTCTCCAATCCGCAGCCTCCGATCCTAGGAGTAGCAAGGAGAGTACAAGAAATAAGAAAGAACAAGAAAGGAAATAGAAAATACAATTACCACTTGTAGCACAAGGCTTGATTTCCTATATCAAGTGTTTTGATCTCCTAACCAATGAGTATGGAAGTGTAAGTTCAGTAGGTAGGAGATGCTAGCCTATAGGACATGAATTTGGAGCAAAGGAAATGAGTAGCAAGTACTAGAGTTGCTCAATTGCTCAAAATAGATTGCCAATTGGAAGTATGTAAGCTCAAGTATTGCACAAGTGTAGTTTGGGTGTCCTAAGGCTTGTCCTATTTATAGGAATGGCCTATGAATGCTTAAGGACGTTCTAGACACTTTCTAGGGGGTTCTAAGTGCTCAACTAGCCATTTGGTATCCATTAGTTGCTTTAACAATGGCTAGTTAATTAATCCTAAAAATTGCAGACAGACACATTCTCAGTCGAGGAATTGTCGACCGAGATCCCAGTCGGTCGAGGTCTTTGTCGACCGAGGGACTTTCTGGAGAAAGTGTATGTAACGTTCTGATCCAACTCCCAACTACCTTGTCTACTGTGTCTAACGGCTACCTGGGTCATTCTCAGTCGAAGAGTTTGTCGACCGAGAGTGTCTCGTTCGAGAAGTTTGTCGACCGAGAATGACTTTGTTTCAATGTTTTAAACTAAGTACTAAGTGTGTGTATGAGTGTGCAGTTGTGACACTATTGTAGGGGATGACCTATCTAAGTGTTGTGATTGGCTAGGGAAGATCTAAACACTTGATTTACATGATATCTAAGTACTTGTACATTATATACTTGTAAAAAAATTTTACACTTGATTTACAATCATGAAATAAAAACATTTTGAGCATATAGATCTCCCAAGAGTTTGTCATCCACCTAATTCCTGCAACACTCAAGTAACACATTAGATCCACAAGAATGAAATGTTTGTCATTATCAAAACAAAGGGATGTAAATGATGTCCATTTAGCCAACAGTTTTTCCACCAAAATCCTTGTAAAGATGAAGAGAACGAGCAAAGCAATCAAGAAAGGGGTAGAGAAGACCATGAACATCCTCACCGGAGGCAAAAGTTGCACCAAACGGGACTCCAATGTCACACCACCATCCCACAACATTTTGTCACCATCTAACTCCATTTGGCAATCGCTCTGGCAATCACCATCTACAAGCGCCTCACGATACAGATCCTCCTCAAGTGGCCACACGTCAGATCCAAGCTAAAGCAACCCCGACGAGGAGGAGGAGAAAGAAGAAGAGATGGAGAAAATCATCGACTCAGTGGATATTGATGCACCAGTCCAAGAGAGGAGGGCCAAGAAGGTTTTTGCTGCATCATCTTCATGACTACCTCCACCCTCGATTCTGACGAGACACTCCACTTCATCAGCACAACCACACGCCACTCAATAGCCCACTAGGTGTTGCTTGTTAATTGAGGAAGAAGTTTAAGATGCACCCATTTAGATGGTGCCCTTGAACTTGGACACAATTTTAGAGTCACACACATATGAGGAGGAGGTAGATGACACTAAAAGTGAGGAGATGGAAGATGAGCTAGTGGACTTCTTGTCCAAGCTAGAGGAGGATAGGATGAATTGGGTTGGGAAGCAGTCTAAGGAAGTTTCATATGGGAGAGGCACATCAAGGTGAGTGTTCACAAGGCCCCTTCACCTCGAGTACACTATTAGGAGGGTAATTCCCACAAGGTATGCTTACCCCAACACCATGCAAGCCCTAGGGATGCATCTTAGCACCAAGGATTTCTTAGAATCATGTGGGTTGTATCGTGTGCTAACCACTGTCAAAGAAACATACTTAGAGACAACTCATGAATTCTTTGGATCTCTAGAGAAGGTGATATATCAAGGGGAGGTGCAATCTACTTCAGGCTCAATGACTCCACTCATGTACTAAACGCCTCCAGCCTCAATAAGATTTTTGCACAAACACCAGAGATATCTCAAAAGTTTGATGGGGGTAGGTTTGAAAAAAGTGGGAAATGCAACTATTCTAAGATGTGGGAAACATTCAC
The DNA here is from genome assembly GCA_963693085.1 of Alisma plantago-aquatica. Taxonomy (NCBI): domain Eukaryota; kingdom Viridiplantae; phylum Streptophyta; class Magnoliopsida; order Alismatales; family Alismataceae; genus Alisma; species Alisma plantago-aquatica. The sequence continues at coordinate 145,168,778 of OY856411.1, read as the reverse complement.
TGGACAAAGCTCCTTTGTAGCGGGAAAGTCAAAAACAAGAAAGATTCACAACCCTGCTTTGAGATATATTCAGAAATTCCTCGCCAACTCTATCTTTGGCCAGTATGACAACCAATGTTGTTGTTCTCAAAAAGACTTGTTTGTGATGTCAGTAATGGTGAGTGATGTAGCCCTATTTTAGGGCTCCATCCTGTGCCATTTTGTACTTAAGTTGCATATAAACATGTTATATTACAAGTCTTTTTCCCTAATATGGTTATCATTGCAAATATGATTATGGATGTTCTTTGCACTATTTTTTAGGTACTTGGACCATGCCTAGATGGAAGAGAGAGAAAGAAGGAGTTTCGGGGTTCCCCCACTCATGGAGGGACCCAAAGAAGGCCCCAAGGTCTCCCTCAACCTACCTCCAGTGGCCAAGAATCACCCCCAAGCAAAGACATCCAAGAATGATGAAATTTGAAGTGAAATCAAGCTATGCAACCTCACCACGGCCGTGCCTTTTTTTAGAAATATGACATCAAGTTCAACAGGGAAATCCCACAGAATCCCACGGCCGTGGCCCTATTCCATGACCGTGTCCATTGAAGACACCACGGCCGTGTCCATCATCACAGTCGTGGTCAGTAGAAGAGAAAACAGTCGTGGCACCCTGCCACGATCGTGGGAATTAATTGCCAAAAGTTCAACTTGCAACAGGGTTTTTCCCCAGAACACCACAACCGTGGCCACCTGCCACGACCGTGGCCGAAGAAGCTCAAGACGACCGTGGTGATTCTCCATGATCACCTCCCCCTCCTCCAAAACAGTTGTGTTACACAACACGGCCGTGGTGCCCCTAACCCACCACAACCGTGGCATCCCGCCACGGCCGTGGTTACCACCATACTTGACCTTTTTTCCAATTCCTTCACACCACGACCATTTCACCACTCCACGACCGTTCTCCACCACCCTCACCACGGCCGTGGTGGTCCACCAAACCTACCCCACTTTTCACTACTTTTCCTAAACTACCCCTACTTACCCTAGTGCTTCCACCACCACCTATATATACATGGGTGGTGGCCATAGCACTAGGTTAGATGCCCCTACAGCTGCTCCAAGCTCCATTCTCCTTCCTTGAGCTTTGAGTGCAAACCCTTTGAAATTTGGCTCACCATCCACCATTTCCACCCTCATTCCACCATGGAATCCTAGTTTCCTAGGTTTTCATCCATAATCCCCTACCATTTCATGCACCCCTACACCCTTGGAGGAGGGAGGACGTCTATAGAAATCTTGGAGGTGAAGAAGGAGGCTTCTACATCAAGCTTCATGGAGTCCCTACTTCTTCTACCCCTTTCTTTTCTTGTTTTCTTGATCATGTCTAGCTAAGCCCCTTATGGTGGGTTGTTTGGGATTTAAATGTAACTTTGATACCATGTTGGGGGATAATTTCTTGTAATGAACTTAATTCATATCTATGATGATTGCTTCTTGCTTCTATCTCTTTTCCTATCTTATTGCATGTGGTTTGTGCTTCTTGTATGAATTGCTTATTTTGAGGTTTTTGATGACACTTAGTTTCTAGGAGGAATTGGGGTGTATGTGGCAATCTTAGGAATGGCTCCTAGGTCCAATTAGTGGATCCCTAGCCAGCCCCCTTTGTTCCTACATACACATCCCTCCTCCTACAAATGAGTGTGAGATCTAAGTAGCTAGTGTAAGTGAGATTGATGTAATTGTCTAGGGCCTTCTAAAGGCTAGAATGGCTAGTGGCATGAGGTTAAATACCCTCATCTCTACTCCCATCTCTGCCCTCAACCCTAAATTACTCACTATCACTTACCCTAGAAACCTATATTTGGTTAATCTCATTAGAATTACACCTAACCCTAGTCTTCTACTAGTAGTATAGGGTATGTTCCAATGGCATTGACCTTATTGTTTGGTTTGGTAATCTAGATATGAAATGAGAACCATGCATATTTAATGATCTTCCCCCAACTAATATCAAAGTTACATTCCCCAAACAGCTCACCCACCTTAATCACCTTGCTTAAAACCCTAATTGCTTAGTTTGCTTGTTAATGCTAGTTTAGTCCAATTGCTTTAGTCTAATTTAGCCAATTGCTTAGTTTTTCTCATTAGTGTTAACTTAGGATCTTGCTCTTTCTAGTGGTTAGTTTAGTTCTTAATTGCTTCTTGCCTTGCTAGAGAAGTGTAGCTCTTCTTGCTCTTGCTTAGTTAGTTTGTTAATTTAGCTTACTAATTTGCTTGCTCTTCCATAATTTAGTTTCCATCTCACATTTCTTACTTGCTCATTAGTGTAATCAAACAACCAAACCTTTTAAAACCCTAAAACCCTAAGCTCTGCAAAAGGAACATAGCCCACTCTGTCTAACTTGAGTGCCCCCTCTATCTCTGTGGTTCGACCCCTTATCTTGCCAATCACCTATACTACAACAGTACCCCATACGCTTGTGGGTGACCTATTTAGTCTTAGTGATCGACTTGGTTAGGGATAAAATAAATTTCGAAAGCATAAAATCCCATATCCCGTGCGCTCCGACCTCGTGGGGTGTAAAAGCGCCACTAGCAGGGATGCACCAAGCTTTCTAGCTCTGTTGCCGGGGATAGAGGTGCTCGGCCTAGTTAGATAGTGTAGCTTAGCCTTTCCCTTTGCCCTCACCATTGCTATTATTTATTCTTTATTTTACTTTTGCATCTTAGTTTGCTAACTTGGTTTCTTGTTGATTGTTTATGCTTTGCACATGTGATAGCTATGCATGCGTAGCACGCGCTCTACTTGCACCGACTTGGTGGTATACAACCCCGAGATTGGTAGAAGGAGGCGTCAAGCTTGCCGCAACCTACACCGAGAGGCCGAGATGGCCGAGAAAAACTGAGATGTAGATGCTCAGCCACCTCCACCGCCACATCTCCCGCTTCACAAGTACTTCACATTGGGGAACTACAACTCCCCCATCGCCACCTTGGTTGACCAGATGCCCGGTCAACAATTCTCCATTCTGCCTGCACTTCTGGGACTCCTCCCTACCTACTTCGAGATGGAGAATGAAAACCCCTACCACCACATTGATGCGTTCCTTGAGACGTGTTCAACCTTCTGCACTCCCATAGCCACTGACGATTCCATAAGAAGAACCCTCTTTCCTTTCTCCCTCAAAGAGAAAGCCAAAGAGTGGTATGTGTCCAAGCCGAAGTTGGTCTCATGGAACGACGTCAAAAATGAGTTCCTAAAGAAGTTCTTCCCCATCGCCAAGCTGTCTTACATGAGAAGGTGCATCACGTCATTTGCTCAGAAGGAAAACGAGCCCTTCCACGAGGTGTGGGAGAGATTTCAGAATTTGCTCCGTGACTGCCCTCACCATGAGGTACCGTTGTGGCAGCTCATTCAAGCGTTCTACACCTGGCTTGAAGAGAAAAGCCAGAACAACGTGGACTCTTCCTGCGGGGGCACTTTCATGGCAAAGCCGCCCGAAGAATCATGGCCATTGTTTGAACACCTTGCTAAAAATTCTCGCCACTGCGCTTCGACTAAAGGGGGGCATGTCGGCCGGAGCTACACTCCTCCATCTTCCTCTCCAGCTCCGACTCGCAATGCTACTGACCCAGACATGATGAAGACGATGGCCGAGATGATGAAGATGATGTAAAATCAAGCTGGTGGCTCTTCTAGCCAACCCACAATGGCAGTTGACACTATAGATGAGGAAGTAAATGCTCTACACTCTTTTGGTGGCCGCAATAACCAAGGCCCTATGTCCAACTCTTACACTCCCGAGTGGAGAAACCATTCGAACTTCTCTTGGAAATAGCAGAATGAGAATGGACTAGGACAAGGGCAACAAAAGCCATGTTACAGTTCCAAGTTTGAAGATGAAGTGTTGGGAAGGCTAAGAAGTCTGGATGAAGTGAAAAAGGATGTGAACTCACATGGACAGTCCATCTGTCGTCTTGAGCAAAGGTTGGATCAAATTTCTCTCTCCCTTGTAAGGAGGGAGGAAGGAAGACTACCTTCCCAACTGATGCCCAATCCGAACAATGACGGTGCCCTCCTAGGGAGCACGTCAAGTGCATATGCTCCGGCACAATACCAAGCACCACCGAACCTCTATGCTCCACCACCTCCTCAAGCACCTCTCAACTATCAATATGCTCCACCTCCACCTCATACATACCAACAACCACCTTCGCAATATCACCCCCATCCACAACAACAACAACCACCACCACAACCACAACCACAATTCATTCTCTAAAATCCGAACTCCCCTCAGCAAAGGCCTCCACCACCACAACAACCACAACCACCTCCACAAGCTTCCTCTTCTACTACCCATGAGCATGTGAAGTCAATGACTACGTTGAGGAGTGGCCAGACTTTGGAGTGTCCCCATGGTACTGTTGTTGGTGACAGAAGTGATACTGAGGTTGAGCATGTTGATACTGAGAAACAGGTTGAGGATATCGTGACAAGAGGCAGTGTTGATACTGTGATACTGAGTGCTGATACTATGATACTGAGTGTTGATACTATGATTCTTGTGATTCTAGTTGATGATACTATTGATATGGACCGTATGGGGTCCCAACTCCCTCCGTTTCCCGAGGCTCTTAAGGAGCCATCTACTGAGAAAAGAAGAAAGAAGCACACTGAGGACATTCTTGAAACCTTAAAGCAAGTAAAAATCAAGATCCCCTTGCTTGATGCAGTCAAGAAAATACCATCATATGCTAAGTTCTTGAAGGATATTTGCACTTTCAAAAGAAGAACTACGGGAAGAACCCCAAAGAAAGTGAAACTGACCGAGCAAGTGAGCTCGATTCTGCAGCACTCCATTCCAAGAAAGAGGAAGGATCTCAGTGCTCCTATCATATCATGCTACATTGGGGCGCACCGCAAATACCAAGCTCTCCTAGACTTGGGCTCGAGTGTGAACCTCATGTCGTATGATGTTTTTGCAGAATTACATATAGGACAGTTGGGTCCGGCCCATTGCACTTTGCAGTTAGCTGACAGGTCGGTAAAGACACCTAGAGGGTGTGTTGATGATGTGCTCGTGAGACTAGATGATGAGACATCTGCTTTCTTTCTTACTGATTTTATCATCTTGGATATGGAGAAAGATACGAGGAGGGTTCCTATCATCTTGGGGAGACCCTTCCTGGCCACAGTTGATGTGGTTATCCATGTGAGAACCGGTATGATGCATGTGACGTTCATGCACATGAAGATCCGGTTGAACATCTTCAAATTTTCAGCCACAGCCGAAGTGATAGGAGCGACAGAAGAAGATTGCTATCTTGTCGAGTGTCTAGATGAGATTGTGGAGGAATGCCTACCCTCGTGGATCCAAACTACCACTCAAGGTAGAGGATTGGAACCGATAGTTGAGTTTCCTGACGATGATGAGGAAGATGACAAAGAGAACGAGCTAGCCTTGGTGGCTGCCAGTGAGGACCTCCCTTCCATCTCCAAACCACTAAAGAACTCTCTTGAAGAACCCCCTACACTTTAGCTAAAATCTCTTCCCGAAGGTTTGAAATACACTTTTCTAGGGGAGAATGACACCCTCCTGGTGATCATTTCATCCATACTCTCGCCCGAACAAGAGGAGGCTTTAATGAAGGTTTTGAAGAAGAACATCCAAGCAATTGGGTGGTCCATATCCGATTTGAGAGGTATCGATCCCTCCATCTGCGTGCATAGAATCTATCTTGAGGAGGATGCAAGTCCAACCCGCCAAATGCAAAGGTGGTTGAATCCAAAGTTAAAAGAAGTAGTGACTCAAGAAGTAGTAAAATTGCTTGATGATGGGATCATCTATCCCATTTCTGATAGTACTTGGGTGAGCCCCATCCAAGTCGTACCCAAAAAGGGTGGAATCACAATTGCTGAAAATGCTGATGGGGAACTAATGCCAGTTAGAGAGCAATCCAAATGGAGGATGTGTGTGGACTATCGAAAACTCAATGAGAAGACAAAGAAGGACCACTACCCCCTCCCATTCCTTGATCAAATTCTAGAGAGGCTAGCTGGGCAGAGTTTCTACTGTTTCCTTGATGGATATTCTGGGTATTTCCAAATTGCCGTGCACCCGGCAGATCAAGAGAAGACGACATTCACTTGCCCGAGTGGCACCTTTTCTTATCGGAGAATGTCGTTTGGGTAGTGTAATGCTTCATCTACTTTTCAGAGATGTGTGACCTCCATCTTTGCAGATATTCTTGATTCATCCTTGGAAGTGTTCATGGATGATTTTTCATTTTTTGGCAAGACATTTGATGAATGCTTGTTAAATTTGGTTGTTGTTCTTGAAAGATGCATGAAAGTCTGACTAGTTCTATCTTGGGAGAAAAGCCACTTCATGGTGCTCGAAGGCATTGTTCTAGGCCACCGGGTTTCTAAAGATGGAATTGAAGTTGACAAGGACAAAGTGGGCCTCATTTCTACCCTCTCCATTCCTTCCACCGTAAGACATGTCTGGTCTTTCTTGGGGCATGCTGGTTTCTATCGCCACTTTATTAAAGATTTCAGCAAGATCTCAAGGCCCTTGTGTCATCTGCTTGAAAAAGATTTCGAGTTTCACTTTGATGACAAGTGCATTGAAGCTTTCAATCACTTGAAAGAAAAGCTCATTTCTGCTCCGATCATGCAGCCCCCCCCCCCCGATTTCTCTTTGCCATTTGAGATAATGACTGGCGCATCTAACATGGCAGTGGGAGTTGTGTTGGGTCAAAGGATTGGTCGGATTCCTCATGCTATCTACTATGCGAGTAAAACTCTTGATGAAGCGCAAAGAAATTACACCACCACTGAGAAAGAGTTACTCGCCGTCATCTTTGCTCTAGACAAATTTCGCTCCTATCTTTTGCAAAATAGAGTTGTGATTTACACAGATCATGTTGCGTTAAAGTATCTCATGTCTAAGAGGGATTCAAATCTGAGGTTGATAAGATGGATTATGTTACTATAAGAGTTTGATATAGAGATAGTGGACAAGAAGGAAGTAGAAAATGGCACAGCCGATCATCTCTCCCAGATTGATCACCCTTTTGACAAGACAAGGTTAATCAAAGAAACCATGTTGCATGAACAACTCTTCCTCCTCTCATCTTCTCAAGGGCCATGGTACCAACACATAGCTAATTTCTTGGATAGTGGGAGGATACCTAGCACGTGGACAAGGGAGGAGAGCAAAAGATTGTTTGCCATGGCAAAGAATCATGGGATGACCCACACCTTTTCAAGTATTGCCCCAATCAGCTTGTAAGAAGATGTGTGCCAGAAGTGGAACAACAAGACATCCTCTCCATGTGCCATTTCGGGATATGTGGAGGACACTTTGGAGGAAAGTGCACAGCTACCAAGGTACTGCAATGTGGTTTTTACTGGCCCTCATTGTTCAAGGATTCACATGGATTCTGTAAGAGTTGCTTGAAATGCCAAAAGGTGGGAAATATCTCCAAAAGAGACATGATGCCTCTATCACCCATTCTTATACTGCAGGTATTTGATGTATGGGGAATTGATTTCATGGGTCCTTTCCCTCCTTCATTTGGGTATATCTACATCTTAGTTGTCGTTGACTATGTGTCTAAATGGATAGAAGCTATTCTGACTCAGACGAATGACCACAAGGTGGTTTGCAATTTTGTGAAATCAAACATCTTCAGTCGTTTTGGACTTCCAAGAGCCATGATAAGTGACGGGGGAAGTCACTTCATCCACTGCACCTTTGAGGGATTGCTCAAGAAACATGGAGTGAACCATAGAGTAGCCACTCTGTATCATCCTCAAACAAGTGGCCAGGTTGAGTTGGCCAATCGGGAAATAAAGCTCATTTTAGAGAAAACAGTAAGACCGGACCGCAAGGATTGGTCTCTCCGTCTAAATGAGGCTTTATGGGCATATCAGATGGCATTCAAAGCCCTGATTGGCACCACACCATTCAAGTTAGTCTACGGGAAAAGCTGCCACCTACCGGTAGAGATGCAACATAAGGTGTTGTGGGCCTTGAAGAATATGAACTTTGATGGTGAAAACGCCGCAATGAAAAGGAAATTCTAACTCAATGAGCTAGAGGAAATGCACCACGAGGCGTATGAGTTGTCAAAGAGTTACAAGGAGAGAACAACGTTCCTCCATGACAAGATGATTAGGAAGAAGGACTTTGATCCCGGAAAATGGGTATGGCTATACAACTCGAGAATGAAGTTCTTTCCCAGAAAACTCTGATCTAGATGGGAAGGACCCTATCTTGTCAAGAAAGTATACCCATCAGGGGTCATGGTCATTTGTGAGAAAGAAGGTGCAAAGGAATTTTCCGTCAATGGGCAAAGGTTGAAATTTGTTGTTGAAGTCGGCCCGGACAAGGCCAATGAAGATTTTGATATTGTTATGCTTGTAGAGGAAGAATATGATGAAGAATAGTGCTTGGATGAGTATGAGAAAGGAATCTACTACAAGGATCTATTGAAGGTTCCAAGGAAGTGACAGAGATCTACAATCAATAAGCCCGGCTGAAGGTGTAAAATTTAGCGCTAGTGGGAGGCAACCCACGTGGTTTGAGATTCTCGAACCTTCTCCTTTTTGATACTTTTGTTTTTCTTTACACAAACACACACGCACACTTGTGCTTGATAGTTTTCTTTTGAGTTTTGATGCTATGGCAGGTGATAGACATTAGAGAGAGAGGGTATAGAAGTGAATCATAGTCATTCAGTCAGATTTGTGGCCAAAGAACAAATAAAAATGAAGTTCAAGTTTTGAAGATTAGAAAACTGAGGAGACAACCCCAACACGGCCGTGGAGCTTGACCACGACCGTGGTGTATGTGGCCAAACATGACTGTGGACAATGGCCATGGTCGTGGGAATTATTGCATCAAAGTGGCCAAAGTTAAAGGGTTTTTTGAAGTTTGGCCACGACCGTGGCAAACCACCACAGCCGTGTTGAAGAAGCTTGGCCACGACTGTGGTCGCTCAGAACGGCCGTGGGAATTATTGCATCAAAGTGGCCAAAGTTACAAGGTTTTTTGAAGTTTGGCCATGACCGTGGCAAACCACCACGGCCGTGTTGAAGAAGCTTGGCCATGACCGTGGTCACTCACAACGGTCGTGGGAATTTTTGCATCAAATTGGCCGAAGTTACATGTTGTTTGCAAGAATCGCCATGACCGTAGGCAGTAGCCTCGACCGTGTTGAAGAGAAACGACCATGACCATGGTACCCTACCATGACCGTGGCGATGTCAGTTTGAGGAGTTCTCCATCGACAACACGACTGTGGCACCCACCACGGCCGTGCTACCCAACCCTTGCCACGACCGTGGCCACCTTCCACGATCGTGGTCGAGCCCGGTTCAGCCAAAAAAATACATCTTTTAAACATCTAAACCCGACCCCCCTCGTCATTCGATCATCTCCCCCCTCTAGAAAATGATCATGGCGGTGGAAGACGACCATGTGGTCCTCCAATCTCCACCTCCAACCACCAAAAACAACCCCGTTTGACCTCCAATCAACACCAAATCAATCCCCAGCCATCCCTCTACCATTTCCACCGCCTATTCTCTCCCAATCGCATCTCCATCTCCTCATCCATCTCCAATCCGCCCAACAACCCCCCTCCACAAAACCTCCACATAAACCCTTCATTTTTGCCCAAATCAATAACCAATCACATTTCCACCATCCATACATCACTATCCTTCCATTCCGCCCACAAAACCACATCCATACCACTCTCCACATAAAAATCCGAAAATTAACTCACCTCCACCATGAAAACGATTGGAAAGGCCATAACTAAGGGAACCAACATCCTCACCGGATGGAGGCGGTGTTCCAAAAATGCCTCCTCCGATGTATCTGTGCCATCCCACACACCTTCACCTACCACCTCCTCCCACCATTCCCTCCGTCGTTCGCAATCGGTGAGCGGATCACACTCCCGCTCATCCGATAGCCACCACATCACTGACGCCACCTACGAGGGTGAAGATGATGAAGATGAGGAATTAATGGGGGTCGATTTGGACCACCTTATTGATGAGATCGAGCTGGCGGCCGCAAAAAGAAGCCAGAGATCTAAAGCGACACCGTCCTCATCCAGGCTCCCGCTGAAGCCTACACCAGCCCGCCACTCGACGTCTCAGGTGACGGTGAGGTGTGGTGTGCAGCCGCAACCCTCCTGGCAACTACAACAAGATGAGGAGCAATCGGCCCACTGGTATAACTTGGATACTAGTTCGGGGTCTCAGTCCTACATGATGGAGGAAGACGATGGTGACAGCGAGGAGGATGAGGTAGAGCTTGAGCATGAAGGAGATGATGTTCTGGCACAGCTGGAGGCGGATAGAGAAAAATCCCTGGGCAAAGCACCGGTGGGGGTGTCCTATGGTAGAGGACACAGGCAAAAGAAGGTTGATCTTATCTACCCCGAGTGCATGACAAGGCGAGTCATCGCCACCAAATATGGGTCTGAGAAGGTAATTGAAGATCTAGGGATCAAGGCAGCAGTAGAAGAAAACTTGAAGGCAATAGGGATGTGGAACATCCTTTTCACACCCCAGCCAGCCTATGTAGCTTTGACCTGGGAGTTCTTTGCCACTATCGAGAGGACTAAAGTGAGGGGTTGTGATGCACTCAAATTTTCCATGATGGGCAACATGCACACCCTCACTTCCACGGATCTGAATGCTATCTTTGCTGTAAGTCCTGAAGAAGCCATGAAAATGGATGACGGCTTGTTAGAGAGGGAGAAAGAACTTGATTATGCCTATTTCTGGGAGACAATCATAGGCAGCAGTGTGTACGATGCAGGAAGATCAAAAACAACCTCCATAAGCAACTCGATGATCCGCTATGTGTAGAAGGTCTTAGCAAACACAATTGTGGGGAGGTATGATAATCAAGGCTCCATTTCACAAAAAGATATGTTTGTCTTGATAATGATGCACCTCAAGAAGTACCTAGACCTTGGCATTCTATTGATTGACCATATGAAGTCCATACCCTACAAGAGCTTAAAACCCTTTGTTATGGGGGGGGGGGGGGTTGTGACTTCAATTACACTAGTGTTAGGGTATGATCTCTCTGGGTTACAAGATGGAATTGAGGCGGAATTTGTTGACCTCAATTACCTAGTGCGCTTGCACACTATTAAGGTGAAGGACAAAAAGATGATATATCTTACTACTAGTGTGCCAGACTTCGAGCTTGAGCTGCCATACCACGCGGCACCTCTTCTATCCGTGTTGGGAGTTCTCTTTAAATTGAAAGAAAAACTTTTGAAATGGCAGTAAGAACACCCAAGAGAGACATATACCAGGGGAGCCACTGTCGTACATGAAGACATTATTGAATCTAATGTGCAAGGGCAGGAGCAAGAAGATGCAGAACACAGGCAGCCCCGAAGAACAAGAAGGAGGGATGAGGTTACATCCCAGCTGCAGCCACCCTCAGGGAATGCCTATGACATGGCCACAATCCAGGCACACCTTGAGAATATTCAGAAGACTCAAGGCGACATGCAGCTTGTCCGGCAGTACATGTGGCAAGATCAACAGCAGATGCACCATCAGATCAACCACTTGTATCACTACAACCACACCCAAGTAGCACGAAACCCCGAATGGGTGCAGATTTTTAGGGTGGTTTGGCTGGATATCCAGAGACGTACCCTCCACCCCAGGATGACTACTGGGGGCACTACTACCAGCATCCTCCATTAGGCTCAGCTCCATCCTCAGCTCCTCCTCTAGATCCTTCACAGATGCCAGACCAGCCACCGCAGCCATGACACTTCCCCTATCTCTCCTAAGCTATAGTTTCATGATGAGGACAACATGATTCTAAAGTTTGGGGTGGGCAGGGCGGTATGCACCACTCTATCTCTCATTTTTTCATTTTGTTATCACCTCTTCCATCGAGTTTAGTTTTATTGTTATTGTTCTTTTTATTGCATCTTTGCATGGCATGTAGTTGACTTCTTGCATTTTTGTGTACTTTTTTCAAAAAATTTGCTTTTCCATACCATGCATTGCATCTTCATGTAGTTTTTGTAGTTTCTTGTGCTTTTTAAGTAGGATTTGTTGCTTTATGCTTTAAATTCCCCTAAAGTAGGTTTAAATGTGATTTAGTGCAAATTGGCACCATTTTGGCCAATTTTGTCCAAATTTGAGATTTCTTGTCAAAAAAGTATGTTTTATCCCAATCTCTACTATTTTGAGTAAAAATGACGACCTTTGACTAGTGCAAGTGAAATGTCATGCTTTATTGCTAAGTGGTATCAATGTTTGACTTTTTACATGTGCTTCACCTCTCTTGTGATTGTGATTGATTTGGCTGAATTATGAACTTGAGCAAGCTTTGAACGCTTAGTGTTTGTGGAATCACTTGTTTGATATATCAATTTCATCTTGTTCATTCATGTGGTGTGATATCTAGGATGAAGTATTGGATTAACTTTCATGCAGGATGTCTTATGTGGAAAATCATACCAATGACCTCTGTTTGACCCGATTCTTCTTCCACCATCTTCATACCCCTCCGCCTCATAAAAAGATGCCCTAGTGCACATAAACAGCCTTGGCCACCTCTAAAAGTTTGGGGTGGCCATATCTTTATCTCCCCGCTTCACTCTATCCACCATTTGCCCTATCTACACCAAGGGCAAGAAAGAAAAGAAAAGAAAAAGAAAAGCAAAAACAAAATAAGAGGATGCTCCTATTTAAGAGCATACAAATAAAGAAAAGATGAGTGTATAAAACACTCCAAAAATCTTACCGCAACCCTTTCTTCCACTTTCATACCCATTGAGCTAAGAAGAATCAAACTTAGCTCATTTTTCCTTTCTCCGCAGCCACGTGGGTCATTTGGTATGATTTGAAATATAAGACTGAATGCATGAATGTGAAACAACACTCCTAGTCATCCTCAATTAACACTATCATGAAACGGTTTACTCGGAACTTTATGGAAGAAGTATGGATAACTTGTGTATTCTACGCGCTATATGTGAAGTTCATGTACTTTGTGCTCTTTTCATGATTGGATTGTGAAAGTAGGAGAGGAGATAGGTGAAATGCATGCACTTAGTCATCTTTGATCTCACTAAGCAATAATCATCTTTTACATTGCATATGTCATTTCTTTTTGTGGAAGTTTTATAGAGAGATTGAGTTGGAGCATACTTGAGGACAAGTATGTTTTAAGTTTGGGGTGGTGATGTAGCCCTATTTTAGGGCTTCATCCTGTGCCATTTTGTACTTAAGTTACATCTAAACATGTCATATTACAAGTCTTTTTCCCTAATATGGTTATCATTGCAAATATGCCTATGGATGTTCTTTGCACTGTTTTTTAGGTACTTGGACCATGCCTAGATGGAAGAGAGAGAAAGAAGGAGTTCCAGGGTTCCCCCACTCATGGAGGGACCCCAAGAAGGCCCCAAGGTCTCCCTCAACCTACCTCCAGTGGCCAAGAATCACCCCCAAGCAAAGACATCCAAGAATGATGAAATTTGAAGTGAAATCAAGCTATGCAACCTCACCACGGCCGTGGGCACTATGCCACGGTCATGCCTTTTTTTAGCAATATGACACCAAGTTCAACAGGGGAATCCCACGGTCGTGGCCCTATTCCATGACCGTGTCCATTGAAGACACCACGGTCGTGGCCATCAGCACAGTCGTGGTCAGTAGAAGAGAAAACATCTGTGGCACCCTACCACGATCGTGGGAATTAATTGCCAAAAGTTCAACTTGCAACAGGGTTTTTCCCAGAATGCCACGACCGTGGCCACCTGCCACGACCATGGCCACCTGCCACCACCGTGGCCGAATAAGCTCAAGACGACCGTGGTGATTCTCCACGGTCACCTCCCCCTCCTCCAAAATGGATGTGTTACACAACACAGCCATGGTTCCCCTAACCCACCACAACTGTGGCATCCCGCCACGGCCATGGTTACCACCATACTTGACCTTTTTTCCAATTCCTTCACACCACGACCGTTTCACCACTCCACAACCGTTCTCCACCACCCTCACCACGGTCGTGGTGGTCCACCAACCCTACCCCACTTTTCACTGCTTTTCCTAAACTGCCCCTACTTACCCTAGTGCTTCCACCACCACCTATATATACATGGGTGGAAGCCATAGCACTAGGTTAGATGCCCCTATAGATGCTCCAAGCTCCATTCTCCTTCCTTGAGCCTTGAGTGCAAACCCTTTGCATTTTGGCTCACCATCCACCATTTCCACCCTCATTCCACCATGGAATCCTAGTTTCCTAGGTTTTCATCCATAATCCCCTACCATTTCATGCACCCCTGCACCCTTGGAGGAGGGAGGACGTCTACAGCAAGCTTGGAGGTGAAGAAGGAGGCTTATACATCAAGCTTCATGGAGTCCCTACTTCTTCTACCCCTTTCTTTTCTTGTTTTCTTGATCATGTCTAGCTAAGCCCCTTGTGGTGGGCTGTTTGGGTTTTAAATGTAACTTTGATACCATGTTGGGAGATAATTTCTTGTAATGAACTTAATTCATATCTATGATGATTGCTTCTTGCTTCTATCTCTTTTCCTATCTTATTGCATGTGGTTTGTGCTTCTTTTATGAATTGCTTGTTTTGAGGTTTTTGATGACACTTAGTTTCTAGGAGGAATTGGGGTGTATGTGGCAATCTTAGGAATGGCTCCTAGGTCCAATTAGTGGATCCCTAGCTAGCCCCCTTTGTTCCTACATACACATACCTCCTCCTACAGATGAGTGTGAGATCTAAGTAGCTAGTGTAAGTGAGATTGATGTAATTGTCTAGGGCCTTCTAAAGGCTAGAATGGCTAGTGGCATGAGGTTAAATACCCTCATCTCTACTCCCATCTCTACCCTCAACCCTCAATTAATCACTATCACTTACCCTAGAAATATATATTTGGTTAATCTCATTAGAATTACACCTAACCCTAGTCTTCTACTAGTAGTATAGGGTATGTTCCAATGGCATTGACCTTATTGTTTGGTTTGGTAATCTAGATATGAAATGAGAACCATGCATATGTAATGATCTTCCCCCAACTAATATCAAAGTTACATTCCCCAAACAGCCCGCCCACCTTAATCACCTTGCTTAAAACCCTAATTTCTTAGTTTGCTTGTTAATGCTAGTTTAGTCCAATTGCTTTAGTCTTACTTAGTCAATTGCTTAGTTTTGCTCATTAGTGTTAACTTAGGCTCTTGCTCTTGCTAGTGGTTAGTTTAGTTCTTAATTGCTTCTTGCCTTGCTAGAGTAGTGTAGCTCTTCTTCCTCTTTCTTAGTTAGTGTGTTAACTTAGCTTACTAATTTGCTTGCTCTTCCATAATTTAGTTTCCATCTCGCATTTCTTACTTGCTCATTAGTGTAATCAAACAACCAAACCTTTTAAAACCCTAAAACCCTAAGCTCTGCAAAAAGAACATAGCCCACTCTGTCTAACTCTAGTGCCCCCTCTATCTCTGTGGTTCGACCCCTTATCTTGCCAATCACCTATACTACAACAGTACCTTGTACGCTTGCGGGCGACCTATTTTAGTCTTAGTGATCGACTCGGTTAGGGATAACATAAATTTCGAAAGCATAAGATCCCATATCTCGTGTGCTCCGACTTCGTGGGGTGTAAAAGTGCCACTAGCGGGGACACACCAGTGAGTCATGGTTATGTTTTCTGGGGATGATGATGATTGATCACTTAAAAACAATTCCCTCCAAGAACAAGCTTCCCTTCATAGTGGGAGGGATTGTGACCACCATAGCAAAATCACTTGATTCTGATCTCCAGAACTTCACAAAGGAAGAAGGGGACAAGTTGATTGATTTGAACTATCTTGCAAGGTCTCAGATGATTTCCATAAGAGATAATAAGATCATTTACAACATGAACCCCGGGTACCTTGGCCTCACTCTAGAGCTACCTTACCATTTTGTTATTCATCTTGTGGATATCAGGCCATTGGAAAATCTTCCAACATGGATTTTTAGTTGGGAAGGAATGCTCCCTAGAGAGGACCAAAGAGACATAACAGTGGACATACCAAAGGGTGCAGGAGAGACAAATTTGCCAGAGCAGCAATGCATCCTTGAGCAGCCACATCACACAAGACAGAGACATTAGGACTTTGATGTGCAGCCACCTCCAACAAATTCATACTACATGTCAGCCATTCATGCATAGTTGGAGGCGATTCAGTAGACACAATAGGCCATGTGGTTAGATCAGCAGCAGATGCATCATCAGATCAATCACATGTACCAGTATCAGCATGCGCAGGTGCAGAGAAACCCTTAATGGGGGAGGATTTCTGGGGAGGAATATCTGGATACCAGGAGACATATCTACCTCTACAGGTGGACTACTAGGGCCACTATTTCTAGAACCAACCTCCACATGTCGGCCCACCATAGGTGCCCACATCACCAGAGCAGTGACGTCTACCCTGTCGCTCCTAAGCTTTAGTTTCATGTTGAGGACAGCATGATTCAAAAGTTTGGAGTGGTAGGGCGGTATGCCCCCTTTCTTAGCTTATTTTGTTGATGTCAGTCTCACCTGATCTCTATTTATTTGACATTACTCTTTCTAGTGTATATCTACTTTTGCTTGCATCCATGCATACATGTAGTTCAATTTTATGCATTTTTGCATAATTTTTCAAAAAAAACTCTTTTTGCTCTTCCATGCCATGCATTGCATTTCCATGTAGATTTTGGTAGTTTTTGTGTGTATTTAACTATGATTTGATGCTTTATGTTTTAGTTTTCCATAAATGTAGGTTTAGATGTGACTAATGCAAATTGGCACCATTTTGGCAAGTTTTGCCCAAACTTGAATGTTCTTGCCTAAAAGCATGTTTTAACTTAATCTCCACTCTTTGAAATGAAAATGTTGGTTTTTGACAAATGCAGGCCACTTTCTTAGAATTTATTACTATATGGTCTTAATTGTTGACTTTTTACATGTGCATCACCTCTCTCAACTCTGTGAATGTTTTGGTTGAATTGTGAAGTGAGCAAGCTATGAACACTTAGAGCCTATGGAATCACATGATATAAATGTAAATCTCATGTTGTTCACTCATGTGGTGTGATATCATTTGATTAAGTGTTATATTAGTTTTCATGTAGGAGATTTTATGTTGAGTACTACACTAATGACCCCCCTTTGACCTGACTCTTCTTTCACCATCTTCATACCTCTCCGCCTCATGAAAGGATGCCTTAGTGCACATATTTAGCCTTAGCCACCACCAAAAGCTTGGGTGTCCATATCTACATCCCACCCGCTTCAGTCTATCCACCATATGCCCTATCTACCCCAAGGACAAAAAGAAAATAAAATAATAAAATAAAAGATGCTCCTATTTAAGGGCATCTAAATAAAGAAAGAATGAGTGTGTAAAAGCACTTCAATCTCTTACCACAATCATTTCTTCCTTTTTCATATCCATTGAGCTAGAAAACATCAAACCTAGCTCACTTTACCCTTTCTAAATCCATTTGGGTCATTTGGTGTGGTTTGAGGAATAAGATTGAATGCATGAAAGTGAAACAACACTCCTAGTCATCATTGATTAACACCAGCATGAAACGGTTTACCTGGAATTACATGAAGGACATATGAAAAGTGTGTGTATTATATTCTCTATATTTGAAGTTTGTATGCTCAGTGATCTTTTCATGATTGGTTTGTGAAAGTGGAGAGGAGAGAGATGGAACACATGCACTTAGTCACTTCTAAGACCATTTAAACAATAATCATCTTTTGCAATGCATTTATCACTCTTGATTATTGAAAAAAAAACTGAAGAGAGATATTAAGTTGGAGCATACTTGAGGACAAGTATGTTTTAAGTTTGGGGTGGTAATGCAGCCCTATTTTAGGGCTTCATCTTGTGTCATTTTGTATCTCAATCACATCTAAACATAGTATAATGCAAGCTAAATCCCCCAATATGCATATTATTGTCAAATGCACTTATGGACGTTCTTTACATACTTTTCATGTACCTGAACCATGCTTTGGATGGATGAGAGAGAAGGAAGGAATACTAGGGTTCCTCCACCCATGGAGGGGTCCAAAGAAGACCCCAAAGCTCCTCAACCTACCCCTAATGTCCAAGGGTCAACATCAAGCAAAGAAGTCCATTGATCATGAAGTTTCAAAGTGAATTTTCCACTGAAGACCCCAGCACAGCTTGGTGCCAAGGAACGGTCATGTTGGGCAATGCCAAAGTTACAATGTCAACATCAAATTTGCAAAGCTATAGCAACACTACCACTAGGGTCATGCTACCCAGCACGACCATTCTATGAAGCCCCCAAAATGGTCGTGCTGCTAAAGATGAGAACAATCATGCTGGCTATAATTACCTCCATTTCACCTCCCCCACCACGGTTGTGCTACCCAGCACGGCCGTTCTACCTAGCCCTCACCACGGCCATGCTACCAGCCTTCATTTCACCAAAATTCCTTTGACATTTTCCACTTCCTAGAACATTCATTCCCAACCACAACGATCGTTCCTACCCTCACCCACCACAGTCGTGCTACCACCTAAACCCTAGCATTTTCTGCACTATTTTTCCAACTATACCCCTACGTACCTTATTGCTTCCACCACCACCTATATATACATGGGTGGAGACCGCATCACTAGGTTAGCTGACATTACTCCCCCCTACCTACTCTAGAGCATTCATTTCCTCCTTCCTTGCATTTAAGCCATCCATCCACCATTTTCACCTCATTTCTACCATAGAAACCTAGTTTTCTAGGTTTTCTACCATAATCCCCTTCATTTCCATTCCCTTCACCCACCTTGGAGGAGGGAGGAGGTCATTCTATAGCATCTAGGAGGTGAAGAAGAAGAATAAGAAGAAGAAGAAGCTACTTCGAGCTCCATGGATTCCTACCCCATTCTTCTCATTTCTTTTCTCTTATGTTTGAACATGTCTAGCTAAGCCCCTAGTGGTGGGCTATTTGGAGTTGAAATGTAACTTTGATACCATGTTTGGGGGGGATAACTTGTATTGAACATAATTTCATTCTATGATTATTGCCTCTTACTTCTATCTCATTTCCCATTATCTTGCATGTGGTATGTGCTTTTAAACATAAATTGCTTGTTTTGTGATGCTTGATGACACTTAGCTTCTAGGGGAAATGGAATGTATGTGGCAATCTTAGCAATGACTCCTAGGTCCAATTAGTGGATCCCTATATAGCCCCCTTTGCCCCTACATACATCTCCTTTCTTCTACAAGTAAGTGTGAGATCCAAGTAGCTAGTGTAAGTGTGATTAATGTAATTGCCTAGAGTTTCCTAAAGGCTAGATGGAAAGTAACATGAGGTGAAACACCCTCATCTCTACTCCCATTCCTACCCTTGGATCTCAATTGTCCTAATACCACTTACCCTAGAAAACTAGACTTTCCAAGTCTTATTAGAATTACACCTAGCCCTAGTTCTCCAACTAGTAGCATAGGGTACTTTCCAATAACACTTGCCTTGTTGTTTGGTTTGGTAATCTAGATTTAAATATGAGAATTGCTTGCTATGTTAACCTTCCCCCAACTAATATCAAGTTTCATTCCCAAACGGCTCACATATCCATCTTACTTCTTAAAACCCACTCTTTCCTTCTTAGCTTGTTAATGCTAGTTTAGTTAATTGTCTTTGTTAATTCTTAGCTAATTTCTTAGTTCTAGATAGTTAGTTCTTGCTCAAGTAGTTAGGGCTCCTTTAAGATTGCTTGTGTTGATTTATCTACTTAGTGATAAGTTAGGCTCTTGCTTGTCTTATTGCTTAGTTAGACTCATAGTTGATAAATTGCCTTGCTAGTGTAGTGTAACTCCTTGCTCTAGCCTAGTTGCTTATCTTGCCTAATTTTCTAGTCTTAACTTGCTTAGGGTAACCTAGGGTTTTTTGTTAATCTAGTTTCTGTCTTGTTATTTCTTGCTTGAAATTGTAGCATAATCAAACAAAACCAACTTTAAACCCTCAAACTTTAATCTTCGCTTTAGGAACATAGCTAACATTAACCTAGCTCTAGTGCCCCCTCTCTCCTTGAGGATCTACCCTAATCTTACCACTAGCCTATACTACAGTACGACCTTGTGTGCTTGCGAGTATGTGTGATTAATTGAGACTGTGCGTTGGACTAGGTCCATATACAGATTTTGAGAGATCTGTGTGTTTTCCCTTAAGGTTGCATCTAGTCACCGTTAGTTGGCTAGTGTGTGGCCTTGAGAAGATCACACCAGTGACACCTAACCCTACCCATTTTCTCCACTATTTTCTCAATGTTTCCTCCACTTACCCTAGTGTCTCCCCACCACCTATATATACATAGGTGGCAACCACAGCATGAAGGTTAGCACCCCCAAAAGTACTCTAGATACTCCTTATCCATTTCCTTGCATTCAAGCCATTCACCTACCTCCCATGTTCCATTTCCACTCCACCTCCAACATAGAATCCTAGTTTTCTAGGTTTTCTACCATAATCCCCCATGTTTCCATGCTTTTCATCCATCTTGGAGGAGGTTCCATGTTCTACAACTACTAGGAGGTGAAGGAGGAAGATCTACCACGATCTCCATGGATTTCTACCTCTTTATTCTCTTTTCTTTGCTCTATTGTCTAGTCATATGTAGCTAAGCCCCTAATGGTGGGTTATTTGGGGCTAAAATGTTACTTTGATACCATGTTGGGGGGAAATAACTTGTAATGAACATATTTCCATTCAGTGATGATTTTATCTTGCTTCTATCTCATTTCTCATTATATTACTTGTGATTTGCGCTTTTAAACATGGATTGCTTGTTGTATGATGCTAAAAAACACCTAGATTCTAGGAGAAAGTGGATCGTATGTGGCTATCTTAGGAATTGTTCCTAGGTCCAATTAGTGGATCCCTAGATAGCATCTTATGTTCCTACTTACAACTCCCTTCTCCTAAAAGTAGGTCTGAGATCTAAGTAGCTAGTGTAAGAGTGATTAGTGCAATTTCCTAGAGTTTTCTAAAAGGCTATATGGTTAGTAACATGAGGTGAAACACGCTCATCTCTACCGCCATTCCTATCCTTTGGCTCTCAATTCCCCTAATACCACTTACCCTAGAAACCTAGACTTGCCAAGTCCTATTTGAATTACACCTAGCCCTAGTTTCCCAACTAGTAGAATAGAGTAGATTCAAATATCACTTGCCTTGTTGTTTGGTTTGGCTATCTAGATTGAAGATATAAGACTTTCATGTTGAGATAACTCCCCCAAACTAATATCATATTTTCATTCCCAAACGTCCCACCTATCCATCTCATTGCTAAAACCAATCTTGCTAATCTAGCTTGTTCATGCTAAGTAGTTGCTTGTTCTTAATTGATTCTTAGTTAATTTATTAGTTCTTAATAGCTAGGCTTTTCTTGGGTAGTTAGTACACTTTTGAGCTTTCTAGTGTTAATCTTGTTAGTTAGTGATAACCTAGATCCTTTCTTGCTCTAGTGCTTAACTTGTCTCTTAGTTGTCAATTTGCATTGCAAGTCTAGTGTAGTCTTTTGCCATTCCTTAGTTAATTGTCTTGCCTTGCTCCTTAGACTTAACTTGTTTAGGATAATTTAGGTTTTTAGTAATCTAGTTTCCTTCTTGTCATTAATTGCTTGAGATCTTAGTGTAATCAACCAAAACCACTTTTAAACCATAAAAACCCTACACTCTATTTTAGGAACGTAGCTCACATTAACTTAGCTCTAGTACCCCCCCCCTTCTCCCTGAGGATCAACTCTTTTCTTACCGCTTGCATATACTACAACACGACCCTGAGCACTTGTAGGTACGTGTGATTAGTTTAAGTATGTGTGTCGAACTAGGTGCACTATAAATTCGAGAGTGATCCCAACCATGTGTTGTTTGCTCACAGAGTTGAGTCTATTCAAATTCCAATTGAGTAGTGTGTAAGACCATTAGAAAAGTGTGCACCAAGATTTCTAGCATCGTTGTTGGGGAGTAGATGCACTCGGCCTAGATAGTTAGTATAGCTTAGCTTTTCCTACTACCCTCACCATTTCTATTTAGTATTATTTGTTTACTCTTGCACACTAGCCGTCTAACTTGGCTCTTGTTGCTTGCTTGTGTATTGTGTAGGTGACAGTTGTGCATGAGCAGTATGCATTCGGCTTGTACTGAATTGGTTCCCTACAACCCTGAGATAGGTAGAAGAAGACCAACACCACCGCAAACAACACCAATCAGCTCAAATGGATGGTCATTGTCCTAATGGTGAAGCTGAACCACAACCCAATCGCCCTCTCTATGAGTACTTCACCCCCAAGGAACCACAACTCCCCAATCACCACCCTTGTTGACCAAATGTCGGGTCAAAAATTCTCCATTCCACTGGCCCTTCTTGGACTCCTCCATACTTTCTATTGGAGTGAGAACGGGAATCCCTACCACCACATCGACACTTTCCTGGAGATTTTCTCCACTTTCTGCACACATGCCGCCACTGATGACTCAATTTGAAGAACCCTCTTTCCCTTTTCCCTAAAAGAAAAGGCTAAGGAGTGGTACATGTCCAAACCTGAGTTAATGACATGGAATGTGATGAAGAATGAGTTTCTTAAGAAGTTCTACTCAGTCTCCAAGTTGACTCAGATGTGGAGATGCATTACCTCCTTCACACAAAAAGAGAATGAACCTTTCCATGAAGCTTGGGAAAGGTTCCAAAAGTTGTTGCAAGATTTCCCTCACAACAAAGTCCCTTTATGGTAGTTGGTGCAGAACTTCTACACCGTCCTTGTGGAGTTGAGCCAAACTTTTATTGATTCCTCTTGTGGGGGGACATTCATGGCTAGACCTCCAGAAGAATCTTGGCTGCTATTTGAGCATCTTGCAGAGAAATCACGACATCGAGCTTCAAGCAAGGGGGATTACCTTGATAGAAACTATGTTCCCCCTCCTTTGCCTCCAACTCCTATTAGAGAGGAAGCTAACCCTCAAATGATAAAGATCCTTGCCAACATGATGAACCTCATGAAGAAACAAGTTGGAGGTTATGCTAGCCAGTCTACCATGGTAGTTGATGTCGTTGATGAGGAAGTAAATGTTTTGCATGCCTTTGGAAACAGGAACAACCAAGGCCCAATGTCCAACTCTTATACTCCAGAATGGATAAATTATCCTAACTTCTCATGGAAACAACATGGTGAGGAAGGGCAAGGGTAATCAAGAACAAGGTACAGCTCAAGGTTTGAATATGAGGTTGTTGGAAGGCTAAGAAGCCTAGATGATGTAAAGAAAGATGTGTCCTCCCATGGGAAAATGATTAGCCACCTTGAGAAAAGGCTAGATCAGATTTCTCTTTCACTTTCTCATCATGAAGAAGGAAGGCTCCCTTCTCAACCTATGCCTAACTCAAACTATGATGGTGCTTTTATGGGCACCCCCCAAAGTGCCTATGCTCCACCATAAAACTAAGGACCACCCAACCCTTATGCTCCTCCACCTCCTCAAATGCCATTCAACAACCAATACGCTCCGCCTCCACCTAACTCATACCAACAACCCCCTCCACAATATCACACCCATCCACTACAACCACCATCTCAGCCACAATTCATTCTCCAAAACCCAAATCCCCCACCCAAGACCACCACCACCTCAACAGCCACTACCGCCACCACAAGCTTCTTCTACCACCCATGAACATGTGAAGGCGGTGATAGTTCTGAGAAGTGGTAGAACCTTAGAATAGCCACGGGATACTTCTATTGATAGTATAGCCAGTAATGACAGAGTTGATATTGTGATTAGAGATGGTGATACTGAGATTCAGGCTGAGGATACTGTGACAAGCACCCGGTTTGATATTGTGATGTAGAGAGATGATATTGTAATTCATGTGATACTAATTGATGATTCAATTGATTTGAGCGGATTGGGATCACAACTCCCGCCCTTTCCAGATGCACTTGAGGAACCATCCATTGAAAAGAGGAAGAAAAAGCACATTGAAGACATCATGGAAACTTTTAAGCAGGTGAAGATCAATATCCCATTGCTTGATGCAATCAAGCATATCTTGTCTTATGCTAAGTTTTTGAAAGATATGTACACATTCAAGAGGAGAACAACATAAACAACACCAAATAAATTCAAGCTCATTGAGCAAGTGATCTCAATTCTACAACACACCATGCCAAGGAAAAGGAAAGATCTCAGTGCTTCCATCATATCTTTCTACATTAGAGAACATCGCATAGACCAAGATCTTATTGACTTGGGTTCTAGTGTGAATCTGATGTCGTATGATGTGTTTGATGAACTACAAATAGGACAACTAGGTCCATCTCACTGCACTTTGTAATTGGACAACCATTTTGTGAAAATGCCTAGAGGACGTGTTGATGATGTGTTGGTGAGACTTGATGATGAAACATATGCATTCTTCCCTACTGATTTCATCATTTTGAACATGGAAAAGGACTCGAGAATAGTGCCTAATATCTTGGGGAGACCCTTCTTGGCTACATCCGATTCTGTGATTCATGTGAGGACCAGTACCATGTATGTGACATTCATGCCCATGAAGATCCGGTTGAAAATTTTCAAATATTCTACCAAGGCCAAGGTGATAGGTGTTATAGAGGAAGATTGCTATCTTATTGAGTGTCTTGATGAGATTGTAGAGGAATTCTTACATGCATGGATTCAAACTACCACTCAAAGTATAGGTCTAGAGGATCTAGACATGGTGGCTGCAAGTGAGGACCTCCCATCCATTTTTGAGCCATTAAAGAACCTCTAGTCCTTGAGCTCAAGTCTCTTCTTGAAGGGCTGAAGTATGCTTTCCTAGGTTCAAATGACACCCTCCCCATGATCATTTCTTATATCCTTTATCCAGGACAAGAATATGACTTGAGTGAGGTTTTGAAGAAAAACATTCAAGCCATTGGGTGGTCCATTGCTGATTTGAGGGGCATTGACCCTTCCATTTGTGTTCATAGGATTTACCTTGAAGATTATGCCAGGCCAACAAGGCAAATGCAAAGAAGTTTGAATCCAAAGATGAAAGAGGTCGTGTCACTAATAGTAGTGAAGTTGCTAGATGTTGGGATTATCTATCCCATTTCTGAGATTATCTATCCCATTTCTGATAGCCCTTGGGTGAGTCTCATCCAGGTTGTACCCAAGAAGGGTGGGATCACAGTAGCTGAGAATGAGGATGGAGATTTGATGCCAGTGATAGAGTAGTCAAAGTGGAGGATGTGTGTGGATTATAGAAATATAAATGTGAAGATCAATAAGGACCACTTTCCCCTCTTGTTCCTTGATCAAGTCTTGGAAAGACTTGCAGGGAAGAGATTTTATTGTTTTCTTGATTGTTACTCAAGCTACTTCCAGGTAGCAGTTCATCCCACAAATCAAGAGAAGACAACATTCCCTTGTCCAAGTGGGACTTTTTCTTACATGAGAATACCATTTAGGTTGTGCAATGTGCCATCTACCTTTCAAATATGTGTGGCATCCATCTTTTCTAACATGCTTGATTCATCTTTAGAAGTCTTCATAGATGATTTTTCAGTGTTTGGAAAGATATTTGATGACTATTTGCTCCATCTAGCAGTTGTGCTTGAAAGATACATCAAGGTTCTTTTGGTGTTATCATGGGAAAATAGTCACTTCATGGTTCCCGAAGGCATTGTTCTGGGTCACTGAGCTTCTAAGTCCGGCATTGAGGTTGATAAGGCCAAAGTGGGCCTGATTTTCACTCTCACTATTTCTTACACCGTAAGACATGTCTGATCATTCTTGGGGAAAGCAGGTTTCTACCGTTGTTTCATCAAAGACTTTAGTAAAATTTTGAGGTCACTTTGCCACTTGCTTGAAAAGGATGTAGAATTCAACTTTGATGACAAGTGTGTTGAAGCCTTCATCCACTTGAAGCATAAGATCATCTCTGTTCCTATTATGAAGCCCTTGGGTTTCTCCTTGCCCTTTAAAATCATGATCTATGCAAATATGGTAGTGGGGGTTGTGTTGGTTTAAAGGATTGGCTAGGTTATGAATCTCATCTACTATGCAAGTAAAACCCTTTATGAAGCTCAAAGACACTACACCATCATGGAAAAAGAGTTGCTTGCCATGATCTTTGCACTCGACAAGTTCCATTCATATCTCTTGCAAAACATTGTGGTGGTATACAGGGATCATGCAACCTTGAAATATCTCATAGAAAAGAAAGATTCTAAGCCAAGGTTGATCTGCTAGATTTTGTTGCTTTAAGAAATTGATTTAGAGATCATTGACAAGAAGGGAGTGGAAAATTCTACAACTGACCATGTTTCCTGCATTGAAGCAACTTATGATAAAGTGAATTAGATTAAGGAGATGATGCCCCATGAGAAACTCTTTTTGCTTGACTCGACTCAAAGACCATGGCACAAACATATATCCAACTTTTTGGCAAGTGGAAGAGTGCCAAGAACATGGACTAGAGAAGAAAGCAAGAGGTTGTTCGCCATGGTGAAGAAGTATGTTTGGGATGACTCACATCTATTCAAGTATTGTCCCAGCCAGCTCATGAAAAGATGTATCCCTAGAATTGAGCAACAAGAGATCTTATCCATGTGCCACTCCAATGTATGTGGAGATCATTTCAGCGGAAAACACACAGCCACCAAAATTCTTCAAAGTGGGTTTTATTGGTCAACCTTGTTCAAAGATGCTAACGAATATTGCAAATGTTGTTTGAAGTGCCAAAAGGTGGGCACTATATCCAAGAGGGACATGATGCCTCTATCACTCATTCTAATGGTTGAGGTATTTGATGTATGGGGGATTGACTTCATGGGTTCATTCCCTCCCTCCTTTGGATATGTGTACATCTTGGTGGTTGTTGATTATGTATCCAAATGGATTGAAGAAATTACCACAAGGTCAAATGATCACAAGGTAGATTGTGACTTTGTCAAGTCAAACATCTTCAACCGCTTTGGTATACCACGATCAATGATTAGTGATGGTGGAAGCCATTTCATCCATAGGACCTTTGAAGGACTACTAAAAAGGCATGGGGTAAATTATCATTTGGCTACCCCTTACCACCCTCAAACGAGTGGTCCAAGTTGAGTTATCTAATTGGGAGATAAAGCTCATTCTTGAGAAGACGGTGAGGCTGGACCACAAGGAATGGTCTTTACGTATCAATGAAGCTTTGTGGGCATATAGAGCAGCATTTAAAGCTCTGATTGGCACCATGCCTTTTAAACTTGTGTATGGGAAGAGTTTCCATATACCTATGGAAATGCAACACAAGGTACTATGGGTTGAAAGCCATGGACATGGATGGTCACACTGGTAGAGTGAGAAGAAAGTTGTAGTTGCATGAGCTAGAAGAGATGATGCATGAGGCATATGAGATGTCAAAAAGTTAAATTTTTACATGATAAGCTGATCAAGAAGAAGAACTTTGAGCCCGGACAATGGGTGTGGCTGAACAATTATAGGATGAAGTTCTTTCTCAGAAAGCTTCGGTCTAGATGGGAAGGGCCTTCTCTAATCAAACATGTATATCCATCTAGGGTTGTTGTGATATGAGAAAAGGATAGAGCAAAAGAGTTCACTGTCAATGGGGAAAGATTGAAAGTCGTTATTGAAGTAGGTCCAGACAAAGCAAACCAAAGTTTTAACATTGTGATGTTAGTTGAGGAAAACTTGGTTGATGAGGAGATGTGCTTAAATGCACATGAGAGAGACATCTACTACAAGGATGCATTAAAGGTTCCACAAGAATGATGGAGTCAAAAATCAATAAGCCTGGCTGCAGGCATAAAATTTAGCACTAGTGGGTGGCAACCCACCTAGGTTTGGGAACTTTTGCACCCAACCTTCACTTTTTGATACTTTTGTTTTATTTTTACATGGTTCCAATAATACACGCATGCCCACTTGTGCTTGATAGTTTTAGTTTAAGTTTTGATGAGATGCAGGTCAGAGGTTGAAGAGAGAGAGTAAAAAGAGGGCAAGGCATAGTTGTTGAGGTTAAAATGTGGCTTAGTATCTAAGGGATGCAAAGATATCAAAGTTCTTGAAGTTGCATTGACAAAGTGCTGAGAAAAAACCCAAAATAGTCATGGTGTTCCAAAATGGCCATGGTGGAACTAGTTGAAAATGTTACAGTGACATGTGAAGTTTTGTGAAGGAATGACCATGGTCGTGGCAAAGAAAATGGGTGAGACAAGCGCAAGACAGCACGGTCGGGGCCGCTGCCATGGGCGTGGAGACATGATGGCAAAACGATCGTGGAGTCCACCACGACCATGGTGATTTAATTGCAAAAGTTCGAGAAAGTTACATTGGTGAAGGTGATTTTGTACATGTACGACTACGACCATGGTGATCACCACTATCGAGGTGAGAGGAGGTCACCACGACTGTGGAAACCACGATGACCGTGGTGAGGGTCGATATGTACATGTATTCGCCAACCACCACGATCGTGGCACCTGCCACGACCATTTCTCCTAACCCCCACCATGATCGTGGCATCCCACCATAATCGTGGAGGGGGCCGAACCCACACAAATTTCACTTAAACTACCTATCCCCCACAAACCCCCCCATTATAACCTTCACTCCACACACCCCTTGCCCGTGGTGATGAACGGCGCTTCCTGATCCTCAAATCTTTGTCCTCTAGCCCTCTTTCTTTACCAATCTAACCTCTAATCACCACCTACACCACCTCTCCCTCTCCCAATTCCACCCCAAATCATCCACCAAGCCATCCAGAATCTCCACTTTCATCCTTCATCCCATCTACAGCCATCCCACCCAAAAATCCACAAAATTCCAACAAATCTCGCCCAAAACCATTAGCTAATCCATCCTCCACCATCACAGCCACCATTCCAACCTATTCCACCCATTCCTCAACCTTCATCTCGACTTCTCTCAAAAAATACAAAAACCACAACCTTAGCTCCACCACCACCTCCACACCATGAAGGGGATAGGGAAGGTTGTGAAGAAGGGGGCTCAAAAGAGCCCTGAGGTGATCACCAAAGGCAAAGTGTGCACCAAGAGGGCCTCCTTAAGTCTCCATGCCTTCCCATACTCCATCGCCATCAAATTCCATTTCCCAATCACTCCATAGTTCGACATCTCTGAGTGCCTCCCGCACCCAGTCGTCAGACAGCCATCACATCTTCGATGAAACCTATCGGGAGGAGGAGGAGGCATCCAAGGAGAACATCAATGCCATGATCAATGAGGTGGAACCAAAGGTCACCACTTACACAAAGAGAGGCAAGGGGGTAATAGCCCCATCTTCGTCAAGGACCCCTCCATGGACTACGCCAGCTCAACACTCTATCTCTTCACTAAGGGAGAGACCACAGTAGTAGCCGTAGGTGAGGAGGTAGTTGATCATTAAAGAAGAGGATGCACCACAGTGATACCCTGACAAATGGGTACCGCTCAATCTTAACACAATCTCGGGGTCCAGATCATATCGGGTTGATGAAGAAGAAGATGATAGTGATGAGGAGGAGCTCATTTATGAGCCAGAGGACACATTGGCCTACCAGGAGGCAGACAGGTTGAAGGGGTTTGGTAAAGCTCCTGAGGGGACATCTTATGGAAGGGGCAAAAAAAGTATGCAAATCACCCCGTCTACCCTGAATGCATGACTAGGAGAGTCATATCCACAAGGTATGGGTGCGAGAAAGTAATTGATGATCTGGGCATTAAGGTAGTGGTGGAGAACAAGCTGAAGAGAATTGGGTTGTGGAAGGTGCTCTTCACGAAACAAACAACCTACATGGATTTGACTCAACAATTTTTCTCCATGCTTGAATATATCAAGGTAAAAGGAGAAGAAGCAATCAATTTTGGAATGTTCAATAAGATCCACACACTTACTGCTTCTGAATTGAACTACATCTTTGCTACAGATTCTGAAGAAGCCAACAAGATGAATGATGGCTTGATTGAGAAAGAGATAAACATTTACTATGCCACATTTTAGTTCAACTTGTCAGGAAGCTGATGTGCACAAATCATATCATCTTTTGGATCATGTTTGGTTGCATATCCATGTTGTTTTGACTCAATTATCACTCTCATTCATGCTAGATTCTATATTTTTAGCTATTCTTACTTGTCTCATGGTTTGGATTTTAGGTACTACATTTTACAATGAAGTGATGAGGAATATATCATATTATCACTTATTGGATCACTCCTCAAGAATCTACATGTTTTGGGGTTCAAAACTATGCAAATACCACTTTTTATGGCATGTAAATCTGACCTACACGTCGAAAGTTATGAGTTAAATACACAGCAGCCCAGAACAGCAATTGACACACCGTGTCTTAAAAAGACACGACGTGTCTTATTAAAGACACTCTGTGTCTCAGTCCAGAAATTGAATGCAAAACTCCAGATTTGCATCAAAACGACGTGTCTTATTAAAGACATGACATGTCTTATTAAAGACACGCCGTGTAACTTTCCAGAACTCAACCCAAGCTTCAGTTATTGCATAAGACACGCCATGTCTTATAAAAGGCACGTTGTGTGCCTGTTAGTTTCAGCAATTTTCAAATATGACTCCTTTCATTTTAAAAGACGAAACCACTCTATGGAGCAGTTATCATTGGTCATAATTCAAAGGTCTTTCATCTCAGAGTAGGTCTAGAGCAAGGGAGGGTGATTTTGGGTGGAAGAAGGTGGTTTCTTGCCAAAGAACCCCTATTCTTCTTCTCTTCTTCTCCATTTTCTTCTCTAGAGGTGCAGTAGAGCTTCTTCAATCCACAAAGCTTCTCAGGAGGGAAGTTTTTCTAGTTTGGAGCAGCTATAGGAGTGGGATTTCATCCTCAAGTCAGAATTCTACCTTTCTTGGATTACACCTTGGGATTACTTAGCTTTTCCTTTTCTAAATCATGTTGAATTCTGAAAATTCTGCACATTTCCTATTGTACACATTCATGGATGAGTAGTTTCCTTTTCTTGAACATGGGAGAGTAGCTCCCATGTCATAGCATGTTTGGAACATGGTAATTTCGTACTAAATACTATGTTGCTTATTTTTCCACCTTGTGAGTATCGGTTTCTTCCTTTCTGCATGTATGGTTGGCCACCTTATGTGTATGTTTTATGCTCTTTTGCTTGATAAGAGAAGATAGGTGGGAGAGTAAGGAGGTACTCTCTTGGCAACTCCTCCTTTACCACGAGAGTGGAAATTATGGAGTTGATGAGTAGGTTTGTGATCCAAAACAAAATTCATACATGGGAATGTTGAATTGAGTTAGGATCGTAGTACTTGCACCGAGAGGTGAAGTGCAACATACAACTCGCTTATAAAACAAGTACTTAGTATGTTTAAATTTCATGCTCCTATTTTATGCTATGATATGTTGGTTACATCCTAGATCCAAGATCCTTCCATATCTGAATCTTAACCTTTCTTAAGTGATAATTTATTGATTTTGTTTTAAATATATAATTTAGTTGTTCTAATCCAATCATCTTGTGTACAACAATCTAGATTATTGAAAATCATAACTCTTGCGCCTAGCTAACCAACGCTCCTTGTGTTCGACCTCGACTACAACTACTCTTGTATACTTGTGGGAAATAGCTAGTTGAGTAAAAGATCATTCTTATGATTTAAACTTGTTAGTGTAATAGACCAACAAGTTTTTGGCAGCGTTGCCGGGGAGCATCAGTATTCCTGTTAGAGTAAGAGTTGTTGATAAGTAAATGAGACTAGATCACAACCTTCATATCCACCATCATATCCATAAATCATAATTCATCATGATCATCATAATTTGTTGTATCTTCCATGTTTGTTTTTGTATCTCCCTCACCTTGTTTATTTGCAAGAGCATATGGGGTGTTCATAAAAAGATCCTTGAACTGTGCATATCTCTACATTCAAAAAATGAATACATCGTTTGCAACCCTCATGGAGAAAGAAGGAGTGAAATCCAAAGATGTATGGAGGAATCACAACCCACACAACCATCATCCATGTCACCATCATCCAAACGACATTCATCCATGCCACCTTCATATGCACCACCCTCATCCACGCATCCTTCATCCACACCACCATCATTCACACCCAATTCACCACCATCATATACACCACCAACACCCATACCACATTCTTCCACACCCCAATATCCATCACTTTCATCCATACCACATACACCACCACCATCTACGCCACATCCACCTAATCCTCTGGATCCACATGAAGAACTAGTCAAGGAGGATGACCTTCCTCTTAAGGACTACTTTGGTATAGCTGCAATGCACATGAGTGGGCCTATTAATATTTTAGAATTTGAAGCAGAGGAGTTTTCTATCAGCCCAACCATCATACAATTGCTACAGCTGAATGCATTTGGAGGGACACCAATGGAGGGTCCAAACCTCAACATTGCTGAATTTTTGCAGTTGCTAAGCACCATAAAGATATATGGTGTTCCTCATGATGGGATACGCCTAATCCTTTTTCTATTCTCCCTTAGAGATAGAGACAAGGCATGGCTCTATACTTTGCCAAAGAAGTCAATCAGCACTTGGGAGGGGCTTGTAAAGGTCTTTTTGGCAAGATATTTTCCACCTAGCAAAACTTTACAGCTGAGGAGTCAACTCATCAATTATTCTCAAAGGGATGGAGAGACCTTGTATGATACATGGGAGAATTTTAAAGATCTTCAACATCTATGTCCACATCACGGTCTAAGCAATTGGCTTCTATTGCAATCTTTCTATAATGGTTTGTGCTACAATACAAGGATGTCTATTGATGCAGCTACAAATGGAGCTCTAATGAACAAATATTATGGAGAAGCTTATGCTATTATTGAAGATATGGCAGCGAATCATTGCCAATGGAGTCTGGATACAAGCTACCACCCATTCTTTTCACATACTACTTCTGTAATGCAAGTAGAAGATCACACGGTTGGTGTTATTGACTTGATTGCAACAAGGCTAGACACTTTGTCACAAAGGTTTGAGAATCTAAGCACACAACTAATTCAAATAGCCAACAATATTTGTGATACATGTGGGTTTCTTGGACACTCATCTTCTACATGTTATGCCTCTTCTGCTTATTCTCCAATGGGTTACACTCCATCGGGCTTCTACAGCAATGTGAACCCGAATTTCATTCAGCCACAACAACCACAAGTAACTTCTAGATTAGAGTCCATGCTTGCAACATTTATTTCAACTCAAATGCAGCAAAATGAGGAGTTCCATCAACAAAGACAATCAATGAAGGGTGCCATTTTCCAACTCTCTTCTAAGGTGGACGATATTGCCACTCATACACACATCTTGGAGAAACAAATTGCCCAACAAGCTCTTTCTAGCAAAGAAGCATTTCCACCTTTCTTGCCTAGTCCACCGAAGATGAATCCTACATATTTCAAGCTGGTGACATTGAAGAATGGTGTTGTCATAGAAGTATATCCTTCAAGGTATGATGATGTTGATACCTATAAGGATTATGAAGCTACAAATCAAGGGGAAAAATCTACAACACATGATCTACTTTTAGATTCTTTAAGCAATCCACATGTCCTTACTCCTCACACTCTATATGACACATTGCTTTATAATGAGAACACTCTTCCCAACTCATATTTTGGTGATACTTCAAAGGGAATGAAAAGACAAATAGTATTGGCATACAAAAGACTATTCTTGCTGTAGCTCATAGGTGCTTTCACTTGCCCCAAATCAAGGATATATTTGCAAGGAGGCATCAATCTTTAGCACAACAATTTACAACCTCAAATCAAAGCAATGGACCTCCATCTTCATCATTCACCATGATAGGTATCCGGTTGCAATCCTCTTGAGTTTGTTATATGCAGTGAGGACACTGCAAATTTCAAGCTTAGGGGGAGAGCAACCGGTCGGTAGTGTAGTTTTATTTCCCTTTTATCATCTATTTCTTAGTTGTTGTTTTTAGTTCTACTCTCTGGTGGAAAATCTAGTATGATATGAGGTTTATCTTTTATATGTGGATAGAACTTCTATGCTTAACTGATTGTCCTATTTTGATGAGAAATATCATTTGAAGAAATTGTAAAAGACATGCATTAATCAAATGAAACCTTTTGGCCATCAACATGTGCTTAACTCTGGTTTATGCTTCTAGCCTGGACATTCATCTTTCACATCCTTGATTGCTTAAAACATGTAATGGTTTCAATTTTTGTGAGTAAATCAACTTTAAAACATCATTTAGAATATGGGATGCCCTTGACAAGATCTTAGTGCATTTTTAGCCACTCTTTCAATGAAAAAAAAAATCAAAACAAATGAATGAAATCTAGCTAATGTTGCAATTTAGTTGACTCTCCTATGTTGTGGAATTTTTTTTAAAAAAAATCTTTTGGCTTATTTCACCCTCATACTCCATAAAAGATGGCTAAACCTCCCACATATCATGCTATCCTAGTGTAAGTTTGATCTAGCCACGATGGTTAGGTGGTATGTCTTAAAAGAGGGTAAAATCCCCCAACTGACACTCCAAGTGCGCATAAGCCTATATTAGTAGTCGAGTGTCGAAACATATAATCCATTGTCACATCATTTTTGGAAAGAAGGAGAGTACAACTAAAATTGTTAATTTTAACTAAGATTTCATCATTTGTATCCTTAATAGCTGAGAGTTTGAGTTGCACATCCACTAATTATTTGGCTTTGTCATCCAAATTCTACTTAGTATTGTTTAATTGATTGATTCATTTAATTATGACCACCCCTGCTGAACTATAAATCTCTTTCTTGGGTGTTTAAGTTGAATTGATGGCTATGAGTATAAACATGTTGATCATGGTTGGCTTGGTATTATACACATCTTTCTTTTCATTTGATCTATGCATGAACTTGACAATTTTCATTTGTGTTTCTATGCTCTTTTTGCTTGAGGACAAGCAATGGTGAAGCTTAGGGGGATTTGATGTGCACAAATCATATCATCTTTTGGATCATGTTTGGTTGCATATACATTTTGTTTTGACTCAATTATCACTCTCATTCATGCTAGATTCTATATTTTTAGTTATTCTTACTTGTCTCATGGTTTGGATTGTAGGTACTACATTTTGCAATGAAATGATGAGGGATATATCATATTATCACTTATTGGATCACTCCTCAAGTATCTACATGTTTTAGGGTTGGAAACTATGAAAATACTACTTTTTACGGCATGTAAATCTGACCTACACGCTGAAAGTTATGAGCAGAATACACAGTAGCCCATAACAGCCATTGACACGTCGTCTTAAAAAGACACGACGTGTCTTATTAAAGACACCTCGTGTCTCAGTTCAGAAATTGAATGCAGAACTCCAGATTTGTAGCAAAATGACATGTCTTATTAAAGGCACACTGTGTCTTATTAAAGACACACCATGTAACTTTCCAGAACTCAACCCAAGCTTCAGTTATTGCATAAGACACGCTGTGTCTTATAAAAGACACGTCGTGTGCCTGTCAGTTTCAGCAATTTTCAAATACGACTCCTTTCATTTTAAAAGACAAAACCACTCTATGGAGCAGTTATCTTTGGTCATAATTTGAATGTCTTTCATCTCAGAGCAGGTCTAGAGCAAGGGAGGGTGATTTTGGGTGGAAGAAGGTGGTTTCTTGCCAAAGAACCCCCATTCTTCTTCTCCATTTTCTTCTCCAGAGGTGCAGCAGAGCTTCTTCACTCCAAAAAGTTTCTCGGGAGGGAAGTTTGTCTAGTTTGTAGAAGCTATAGGAGTGGGATTTCATCCTCAAGTCAGAATTCTACCTTTCTTGGGTTACACCTTGGGATTACTTAGTTTTTCCTTCTCTAAATCATGTTGAATTCTGAAAATTATGCACATTTCCTACTGTACACATTCATTGACAAGTAGTTTCCTTTTCTTAGACATGGGAGAGTAGCTTCCATGTCATAGCATGTTTGGAAAATGGTAATTTCGTACTAAATACTATGTTGCTTGTTTTTCCACCTTGCGAGTACCGGTTTCTTCCTTTCTGCATGTATGGCTGGCCACCTTATGTGTATGTTTTTGCTCTTTTGCTTGATCTGAGAAGATAGGTGGGAGAGTAAGGAGGTACTCTCTTGGAAACTCCTTTGCCATGAGAGTGGAAATTATGGAGTTGAGGAGTAGGTTTGTGATCCAAAATGAAATTCATACATGGGAATGTTGAATTGAGTTAGGATCGTTGTACTTGTACCGAGAGGTGAAGTGCAACATACAACTCTCTTTTAAAACAAGTGCTTAGTATGTTTAAATTTCATGCTCCTATTTTATGATATGATATGTTGGTTAAATCCTAGGCCTAAGATCCTTCCATATCTGAATCTTAACCTTTCTTAAGTGATAATTTACTATTTTGTTTTAAATCTATAATTTAGTTGTTCTAATCCAATCATCTTGTGTACAACGATCTAGATTATTGAAAATCATAACTCTTGCACCTAGCTAACCAACTCTCCTTGTATTCGACCTCGACTAAAACTACTCTTGTATACTTATGGGAAATAGCTAGTTGAGTAAAAGATCATTCTTATGATTGAAACTCATTAGTGTAATAGACCAATAGAAGCCAAAAATACACAACGTGAAAGTCAAAGACTATGGCATTGAGCAATCCCTTGGTCCGGTATGTGCAGAAAGTCTTAGCCAATACAATTGTTGGGAGATATGACAACCAAGGTAGCATTTCATAGAAGGAACTCTTCATTTTTCATGGGATAAATAAAAGGTTACACCTTAACCAAGGGCACTATTAATACACCATATGAGGTGCATTTCTTTCAAGAGCAAAACTCCATTTGTTATGGGAGGAATTGTGACCTCAATCGCTCTAGCCCTAGGTTGTGATGTCACCGGACTCAAAGAGACTGGAGGGGCTCAATTTGTTAATCTAAAAGACCTCATTTGCTCCCAAATGATCACTATCAAAGACAAGAGGTTGATGTATAATGTGAACCCCAGAGTGATGTCAACAACTCTTGAGCTACCCTACCATGCTACCCTACCCCTCTCTACTTTGGGGGTCCTTGGCCATCTTGATGAAAAGCTGAAATTGTGGGAGAAGAACAATCCAAGAGAGAACTACAACCCCACTACTGTACGTGAAGAGGTGGGAGAATCAAATGCACAGGGGCAACGAAAAGAAGAAGAAGAAGAAGAAGAAAAAGCAAAGAAGACAAACCCAAAGGGTGAGGAGAAGGTATGAGGAAACATCCGAACTGTAGGAGCCTTCAACAAATGCATGTGACATGTCATCTATCCAGACACAGCTTGAAGGTATCCAAAAGACACAACAGGAGATGCAACTCACCCAGAAATACATGTGGCATGACCAACAACAGATGCATTACCAGGTCAACCACTTGTATCACTACCACCATGCTTAGGCACAGAGAAACCCTAAATGGGGTGAAGATTTCTGGGGTGGTATCTCAGTATATCAAGAGACTTACCCTCCTCCTTGGGATGTTTATTGGGGTCACTACTATTAGTTCCCTCCAGCCCGCCCAGGTCCTCCCCCTCCTTAAGAAAGCCCTCATCAGTACCAGCCAGACCAACCACAACAGGGAGATCTGCCATTTTATCAACCACACCAGCCATGATTCTTATCCTATTATCCCTAAGCTTTAGTTTCATTCTGAGGACATCATGATTCAAAAGTTTGGGGTGGTAGGGCAGTATGCACCACCCTTACTCTCATTTTTTTGTGCTTGTTTCACCTAATTTTTGGGATTGGTTGACTTCACCCTATCTAGTGTATATTTCCTTTTTCTTGCATCCATGCATACATGTAGTTTAATTTCATGCATTTTGCGTAGCTTTCCAAAAAAAATTGCTCATTTTACTTTTCCATTCATGCATTGCATTTTCATGTAGTTTTTGCTAATTTTTGGGTGTTTAAAGTAGAATTTGCTGCTTTATGTTTTAATTTCCCTAAAGTAGGTTTAGATGTGATTAAAGTGCAAATTGGCACCATTTTGGCCAAATTTTTCCCGAACTTGAATATTCTTGCTCAATAGTATGTTTCAATTGAATCTCTATCTATTGTGATGAGAATGATAAAATCTTAGATAATGTAACTTGATTTTGATGCTTTTGGCTAGAATGAGTCCTATGTAGGAATTTTTCATGTACTCCAAGCCTCTTAATATAATTTATTGTTTTGAATAAAAGGGTGATTCTTGCAAGTCTTGAATGTTTATGGTTTATTTGTTCTTTATGAAAAGGATGCAACCTACCATAATGTTCCTTTTTTGCATGACTTGTTTGATTGGTTAATGTTACATGGACTGACTTGCTTGAGTGAGATTATACATGAATTTCCACTACTTGTGACCCCTCTTTGACCTGAGAATTCTTCCACCATCTTATTACCTCTTCACCTCATGAAAGGATGCCAAAGTGCACATATCAGCCTTGGCCACCCCCAAAATTTTAGGGTGACCATACCTTTACCTCCCTGCTTCACTCTTGTCATCATATACCCTACCTACACCAAGGGCAAAGAAGAAGAAAAATAAAGGGTGCTCATATTTAAGAGCATCCAAATAAAGAAAATATGAGTGTATTAGCACTCCACTCCCTTTCATAACCATTTCTTCTCTTTGTATGCCTAATAGGGCTAGGGTAAAACAACTCTAGCCCTCATCTCCCTACACAAGCCAAAGTGGTCATGAGCAGTGAAATGAAGTGTATGAGGTAGTTCTAGAAAGTGAAATAGTAATTCTAACCTTTTGAATGTATTTCATGCATGATACGGTTTACCCAGAGCATTATAAAAATGGCATCACTTGCATATGTGAATGGTGACCCATATTCTAAGTTTTGTGCTCAGTGCTTGATTCACACTTGAAAAAATGAAAATGAGTAGAAAGTAGTGGTTTGCATGCCCAATCCCTCATGTAAACTCATTTTAGCCAATAAACATCACAATGATTGCATTATCTTGCTCCATGATTGAATTGAAAGAGAGATTAAGTTGGAGCATACTTGAGGACAAGTATGTTTTAAGTTTGGGGTGGTGATGCAACCCTATTTTAGGGCTTCATTTCATCATGTGTCTTTTTGCATTATAATCACATCTAAACATTATAGATTGCAATTTATTTCCTCTAATGGGAACTATTATGTCAAATGCATTTATACCTCCTTCGTGTGTTTTTCAAGGTACTTATACATGCATTGATGCAAGGGAGGGAGATGAAGAACATCTTTGGGTCCTTGCACCCCAAGATTGGACCTACCTCTTCCCCAAGCTCTCTTTGGATGCACAAGATTCAATCCAAAGCAAAAGGAGGTCAAATAAAGAAGTTGAAATTAAAGTCAGCAGAAAGACGCCCCAAAATGATCATGGGAAACCAACATGGTCGTGGTGAATTAATCTCCAAAAGTTACAAGTCCTTCACCAAATTTGTACATGAATGGCCACATCCGTGGTCAGCAAAACGGTCGTGGTCACTGAAGAAACCATGGATGTGCTTAACAGAACGACCATGGCTAATGAACTACACCTCGCATGTGGCCCCTGCCACGACCGTGGTGATTTATTCTCCAAGATCCCAAAAATCACTGGTAACTCAGCCTAATTTACACGTAAATGGACATGGTCGTGGCCATCAGCACGACAGTGGCCCCTGAAGGCCACCTTGCATGTAGTGACCACCATGACCATGGCAAGCTGAAGACAAGATGGACCTCAGAGCAACCTCGCCCATGGCAACCTCCTCCAATACGGTCATGCTACCTAGAACGACCATGGTATCCTCTACCCAACACAATTGTGGCCACCCATACATGTACTTGTACCTCAGCTCCACCTCCCACCTCGGTCATTCCCATTGCCCATGACTGTACGACCTAACCCCCACCACTTCCATGGTGCTAACCCTACCCATTTTCTCAACTATTTTTTCCATTTTGCCCCCACTTACCCTAGTGCCTCCCCACCACTTATATATACATAGGTGGAGGACACATCATGAAGGTTAGCACCCCTACAGCTACTCTAGCTACTCCTTATCCATTTTATTGCATTCAAGCCATTCATCAACCTCCCACCTTCCATTTCCACTCCATTTTCACCATAGAACCCTAGTTTTCTAGGTTTTCTACCATAATCCCCCATATTTCCATGTTTTTCATCCCTCTTGGAGGAGGTGCCATGCCTACAGCTGCTAGGATGTCAAGGAGGAAGATCAACCATGAGCTCCATGGATTTCTAACTTTTTCTTCTCTTTTCTTTGCTCTTTTGTCTAGTCATGTGTAGCTAAGCCCCTAGTGGTGGGTAGTTTGGGGCTAAAATATTATTGTGATACCATGTTGGGTGAAAATAGCTTGTAATGGAAATATTTCCATTCTATGGTGATTGTCTCTTGCTTCTATTTCATTTCCCATTATCTTACTTGTGATTTGTGTTTTTAAACATGGATTGCTTGTTGTATGATGCTTGAAAACACCTAGCTTCTAGGAGAAAATGGATTGTATGTGGCTATCTTAGTAATTTCCCATAGGTCCAATTATTGGATCTCTAGATAGCATCTATGTTCCTACATACAATTCCCTTCTCCTATAAGTAGGTGTGAGATCTAAGTAGCTAGTGTAGGAGTGATTAGTCTAATTTCTTGAAGTTTTCTAAAAGGCTAGATGGTGAGTAACATGAGGTGAAACACCCTCATCTCTACCCTCATTCCTACCCTTTGGCTCTCAATTTCCCTAATACCCCCTGAAAACCTAGACTTTCCAAGTCCTATTTGAATTACACCTAGCCCTAGTTTCCCTGCTAGTAGCATAGGGTAGATTCAAATAACACTTGCCTTGTTGTTTAATTTGGCAATATAGCTTGAAGATGTAAGACTTGCATGCTATGTTAACTCCCCCAACTACTATCATAGTTTCATTCCCAAGCAGCCTGCCTATCCATCTCATTGCTAAAACCAATCTTGCTAATCTAGCTTGTTCATGCTAAGTAGTTTCTTATTCTTAATTGCTTCTTAGTTAATTGCTTAGTTCTTAATAGCTAGGTCTTGCTTGGGTAGTTAGTACACTTTTGGGCTTGCTAGTGTTAATCTTGTTAGTTAGTGATAGCCTAGATCCTTGCTTGCTTTAGTGCTTAACATGTCTCTTAGTTGTTAATTTGCATTGCTAGTCTAGTGTAGTCTTTTGCCATTGCTTAGTGATAACACCAAATTTTGTGATGTTTTTGCCTCTTATTCTGTTATCAAAACTGCCCTTTTTTGCCATTTTCCTCTCTTTTGTAAGTACTTTTGCAATAATTGGCCAAGCAACGCTCTTAATCCAATATTTCCATCTTTTGCAGAGTTTTTCCTCGTTTTGGTATGATAAGGCCATCCCGGCCCACAAATAAGTTCAAGTCTGCATCGGCCTTCCTGACGCCCGATACGACCTCTGCCCGACAGGGTGGAGCGACACAACGACGCACGACAAGGGGATGCCGCGCAAGAAGAAACTGACGGACGACACGTCTTCTACCCGCTTGTTTTACTGAAGTCTTATCCTTCGTACCTTGCTCTAGCTCTAGTTTTATCTTTCTGTTTCTATTGCATGAAAACCCCTAAAAACTGCTAAATGACTAAAACCTTAAATCTTTCTTGTAGCTCGAGTTGGAGATAGTTTTCTTTGTTTTGTTTGTGACATCTTGTTGTTTCCCTTTTGGGAATTTATTATCTCTTTACACCTTTTGGAGAGTAGCGTGTCGATTCTGGGTTCTCAACACTACCACCCTTGTCCCTGTGTTCGACCCCGTATATCTACTTCGACCCCATAAACAAAGTTGTGGGGGCCTAGAAGGATTCGGGTTATAAATGTAAAAGTTCGACTAACTTCAAATCTGCATCCATCTTTGGACGCGCGATTTAGGCTGGTCAACTTTTTGGCGCCGTTGTCGGGGACAAGGCAGACGGCATTGTTGACGAATCTGAATCCACTAACTACACTCCTGTGCCTCAAGCTTAGAAATAGGCTTGACATCACTCCTTGTTTTATTTTTATTATTATTATTACTCTTTGCATAAAAATTAATAATTATATCTTCTGACTTGATTTTTCGTTCCATTTCAGGAACTCTGAAGTGCGG
Organism: Alisma plantago-aquatica; assembly: GCA_963693085.1. NCBI lineage: Eukaryota > Viridiplantae > Streptophyta > Magnoliopsida > Alismatales > Alismataceae > Alisma > Alisma plantago-aquatica. The sequence goes on along the minus strand of OY856411.1, from coordinate 145,126,560 downwards.
TGATCTATTCCGCCAAACACCAACACCAATATGCCTCCTCGCGTCGAACCCCACCATTCTGGAGGCGAACGCCAAGGGAGGAGGCATGACTTGCCGCCACCTGAAGGCGACGACTGGTACGACGGTAACGCTCAATAGGAAGATCCAGAATCGGGAGAACACGAGGAAGTTCATCGCCGCGATAGACGTCATTGCCACCGGAGACACAGAAGGAATCACGACAATCAGGAACGACGGCATGACGCCAGCAACAGCGATGACTCGGAGGAAGAAGAGAAAACACTGAGGGAGTTAGCGTCCACGAAGGCCAACAACTCCTGATGCCCCGTCATTGTCCCACGTTTCAACACGGAAAATTTTGAGCTCAAGCCGTCAGTTATCTCAATGATCCAGAATAAGATCTTTAGGAGAAGTTCTAAGAATGACAACCCGTACCACCATCTGTAGCTTTCAAAAATATATGTGATACCATAAAGATGAGGGGGGTCCCCCAAGAGGTCATATATTGCAAGGGCTTCATTTTCTCCTTGGAAGACAAAACTCTGTCATGGTATCTTGGGTTGCCTCACCAATCTATGAATGGATGGGGAGCATTGGCTGATGCATTCGTGAACAAATTCTACCCCACTGAAAGAACCGTTAGAAACAGGCAGAAAATAACCTCTTTTATGTAAAAGCTGAATGAAAGCCTCCATGACGCCTGGGAGCGATTCCAGGAATACCAGAGGGATTGCCATCATCATAATTATAAGATGAGCTTCCTCATCACCACCTTCTACAATGGCCTGACTCCCGATGAGAGGGTGTCACTGAACGCGGCAGCGGGCAGTGACTTCCTAGGGAAGAAGCCAAAGAAGTCCGAGATGATTATCAAGAACATGGCCGAGCTAATGGCCGGTGCTGAGTTTGATCGATCTGATAGAGGAGAAGCAAAGAAGGTAGGTGAAGGGTCCGCCCTTGAGTCTAAGGCATTGGAGTCAATCACTTCGCAGATTCAGAGAATTGCTACTGATGTTAAACAATTGCGAGAAGCTGGCAGTAAAGGTAAGAAGCCAGTTGAAAAAGTGATGAAATACATTACATGCGGAGAAGGAGGTCACGGGGTAGACAACTGTGTCTACACCCAACCAGTAGCGGACAGCGACTCTGACTCAGAAGACGAAAGGACAGAGAATGTCTCCTACATGAACTTCAAGAGGCCAGATCACCCTGGCTTTAATTACAGTAACAAGGATGCAGCCGAAAATTTGCATCAACTGCACACCTCGGCCAAGCCAGCACAAACTTTTGAGAAGAGAGGATGATCCGGTCAATATGCCAAGAACAGCCAATTCCAACCAGCAAAAGGCAATTTCCAAGCACCGGGAAAGTACCAAGGCCCAAACCGAGAACAAGACAAAGGAGCAAGCCAATCTGATGTGATTGGCCAGTTGTTTGATTTCGTTAAGAAATAGGATACCATCAATAACCAACTAGCGCAAAGTGTGATGTCCAATTCTGGTGTTTTGAACTCGTTGCAGATACAGTTGGTAGACATGCAGACACATCAACACCAACTCGACCAGCAGCTAGCTCAGCTCGCCGAGATTGTAAAGAACCCGTTGGGGAAGATCTCATCCAACACTGAACCAGCCAAGAGATCGGGACAGTAATTGCGGAGGAAAAGGATGAAGAAGAAGCCAAAGACGTCCAGCTGAGGACGGAAAACTCAGCGCTTCTCAGGAGGCGTCCCGAGCTGTATTTTAAATTCCTAGTATAGGGTGCATTTACTTTCATGCAAGTTGAACATTTCAAGTATTATGGACAATTCGGACTGTGATAAGGCTCGAGTCAGTGCATGTGCCACATGCGCTGACTCTTATGTTTTCGGGGTCACCGCTTTAGCTTTATTAACCGTGATGAGTAATACCATCTGAGGCTGGGAGCTTAGTCTTAGGCCAATGATGTTTTACTCATCAGCCGCAGTTTAAACCGCTTTGTTTTCATGATGTATCGGAAAGCAACCCAATCGGCGCTATGAATGCACCCATATCGGGTAGTGGAATTTCAGGGATCGCAAGGGTTGTGCCGACAGATGGACTTGCCTGACTTACGAGTTTCCCTAACGACCGACACGCGCCCCGGATTTACTTATTTCACCCCGGTTGAGTTTGCTATATAAAGGGGCGAGTTTTTACCGTGTCGGGCTCCTTGCCTTATTGTTTTCACGCTCCCGTATCGTGCTAAGACCTTGTGCTTTTGCTCCCGTGTCGCGCAATACTGCCCTGCTCTCGTATCGTGCGGAAGTTCAGATCACAGTAAGGTATAGCCCGACAGACCCTATCACCCGGCAGACCGTGTCGCGCGACATGTTCCTTTCTTTAAGCAAGTAGTTTATCGGTCTTACGGTTCCTACGCTAGGCAGCCTTGTATCACCCGATATGGATGTCGCGCAACGTACCTTTTATTCACGATTGCCCGATATGGATGTCGGGTGATAGTCGTGTCGCCCATCTTTGCACCACCTCACCTATTTTTTTTGTCGGGCGACACGGTGCTTTCCTTTCAAGAAGACCTTGTCGGGCATCTTAACCGACACGCATGTATCAAGTGACAGACCTAACGCACGTTTATCACCTTATCACCCTATTCATATCGCGTGTTTGATCTTCTGACGTAACGGGCAATACCCATCTCTAGTATTGGACACAAGGCTTCACCTCTGAAACTCGTGTGTCGCCCGATACAGGGTGTGGGACAGTCTTTGTACAGAGAATTACCTGGTCGCATATTTATTCTTTACTTTCTCAAGGCATCAACACATTTAATCGAGGTATTTTCTTATTGTCCTACAGAAATGGCCCGCATCAAGACAAATGTTGTCCCTATTGACGCACAAGGCAGGAGAATCTACCCAGAGAATGCTGCTGAAGGGCAGACTGCCAGGCCTAAGCACCCAAACCCAGGACTAGCCGGGGCATCGACAGCAGAGAAGAGGGCTAGGGTTGGGGAAGTGGCAGCTCCAACTCCAATAGCAACACCTCTAGCAGCAGCCGAACTCTCGGAATTCTTGTCGGGAAGTTTCGAGCTAAGGGACGACGAGCACGCTCGCCGATATGCTAAACTAGCGACCAAGGTCTACCGACCGAGCAGGTTCTTCCATCAGGCCTCGTTTGCTGAACTAGGGATCATGGGGAGGCTGAAGGGCGTCCTCGTTGTGACAGGGATGAAGAAGATCTGCTTCAGTCGGTCTTCTTCTTACACCAAACTGACAATGGATTTTATGTCTTCTCTCCACCGGGTGAAGAATTCTACAGTGGAGAGAGAAGAATTTGGCGGGCCAGACAGACTCCAGGCTCGACGTTACAACTCGGAGCACCCCATCTCCGAGAAGATGTTGAATAAGATCTTCTCTCCCAATGAGGAGGAGAGGAATCTCATGGACAACGGTGAGAGAATCACCGAGGGAGACGGGTTCAATCCCGTGGAGCTCTGGAGCAAGCTAACCGGTGAATCTTCAGTCAAGCGGGGAAGAAAGGTGGTGGCAGTGCACTCCTGCTTTTGGAGGATAGTGCACAAATTGGTGGCATGCTTGTTGTTCAGTAAGAATGAGTCCAGTAACATCTATACAGAAGAACTCCACGTCATGTGGCACATAATGGAGGACCGAGTGATCAACCTCGGGCGGTTCTTGCTGAACAGACTGCACCCTATGAAAGAAGCCACAAAAGAGTACTGCATGGGCGGAATAGTCAACTTAATCGCAGTGGGGCTCGGGTACGCAAAAGAGCCGCACAGCCTTTCGAGGACGCAAGGCGATGAGGTGATCGACACCAAGTACCTGATGAGGACCAGCATCATTAGGAAGGAGGGGAGGAACTTCTTCTACAAGTTTTCAAGGACGAACATACTCCTCCCACTCCCTCGTTGCGCCGCCTACGACGCAGAGAAACTAGTCTTCACCGCCGCCGAAATTGAAGCTGTAGCGAACAACACAGCTTACGCCACCGCTGCCAGGGTCCCGGAGAGGGCAGTTCTAGAGCTACCGACGACAACTACTGATAGAGTTGTTGTCGCTCCAACTATATCAGCCACCGCCACAACAAGGACGGTGATAGCTGAGAAAGAACCGGTGATCGTTGAGGTCACCGAGACAGAGACTATGGGAGATGCCGCGGAAGAGACGGTCGCAGCCCCCATCTTTTCTTCAAAGCCTACAGAGGCAGAAGACGAACTTCAGCAGGGCGACAGCAATGGGGTGTTCGACGAGATCCTGAGGGAGCTCGGAAGAACATCGAAACTGCCGCTGAAGTCCCCACCTACAGTAGTTGAGGAGATCGCCGACATTGCAGAGGTGGAGCGGAGTCCGCCCTCACCACGGCCATCTCCACCCAGACGAGAAGGTCAGGCAGTGGCACCTGAAAAAGCACCGACACCTGGCCTGGAGACAGCTGGATCGCGAATGATTCTGATAGATTCTACCTCGCCGGGTAGACCGGCGTGCGAGCAAGATGTCGCGAGGACAGAAGGAAGAACCACCAGAGCTCCCCCGTCACTCGGAAAGATGCTCAGGCACGAACTCGATCATTTGCGGGAGGTAACAGACACCAACTCAGCTACTTGTACTTCCCTAACCCACAAACTTGCATCTTTCCATGACAGGCTGGATAGCCAAGAAAGAGAGATGTTGACTCTAGTAAGCCTTCCCGGAGGACTAGAGGCCTTGAATGCGACAATGCAGCAAGTTCTCCAATGACTCGACAAGATCGAGGAGAGGCTGGACAGAAGTGACGACCATCCGCGCCGAAGGCAGCCGAGAAGGTCGTCGTCACCCCCCAGTCGTGGCTCTCCTCCTTCTTCGTCAGCCTCCCCTTCGGAATCAGCATCTTCCTCCTCCTCCAGAGGGCGATCCTCAACGCCCGAGGAGGGGACGCAACAAGGTTTAGCCGAAGGAGCTCCAGCAGGATAGGAGAGCTCCTTAGGTTTGGGAGAAGCAAACATCTCTGTCTCCCTAGATGAAGCCGAAGATGATAGCGTAGATATCAGCATCGGAGGAGACTCTTCTGATGAGTCTGAGGGAGAGAAGGGGGATGTCTACACAGTCAATAAGAGACATCTACCCCGAGGAAGGCGCTCGATGGCAGACAAATTCCGTGAGCCATCCGAGATACCCTCCTTCGAGATGGCCAACTTCGACAGAAGAGCCATCAGATACCTGACGATCAGAGACCAGAAGTTGTTGAATAAGGTCTTAAGATTGTAGGCAGATGAAGATGATGTTGTCTGGACTGATAGCTACCTCTCTGTGCGACGAGGAGTTCTTCGAAGCATGTTCTGCATGTCGGTCGTGGTCGGCAAAAGACTGTTCAGGGTCCTGGAGAATGCGGTAATAGAAAATATCGATAGCAGGACAGGTCGGAAAGCACTATACACAGCCACCCCGACCTTGGCAAGAAGGTTGATGAAGGGAGATCCAGACTCCCGCGTGGTGGCCGACATGCTGTAGCACATTGAAGAGCATAGGCCGAACCTGGTGTTGGCCCCGTACAAGCACCGGAACGTGTGGTTTCTCTGCATAGTAGACCTCAGAAACCACGACGTCCAGCTGTTGTGTTGCAGCAATGATGAAGTGTCGCGCTCTGGGAGTGTTTTCTGCCGCTCGGAGGACAAGAAGCTGAGACTCCTGCCGCTGCATCTGCTACGAGCTATGAATCAAGGAATCCAATGTCACCAAGGTCCTTGGAACTTCTTTACTCTCCAAGACCTCCCCGTCCAGGCAGAAGAGGGGAGTGGAAACAGCGCTTTTGCCATCCTGAGTGACATTGAGGTGCTCAATACATTTGGAAACCTGGGAGCCCTCAAAGGCAGGTGCTTCTATCAACAAAGGGGCATTTACGCCATGTTGTTGATCAAGGACAAGCGCTATTTCCAGGATGCAGGAGTACCAGAGCAGCTACTGGACAGTGACCTGGAAGAAAACTCTTCTAAATCCAGCAGCTCCTCAGAAAAAGAAGAGGAGATGGCAACCGATACCCATGGGGCAGGCAAGCAGTTGGCGGTCCTGAAGAAAGTGCACGGGATGGAAGACACTGCTTTGACTGAAGCTTCAGAAGGGCTGATCACAGATTTCGACCGTTTTTTGTGTGCAACTCTCACACAAGAGCAGGTCAACGTAATCCAGCTAAAGTTAGCTGATTCTACCCCATCGGTTGTCGCCTTTCATGCGGGAAATGTCGTAGTCCCGGTCGATGATCTAAGGGACATGGTGAAGGAAGGAGGGTGCTTGGATGTAACAGTTGCAGCCGCTTACATCCAATATATACAGCCAAGGCTAGAACATGCATACATAGCCCATCCTATGTTGTTCAACGACATTTGCCTCGCCGATGAAACGGGAGCAAAGCAAGCATTTCTGCAGGAATTGGTGAGCGAAGTTCCCCGCAAGATCTTCCTCCCCGTTCTACATTACAACAACTGGACGCTCCTAATAGTGTACACCCAGCAACGAGCAGGAATTTTCTACAATATCTCGGACAGCAACAAGAACCATCCAATGTTGTGTACATCAGAACCTTTGACATCCGTCGAACGCTTGGTCTGAAAATACTACGATGAGGTGGCAAAGATGATCCAACCATTCCTAGATACGCAAGCAAGCAAGTGGCACGAACTCCAGTTCTGCCACCGCAGTCTGCAGCAACTTCCCTTATCCAACGACTGTGGCATCTACATCCTAGAATGGATAGCGAATAAAGAAACGTCTGACCAGCTCCACCACATCGTCTATCACAGCAGAAGGGGAGAATATGTGTGGGAGCTTATGTCTGACACAGGCACAACCTCACTGGAATAAACATTACCTCACCTTATTTACTTCACAACTCTGGGACAGAGTGTGGAGTAAGTTTAGGGGGGTACCAGGTACCAGTGAGGGAGGTACAAAATTTTGAAAAAAAATTCTGAATTTTCTAACTAAATTTTCTTCTTTCTTTTGTCTCAAATTCTTTATTCTTTTTTCTTTATGTACATAGATGTGTTCATATCAAAGCTTTGAAAGTTCTTTTTGTTTATATCATCTCCATACTTACATACAAAGTTGATGTATGATAAAAACCTATTGCGACTTCTTGCAAAGTTTGTTTTCTATGTGCTTAACGAGATACAAGTTCTGTTATATCTTTTTGATAATGATGCCTCAAACGAATAAAAGATTATGTTTTGCCATGCCAAAAATTTCAAAAAATATAATAATCTCGCAAACAGCTAAAAGACGAGTATGGAGAAGGAAAAAGCTGCCCAAACAGCAGAAATCTCTTTATTTTCCCTCACCCAATGAAAATCCCAAAAAGAGAAAGAAGCCTTATGAGTGTGAATAAAAGCATGAGAGTTGTGCCAATAAAAGAATATATATATATATATATATATATATATATATATATACACTTGCTTTCCAAAAGTACCCATCTTTAGGCATGGTAGATCCAGGGCAGTGGTACGTAGGATGTGAAATCACTACTCTAAAGACAACTGGCTTGGACTGCAGGGACCACTTGCCCGCTAACGGACCCTTACCTGGATGGACTGATGGGAAACAAGAAAAACCCCAAAAAAGCCTTAGCCTACCCTATACACAACTTTCTGCCCCAAAAATAAAGTTGTTTGGTGTGTAATCTAACTTCGGAATCATACAACAAAGTCTCGTCGAAGTTGTAGAGAAGAATCTTACTTAAACAATAAGGCAGGAAAAACAAAGTCTTTTGTTCATAGTGAGACAACATTATCTCTAAGGCATTGCGATTCTTGTTTCACCTTTTGAACAGAAAGCTACTCCGAGCAGAAGAAGCATCACTAAATAAAGTTTAAATATTGATTGAGGACAATCAAAATGCTAAGTTTGGGGGAGTTGATAACATCAAATTTTATGATGTTTTTGCCTCTTATTCTGTTATCAAAACTGCCCTTTTCTGCTATTTTCCTCTCTTTTGTAAGTACTTTTGCAATAATTGGCCAAGCAATGCTCTTAATCCAATATTTCCATCTTTTGCAGAGTTTTTCCTCATTTTGGTACGATAAGGCCGTCCCGGCCCACAAATAAGTTCAAGTCTGCATCAGCCTTCCTGACGCTTGATACGACCTCTGCCCGACAGGGTGGAGTGATACAACGACGCACGACAAGGGGATGTCGTGCAAGAAGAAATTGACGGACGACACGTCTTCTACCTGACAGGGAGCCAAATTCGCCACGACAACCCAAGCTTGTCGCGCGACACAGCCACCCACCGGCAGGCGCCGCCCGTCACATGACCGATAGCCGACACCCCTGTGCTGAGCGATACCAGTATCGGCCGCCCACCGACCCGCGAATAAGGAGGACACATGGCGCTTCGAGCACCATAACTTCCCCCAACCACTGCCTATAAATAGCAGCTACAGGAAGCCGACAAGACAGTTCAGACAGTTGGGAACTTTGAGCGATCTTCAGAGGAAAACTACGAGAGCAAGAGTATCGCGCCCTAGTGCTCATGTCGGGCAACTCTAGGTGAGCTCTTCCTCATCCCGAGAGGGAGGGGATGGTTCACTTAGGATCGTCCTGGGTGACACTGTAGGCCGACATCGGACAACGTAGATGAGCGACACAAGTGCCCGATAGTAGAACGCGTCGCTCCATGCCCGACACGATATCGAACCCGATATGCTTTGCCCGTCATGCGTGTCGCCCGAGAGGGTGCGCCGCCCAACATGAACGTATCGGCCAGGGTCCTTGAGTGATACAGTCGGCCGTCGTAGTGTACCGCCTGAGAGGGTGTGCTGCCCGACATTGTTGTATCGGGCTAGGCCCCTGACCGGTATCGGGCTGGAGAGCCGCAGTAGCTTGTCATCCTTCTACATCAAGAACGTGACATCTATCTTTAACTTAAGTCCAACAACCTCGAGAGGGGTGTTGATGCTTGGTTAGAGGTACCCACTCTAAGAGGAGGGGTGCAGGATGTTACTGCTACTGCTTGTTTTACTGAAGTCTTATCCTCCGTACCTTGCTCTAACTCTAGTTTTATCTTTCTGTTTCTATTGCATGAAAACCCCTAAAACTGCTAAATGACTAAAACCTTAAATCTTTCTTGTAGCTCGAGTTGGAGATAGTTTTCTTTGTTTTGTTTGTGACATCTTGTTGTTTCCCTTTTGGGAATTTATTATCTCTTTACACCTGCCGGAGAGTAGTGTTTCGATTCTGGGTTCTCAACACTACCACCCTTGTCCCTGTGTTTGACCTCGTATATCTACTTCGACCCCGTAAAAAAAGTTGCGGGGGCCTAGAAGGATTCGGGTTATAAATATAAAAGTCCGACTAACTTCAAATCCGCCTCCATCTTTGGACGCGCGATTTAGGCTGGTCACTTAGTTAATTGTCTTGCCTTGCTCCTTAGACATAACTTGTTTAGGATAATTTAGGATTTTTCGGTAATCTAGTTTCCTTCTTGTCTTTAATTTCTTGAAATCCTAGCATAATCAACCAAAACCACTTTTAAACCCTAAAACCCCTACACTCTGCTTTAGGAACGTAGCTCACATTAACTTAGCTCTAGTTCCCCCTCTCTCCCTGAGGATCAACCCTTTTTGTACCGCTTGCCTATACTACAACACGGCCCCGTGTGCTTGTGGGTACGTGTGATTAGTTTAAGTAGGTGTGTTGGACTAGGTCCACTATAAATTCAAAAGTGATCCCAACCATGTGTCATTTTCTCGTGGAGTTGCAATTATTCAAATTCCAATTGAGTAGTGTGTAACACCATTAGCAAAATGTGCACCAACAAGCAAGGTTTAAGCTTGGGGTGGTTGATAACACCCAAATTTAGGCATTTATGCGAAGCGTTTATTTATAGTTTCATGCCATTATAGCCTTAATATGCCCAAAATAAACTCTAGACATTTATATTTTAATAATTTATATCTTTTCAAAGATAGAGTTACTCAATTAGCCAATTTTGAGACTTGCAGGCATCAAACTCAAGACACTAAATTTCTAGGTTTTTTGCCCGACAAACCCGATCGGGTTCACCTGGACCCATTCGGGCTCGATTTTTGTAGCAGTCAACATCAGTGACTGTTGAACCACTCCACCATCAGTGATTGCTAAATTTATATCTTAGTGACCGTTGAGCCTCATTCGTTATTAGTGACCTCTGAAACTCCAACAGTCGCTGAATATCCACACCCAGTGATCGCCGAAGCCAAAGATCCAATGTTAGTCAAAGAAACATGAACCAAAGACTTGAACCCAGTTGGGTTGGTCTCGACTTGGTCAGGTCATCATTGAGTGTCATGAATATAACCTTAGTGACCACTGAAAAGTCAGCGGTCCTCTAGCATTAGCAATTGCCAAACAATAAGCAACCATTGAAACATATGCAACCGCAGAAGACTAAAACATCAGCGACCACTTCCACACAATGCCATCAGCTACCACTGGGCATGAATCTGGTCGGGTCCACCTGCCTCTAAAAAGTTAGTGATTGATGGAATTTCATATCATCAGCAATCGTTGAGAGACTAGCGACCACTTTACACATACGCTCCACATATCTTATAAATACCCACCCCTTGCTACCTAGCAAAGGGTTCGGACGGTTCAATTGGTTCCTTTTCCTATTTCTAGAGACAACTTGTTCCTAGAGCCACGTGGGAGATCTCAAAGGTCTAAAAGGGCTAAATAACACACCCTACGTCCACCCCTTTGGTTTGCCTCCATCCACCATCGTCTTCCACCACCATCCACCCATTTTCTATCTATTCCCAGCCACCTTCACATTATTATGCACATCCAAGTTGTTGTTTGGGGCGAAATCAAAGAGAAAGGATGCCAAGGAGTTTTGAAGATCAAGGAGGGAGACCCAAGCATGAGATACAACCTTCCTTAAGGATAGGGAAAGAGAGAAACCACACTTCCATGGGCTAAATCTCTTCTTATAGCTCTTTCTTCTACTTCTCTCCTTAGTTTCTATACAAATGATTTTTTTTCATCTTTGTTCAATGCCAACTATGCTTGTCCATGGCTAGTTGAGCTCCTTCTTGGATATGTAACCTATTTTGGGCATGTTTATTTACTTTTACCTTGTACAAGTAGTTTTATTCCAGATCTAGTATGCTTTTATGTTCTATCTTCTCTTTTTGGTTATGATTGCCGATTTTGTTGATCGATTTCTTTCTCAAACTTCCATTTCTACCAAGATCAAGAGATTTGTTGTAGAAATGGGTAAGAGAAGATAGTTTTTTTTTGGAAAATTGGGTAAGTATATTCCAAAAACCCCCTAAAAGGGGACAAAGCTACAAGCCACACCCATACATGTGACTACACACATCTAGGAATTGGTTACAGCAGATCCCAATTCCTAGCTATAATAGGAGGAAAATCAAGACAAGATTTAAAAGTAAAGTACATTCTCTTAATCTAAAGTGCAAGACGGCTGAAGATGGTGACAAAGTCAGAAGCACCACCGTTATGTATCCTTTTATTACGCTCCTCCCAAATGAAGTAAACAGCACCAGTGATGGCCCAAAGTTCAATGATTTTGGATTGCTTTGACCTTTTACCAAGATCCATGAGGCATTCATAAAGAGAATATGAGGCTCTGATGTTGAGTTTAAGTTGAGCACGTCCCCAAATATATTTCCAGTATTTGCATCCCCCAAAGAGATGAGTGATGGAGTCATTGTGTTGGCCACATAGTAAGCATGCAGGAACAGGAGCCCCCGACTAGGAACTAATCTTTTCCATAGTAGGTAGTACATTAGTGAGTGCTCTAAAGGTGGTATGACTCCATCTAGGATAGTGCTTGGAGAGCCAAAGATTTCCATAAGCCTTATCATATGGATGCTTTTGTCTTACATTCTCCCAAAGATCCTTGCATTCCCAAGTTGAGAAGGAAGGCCATAGAGCAACCATACGTCTATGACAGGTAGATCCATTCCTGGAAGCAATAGATAAGGTATCACCATACCTACAAGAAAGCCATGAGCTCCATAAACATTGAGCTTGGTTGAACTTCTTGATGCGACGTAACGAATGGTAATCCGCAAGTTCATCAAGTCTCTTCAGCCCCAAGCCACCTTCGCCAAGCGGGTAAGCTAAACGTGACCAACTAGAGGGGTGTACCGAGCTACCCCAAAGGAAGTCAGAAAGTAACAGCTCCATTCTTCGTAAGACAGCAGGATTGAAATATGAGAGGAGGATGTCCAAGGGAGGATCAAAGCAAAACATCTATCGAAGAGATCAGACATGATCCTCATATCCTATTGGGCTCAGTTGAACAAGGTCGAGTTTACCCAAATCCCATCAGGTTCATCTCTACCCACCCAGGTCCAGGTCTGTGTTTGTTGAGTCGTCATCCTTGAGAGAGGTTTCAGATCATTGATGGGGTTTTAGTCACACTGTGCGGGAGCAAGTGGGATGACCCCCCCATAGCAGCAGTTACCATGATACATGCTATGTTTGGAGGTTAGGTGCTTGCTAGGGTGTTTGAGGGTTGTCTACGCCCAAGAATGGGTGCATAGACTACCCAACTTGTTGTTACATAGCCAGGAACTCCTTCTCATTATTAGTAGGATTCGACATACTGTGTTTCCTTTACTTTGTTTTGTTTTGTATCATTTTGCTAGACTGGTTCAAGTTCTTTACATATATAAACTATCATTTGGCTTAATTAACATAAGAGAGAGATCTTAAGTATCCTAAACATCTTCATATCCCTGTGTTGGACCTTGTATATCTACTTTGAGCCCATATTGAGTTGCGGGGGTCCTTGAAGGTTTCGGGTTATAAATTTAAAAGTCTGGTTCACCTTTAGAATCGCGCCTATGCTTTTTCAGGCACCCTCTTAGGGCCTATCAATAACCCTCAACACTGACGACACTCGGGGCATTCAGATCACCCAAAAAACCAATAGTCTAAAGACATGGTCATCCCTCTAAATAACCAAGCCACTAAGTTCATTATCATTTCCATTGTTAATCAGTTTCCCTCAGACACTAAGAGCAGGAAAGAACATGGAAATTTGTATGATTATCATGTTGACAAAGTCGTGGGTGACTGCACAGAGATCACATATTCCACTCCTATATAAATGGATGTGCAATTCAACTTAGCCAACTTTAATACACTGACATTTGTTCCTGACTCGCCATACCCAAACAACTGTGAGGAATGGGGTCATGGGGACGTGAAGGAAGAATATGGTGTCTCATATGACAAATGTAATGATGCATATGAGATGTTTGAACAATGGAGAATCAACACCAACTTTGAAGAAGATGCTATAGAAGATCCACAATCACTCATTCATTTCCATGTGATACATAGATGAGGTTCAAGATTGGTGTGTGGAGGATCTCAACATCTTGACGGTGAAGCCACCCCCATGCCTAAAAAACTTATTAGAAGAACGACACCCAGATGTGGTGGAGATCCCAGAGTGTTTGAACGTCCATACCAAAATATCCACACCCATCGAACAAAATCCCAAAAAAGAACAAAATCAACAAAAAATACAAAATCCAAAAAGAAGTAGAAGACATTTTATCGCTCTAAGAGTTCCCCTGTTACTTCTCAGAAGTAGCAGATATCTACAATGATGAGGACACCAAGTTTGAAGACAATCCATATTGGATATATGATGAAGCATCATCAACCCTTTTACAATGAGGATGAGAAGAAAACACTTAACCTCAGTGCATACCCAGAGATACACAAAGCCAAAATTTAGGCACATCTTCCTCAATATATTAAGGACTAGGTGATACAACTCTTAAGAAACTACATTGATGTGTTCGTGTGGAGATACTCAGATATGCCTGTATTACATGAAAAAATTATAGTTAATCAAACTCCCTATCATCCCAGGTATCTTCCCAGTCAAATGAAAGCTAGACGGGTTCATCCATAATGGAGCCTCAACATTAGACAGGAAGTTCAAATATAGTACAATGCTAGCTTATTAGAGCCGGTCAATTACCCTACACCACTCACCAATATTGTACATGTACAAAAATATATGGAAAAGTACAAATGTGTGTGGATTATTGCAATATTAATAAGACATACCCTAAATTTGGTTTTCCCCTACCACGGATTGATGTTCTTGTAAAAAATGCTACTGGTCATGCACTCTATGCTTTATGGATGGTTTTGCCTATTACAGTTAGATAAAAATGGCTACGACAAACAAAGAGAAGACCATATTCATCACAAAGTTGGGGTAATATGCTATCCAATCATGCTATTGAGACTCAAGAATGTTTTTGCTACATATTAAAGACTTGTGGTCACTCTATTTTACAACATGATGCATAAGGAGGTGGAGGTCTATGTGGATTGCATGATAAATAAATCTAAAAATCCCAAAGATCGTGTCACTAATATTGAGAAGCTATTTCAACAACTACGATCATTCTCATTGCAGTTAAATCCAATCAAGTGTTTGGGGAAACATCTGGTAATCTACCCAGTTACATTTTCAGTAAAATAGGAATAGAGGTCAATCCCACAAAGGCTCGGGTTATTTGTGAAATGACCTCTCTAAAAAGATTAGGAGATACAACATCTACTCGGTCGTATTTGATACATAGTTGCTTCATCTCCAAACTCGTACCAATATGTGAGCCCATCTTCAGGTTTCTCAAGAAAAACTCTAATTCTAGATGGAAAAAATAGTCTGAGGAAGTGCTCCATAAGCTTAAATATTATCTTATTTATCCTCGTACTCTAAGACCATTAGTATGAGGATATCCTCTCACCCTATGATATCAATTTGAGAAGCATAAATTGGAGGAGTCTTGAGTCAATCAATAGGATAAGGTGAGCATGCAATCTATTATATGTCTAAGACATTCAACAACAACGAAACCCCCTACACCGCAATCAAGAAATAGTATATAGCCTTGATACATGCAATGAGAAAATTGTGTCACTATCTAACATCATATTTTCCACAAGTGATTGACAAGCATGACCAACTCTATTGTTTGTGCAGACGCCCTACTCTCATTGGTGATGTGTCAAGTGGTAGGTACTTCTATCAGAATTTGACATCAAATTTTTACCAATGAAGGTGGCAAAAGTGCAAGATCTAGCCAATCAACTAGAAAGTTTCCAATTTCATGAAGAACTGACTTGTAAGTACACATTCCCAAACAAGGATGTAGGAATGATCAACTCACCTGACATCATATCCCTCCAAACCCAGACTTATGGATAGAATTCCTTGATAAAGTTGTCAACTAGAAAGGATTTGATATAGGGTTAATCCTTCTAGACTCGTATGTATAACAATTACTTGTATCAAGGCAACTAGAGTTCAATGCTACAAAGAATATGGCTAAATATTAAGCCTACATCCTAGGACTCTGGATCGCCAAACAACACAGGCACATCATATTCCATTCTATGGTGAGTCCTGCCTTGTGATATCTCAAGTTCAAAACAATTGGAGGACTCATCATCAAAATCTCATCCCTTATCAAAAGTACATATGTTCTCTTTCTTAAGACTTTGAGTACATTTCCTTCAATATCACAAGAACATAACACATTGACTTTTTTCATGCCCTAGATACCCTCTCTTCATGGGTTGACATTCGAGGGGACAAGAGCTTATTTTTTGAAGGATTGATAATCTCTCAACCTATATATTGAAAGATTTTTTTCTGTGCTATCAACTGCGAAGAGAAATCTTGGTTTCACAACATCAAAGAATACTTAGAGAGTCAAGTCGTACCTACATGCTTCTTCTAAGAGAACAACAAGTGCCAAACTACAATCCATACATTATGTCCTAAGGGACGGACATCTATATCACATATCATACAACTAAACTCTTTGTATCAAGAAGAAAAAAGAGGAAACTCTCATGAAGAAAGTTCTTATAGGATTTTACGGCATATGCACAAGTGGGGGTCTTGTTACCAAAGAATATATTACTCATTGGGTATTACTGGAACGCCATGGAATTAGATTGATGTCAATATGTCCATAACTGTCGAGCTTACCAAATTCATGGTGAGTACATTTGTGCACCTCCCAACTAGCTATATGACGTTGCCATGCTTGGCCTTTTGCTTCTTCGGGAATCGATAATGATCTACAAGATCAATCCTAGAGATTCAAATGGGAATTGCTTCATCTTAGTTGTTATCAAATACTTTTTCCAAATAGGTAGAAGTTGTTTCTATCACTAATTTTTTTATCTCAATAAGTGAACAAATTCCTCAAAATCAAACATCATAATCTGGTATGAGAAACTAAATGAGATCATTTCCAACAATAGTACAAATTTTATAGCCAAAAATGTCTAAGACTATCTAAGATCTTTGGGAAGCAACATCACTGGACATTACCTTATCAATCCAAATGAATGGAGTTGTGGAAGTTGCTGGCAAAAACTTGATAAAAATCCTCAAGAAGATAATCAGCTCCTATGACAACTGGCATGAACATCTTCCGATGGCTTTATGGGCATATCAAACTTCTATTAGAACTTACACAAGAGCTAAACCATACCCGATGTCATATGGAATGGAGACAGTCTTACCAGGGGAGGTCCATATCCCATCTCTTTGCATACAGTAAGAAGTAGAGACTCCTGAGGTGGAGTGGGTCCAAGACCAAATTTATTGCCTCAACATACTAAAAGAATGATGAATGAGAGCTCTACATCATGCACATTCTTCTAAGAAAGAGATACTTGAGCATTTAACATGAAGGTTCATCCAACAACTATTAGAAGGATGATTTGGTGCATTTAACAAAACCATGTGGTCTAGGTTTGTGTTTACTACTTTACAAAATTTCAATTATAGGTTAGGAAGATTGTATCGACCCTAATTCTTTTTTGACCTAGAACCAACCTAAATAATTTTTTTTGACATCCCACATAAGCATTATTTTGAGTTGTGTAGACACTATTGCTACTTATGTGAAAAGGATCGAAAGTGAGGTGTTGAAAATCACACAAGCAAATATGATAACTAAGCACCCTAATAGGAAAAAATGGAAAAAAGTACCAAATAATAGAAGCAGATAAACAAACATGTTGTAGGATTAATGGGAACATTGATTAGTCGACTTCAACCTAAATTCTTATCTGGCCTAGAACCAACCTAAACTATTTTTTTCCAAAACTAATACTGAATGTTATGATCTTCAATGTATATTTTAGATAATATTATTTTTAGCCGCATGTTAGAACCTAAAATGTCCAAATTTGTCACCCTAAAACCCACTAGGATTGAAAAAAAATCAAACCCAGAACTGACTCAAATTTAATTCAAATAATAAATTTCAAACATGGATCAATTGACCGATTATAGACATGTTGTTAGAAGAAGAAGAAGAAAAAAAATCACTTGAGATATAACTGCATAGACAACTCCCAATAATTTTGATTACAAAATTCCAACTCATGAATGAATGACAACCAAATTATTTTGCATAGTGATAAACCTATATTTGGACCCTATTAAGTAATGTATAACCAGCTTAAAACATGGATTATATATTGTGCATTACATGTTCCATATAATATCTATTTCAATACATTTTACAACTTGTATCGTCCAAATTTGTCAACATAAAACCCACTCAAGTTGGAAAAAATCCAAACCCATAATCAACTTTAGTTTGATTCAAACGTTAGCTTTCAAACACGAAATAACTGCTAGACATGTCATAAGGAAAACATGCAAGCCACCTGAGATATAACTGTATAGATAAATCATATCAAAATGATTATCGACTTCCAACTCTAGACCGACAACAATCAGGTTTGTTTTGCATATAGGTAAACCTGGATCTAGACCCTATTTTATAATGTTAAGCCCAAAACAAGACATGAATTGTAAGCTTAAATACATATTCCAAAAAAAATGTTTTTCACCACATGTTAGAACCTAAATTGTCCAAATCAATATGAAACCCGCCCAAATTGAAAAAAAAATCAAACTTAGATCCAACCAAATAGGCATCATCTATTTTAACTAGAATAGTTGACCAAAATTGAAACCCATATCCAAATTCTCTGGGTTGGGTAGAGTCATGTTTATGATCATGTACCACACTCATACACAACTATCCTACATTTAACTTCATTTTGTGACATTGCACATGTTGTGAATTTTACACATGAATTGGCACACATTGCAAAAGGCAAGCTTGACCATTTGTCAATGAGATACCACTTGGACATCACCATGGTTTTTGTAACTGCAAAGCAACCATTAATCACAAAGAAACAATCATCAAGAGTTACTTTAAAATAATAAGTTGATAACCTAACAAGAGACCCAAGACCAACCCAAAATCAATTTTTAAAGACATAACCCATGTAAACATTAGTCGTGTTTAGGCTTGAGCATTGGGTCAAGTTGTTGTGGTTTTACTAAAGCCCACACCCATACATGGACCCGGATTTTACTAGTGGGCCATGGGCTGGGTCACAACCTAAAACTTTTCACACATTATAGGCCCAAACTTGGCCCATGTTGCATACATGGGTTGTGGGTTGAGTTTGGATCCAACCCGTGTTCATATTATTTTACAGAATAAAGATAGTGGCATACTCGTGTTTTCAACTTTTTCATAAAAAATAGTTTATGTTAGAATGTTTGTTTGCAAAATATACATACACATTATTTATCTATATCCAAACTTAAAATTGTTCATCAAGAAATTTTGAGTGAATAATGATATGAATGTGTTTTTTAGTTACTTAAGAATGGGCATTGGACATCAAAGTGATTCCTTTGTATTGGAAAATTTTGAGTGAAGAAATTTCTCCTTGACGATGTCTTATCAGTATCATAATATGGAGTTGTGTATGTGTAAGGAGTGAAACATGATAGGGGATCCACTCTCTTACTTGACGGAATAATCTCGATACGAGAGCCACTCTCTTACTTGAGGGAATAATCCCAATATGGGAGCCACTCTCTTACTTGAGGGAATAATAGAAAACCATCCAATGCCAAGTGTGGTAATAATTTTTCATAAAGGAAGATGAACTAAAATTCAAGTATGTATTGCATTATTTGCCAAAAATATAGCAACCAAAGATAAAATGATATCACTAGTACAATATCTATGTCTAACATTATTCTTTACCGTGCAGGCTGTACATAAAAGGGAAATATATGAAATATGCCATAGAGGGTAAATAAACTACTTCAATCTATCTCCCTAGAAAGATTAGATACACTCAGATAAGTCATGTACAACTTTTATCCACACCTCATTACTCTCTTCCTAAGGGGTTGGAAGCATACCCCACAAGAGAAGACAAAGTGGATTTTATCAATATAAAATGTTGGTTTGTGCATATAAATAGAGATTGGACAACATTAAGGACAAGGGAAAAAAAGTAATATAATAAGGCTTCCACAATAAAATAGAGAGAAAGAATCATCCAAATGGATATGAAAAGGAATCTTCATATAATAGTACACAAAGATTATATGAAGAAGCAAAATATACAACTAGCACATATTGCCTTTAAATCTGAAACTAGAGAATAGCAATAAATAATAAGAATTATGCATGCAGATTATCACGATAATAACAAGTATGATAAAATTTAAGGTATATGCATCACCACCATATCCACGTATTATGGGATCACCACCATAATATTTAGCGGAGTAATAGAATCACAACAATGTTACCCATGGATGTGGATAACCATCTACAGTCGTTATTGGTAATACACACAATAGGGACACACCACCTAGTGTGTACATTATACAAGTTATTTAAATCAAACATGCATTTTAAATAGAGAAGCAAACATCAATTTAGTCAGATCACAATATAATATTCAAATTAGAAAGACATCACAAAGATGTATAAGCATGATCAATGATACAATCATGGACACCATATGGCAATTAGGGTTTCCATTGAATTTAGATCAATAAATTCATGAGTATACAACTTGGATGAAACAACAATAAGATACATAATAGGATCCAATTTTCCATTATAACACTCCATAAGACTAATTCCAATATTTTGGAACCAGTCGATTCAAATGTGTATAAGAATGTGACATTTAAGATAATATGTCAGAATCAAGTCATAGAGAGAGAGGAAATATAAATGACTATCCAATATAGAATTGATGGGATGAAATATACCTCAAAAATTTGTATCCAAAGTCAAAGTCCTACCCTAGATTTAATCAGAGTATTTCTTCTCCAAATATTACATTACATGTAAATCATTAATTAATGATTATATTACAACCCTAGAAATTTTGACTTCTAATCACATTGGACTTAGGTTATATAAGTTAGATCAGTTAGTAGGGTTTATTTTTCTGAGTCCAACAAGTATTTATTTTTAATTTTATAACCAGTAAATAATTGTTTATGAATTTTTTAGGATTATATCTTTTGCTAAAATTCTCAAGATAAATAGAAAATCAAAAGACTAGAATGTATTTGCATCACAGATTAAATATTTGTTTGTGACAGGGTATTGTAGGTCATTTGATTGTGATTAAGAAATGTGTGACCAAAATACAAGGAACAGCTAGACAATTTTGTCCATGATGGCGTGACATACATTAGATTAAACCAAAGGCAAGTCTGTAAAAGCACATATGATTATCTTCTTCCTTTGCTCTTTCATGTGATGCAAGAACTGAGATTCACAAAGCTCTATTGTGAGAAAAATAGTATGCCATCCATTTGGATATAAAAACCAAGCAAAGTAACTAATGACCACATGATGGCCTACTGAACATAGAGATCCCAAGGAGTTGTGACATAGCCAAGAGCTAAAGTTGTGGTTTCCGCCATGGTTGTTCTAAGGTGGAGAGATTAGAAGTTGCCTAAAACCTTGATCACAAAAGAAATCGACAAGACCAGGTGACTCTAGATGTTGTACTTAGTCATTTTGTGAAGAGATCAGAGGAAATAAGTGACAAGAGAGTCACAATTGAGTGCAGAAAACATCATCATTTGATAGGGAAAGAGGCAAACACATATACCTTGATTTGTGTGAAATTTCTTTTACTAAAAGATAGCTTAGGAATCGTGGAAGAATCTTGACTCTCTAGAGATGATAGAAGTTGTCAAAAATGCCCTCCCTAGATGCCAATGTCATTGTGCTAAAGGTTGACCTTGAAGAAACAACAACTAAGAAAGAGACAATCAAAGGGGGCTTGCGGCTGATACTAGCTGACTATGTTATGGCTAGTGATAGTCATATATAGTAGGATGCTAGGAGAGTCTGAGAGTCCTTGTGGGTAGACCTGTCAAACTGGGTCAAAATTCATGGGTGCCCACGGGTTGACCCGTTTAAGTTGGGTTTGGGTGGAAAAATTTGCCACCAGCTAGAAATCACCCAAACCCATACCCACCCGTTTATTTAGTGGGTTTCACGGGTGATCCGCAGGCACCTGTAGATGCCCATTTAATTAAATAATATATTAATATAAATATATTATCTATATGACTCTTAATACATGCAACACTTGTACATTTATAAATCAACTAAATTGATGATGTGTAATGTATACAATATAAAGAGTTAAAGTCTAACTTTCTTTATTGATATCCTTTGTTAATTGTTTACACTAGTAGAAACAAATTCGTTAACTTCTATATTATTTTTATGTTAATGAATATATAGTGTAATGCATGTTTTATATTCAATCACAACAATTATATTCTCTTTCTGATCACTTTATGTATTGTACAATCATAACATGAAACATCAAGAACTTATAACGACAAAATATAGTGTTTTATGGTAATATGTTATGCTATTTGTCATTTAGTTTTTTTTATTGTACATTGTAGAAATGGTTGTTTTTATTTTGTCTCTTACATTTTATTTCAAAACATCAAATATTACATTGTGTTTGACACAAAAAGTAGTGGAAGGTTTCCCTCATTTTGTTATGTTTACACTGAAAATTATTAATGAATTATTTGACTCTTTGTCGTAGTGCAGAATCTAGCAATATCTTTTCACTGTGCACATATTAAATGGGCACCCGTGGGCGACCCGCAACCCACTGGGTCGGGTTTGGGTGTGCTACTTCTCCACCCATTCAACCTTGGGTCTTTTTGACCCGCACCCGCGAGACATAAACCTGCAATGACCCAACCCAAACCCAACCCACCCACCCGTTTGACAGGTCTACTTGTGGGGAACATAACCAGGGGAAGAATAGAAGTTTGAGTTGGGTAGGACACTGTAGGGCTTGAAACCCAATAGTGTTGGGCCTCTCTAGAGTCAATGTTGAATGGCAAAGGTGAGTACAATATCATAATAGGTCTAGGAATAGAGATTCAAGAGACATATATTGAAAAAGGAACATGGTAATGAACAGACTATTGAGTTCAGGAAGAGCCAGATTTAAGGTAGAAGACAAATTGACGACCATCTGATGTTGATCTAGTGGATCAGATAGAAATCAAGAATAAACCGAAATGAGGAACCAGTGTAGCATGGGTGACTTTAGGAAAAATAATATGTGTGACATAAATTTAAATCAAATAAAACTTAGTTAAAAAAAACATTGAGATTACATTGTTAAGGAGTATCCTCTCAAATAAAATTGAAATAGGCAACATCATATGATTAAAAACTTTGCACCTGGACTAGTTAGGACCCAATGAAATCAAATTTTGAGTTAGAGTCAACCTTTAAGACTTCCTTTTATTAGTTAAAATACAATTAAGGTTTAACTCAATTATCTTAAACAATTATATTATATATTACCATTATCCTCAAAATTTAGGATATAGCCCTATTACCATCGACAAGATTATCCCACATTACCTCTCATGAACTATAATATTCTTGTATTATCTTTTTATGCATATTAAACGGGCAATCATGATTTATATATGGGCATTTTACTTTTTCTTGTAGTATATAATTATAGTAAACAACTATACCATACATCATATGATAAATATGAAATTATATTCATATATGTATATGTATATGTGTATATAAGTGTGTGTATATATTATATATATGTATATGTATATATATGGGATTAAGAGAGGCATTCTCCCCCTCCCCCAAGCTCGTAAAGGAGGTCGAACATCTAGGAGGGTGGTAAACCAAGGTGGAAGTTGAGATTAAGAGAGACATTCTCTCTCCCTCTCCCATGTCTGTGAAAGAATTCGAATACCTGGGAGGATGGTATCTATTATATGTGTATGTGTATGTGTATGTGTATGTGTATGTGTATGTGTATGTGTATGTGTATATGTATGGGATTAAGATAGAAATTCTCTCCCCCTCTCCCATGTATGAGTATGTATATGTTTGTATGTGTGTATGTATGTATGGGATTAAGAGAGAAATATTCCATGTATGTATGTATGTATACCCACCTCTCCCACACCTGTGGTGGAGGTCGAACACCCGAGAGGGTGGTAAATCAAGGCGGTAACTGGGATTCAAACTCGGGTCCCTTCCTGACGAGACACCGTGCTTGACCACTTGAGCCACTCCTTGTCGGCATGTATGTATATATGTATGTATGTATATATGTATGTATGTAGATATAGGGTAGGTTTTTAGATCCTCAGGTTCAGATTTACCTAGACCCTAACCCAAACCATATTAAATTGTCAGCCTAAAGTTTAAGCCCTAGCCCAACCATAAAAAATTGTGGGTCAGGTAGCTGTGTTGGACATTTCATGCTTGCTAAAAAGGTATAACAAGCAAGGTGCTTAGCAGTGGATAGTAAATTGAAAGAACCAAACAACCTCGTAGTGGAAGCATGGAAGCTATATGATTAACGTACATATTGATTGCTTTATTCACTAGAAAAAATATCAACCTCCAAATGTGGACTAACTGAAAACCACAATTTGAGTTGTGGTGAACTTGGAGCTAAATCCATTTTGTGATGTGTAATATATAATATAAGCTAAATTCTATAGTCTTCCCTACATGCTCAAATAATATTACAATAAATTTTAGAAAGTAGATGGCCCAAACTTTTCAACCATGAAGATTTTCATATCAATAAAATCCAAATTATAAGCATGCATGGTTTTAATTTTGACATCGAATTCCTCCTTAAATAAACATAAAAAATCTAGACATGTCATAAGAAAAAGTAGGCACCTTACCCAAGATATAAGTGTATAGATAACTTCCAACAAAGTGATTATCAACTTTTGACTCACGATTCAACATCAACCACTATTTTTCTTGTAGTAGTAAAGTTGTATTAGAACCCAATTTTGTAATGTCTAACCCAAACCAAATCCTGAATTCAATAATCTTCAAGTATATATTCCAAATAAAATTGTTTTTACCTCATGTCAGAACCTAGATTGTCTAAATTTGTCAACCTAAAACCCTAGCAAGTTGTTGAAATGCAAATCCAAAACCAACTCAAATTTTTGTTTAGACATCAACTTTCAAATGCAAAATAATTGACCAATTCCAGACATGTCATAGGAAAAAATAGGCATGCCACCTGAGATATAAGTGTATAGATAACTCCAAGCAAAATGATTATAAACTTTCAGCTCATGATTGAGGTGCACAATTCTTTTTGCATTATGGTGAACCTAGATGCAAACTTGGTTTTGTATTGTATAAACTCTTCAAACATATCATAGATAGTATTGATCTTCATGGCATGTTAGAAATTAGATAGTCCAAATTTGTCAACCTTGAAACCCTCCCAATTGGAACAACATCCAAATCTAGAACCAACTCAATTTAACTCAGACATCAAATTTCAAATGTAGAACATAGACCAATTCCATATATATTGTAAGAAAAAATAGACAGATTGCCTGAGATATTGTATAGATAACTTCTAGAAAAATTATTATCGAATTTCAGCTCACATAATATTGTAAACATATTTTTCTGTGTAGTGAAACCTAGATCTAGATCCTATTTTGTAACATTTAACCCAAAATAGAACCCAAAGTTTGTAATCTTCAATATATATTCCAAATAATATTGATTTACACCACATATTTGAACCTGGGCTACTAAAGGCCACTCAAATTGACAAAATACAAACTAAAAACCAACTCAATTTGATTCAAACATCAACTTTAAAATGTGATAAATGACTAAAATTTAAACTAGATTTGATTTTTAGTCAAACCAAGTCAGGTTTATAATCGTATACTACAATGTTATACACAATTATTCTATACCTAACTTTATTATTAGGCATACAACACATTGCCAATGGCACAACACACATTTTGATTGGTAAGCGCGGTTGTTCGTCAATGAAATCCCATGAACATTACAATAGTTTTTGTACATATAAAATAACCATTAGCTAAAAAATGATAAGAAAGAGTTGCTATAGAAAAATAAATTAATAACCTAAAAAGAGACCCTCAACCAACCTAAAATCAATTTTAAACCCATAACCAATATAAACGTGAGTAGTACTGGACATGTCATGCTTGCTGGAGTAAAATGTAGAGCAAGAAAGCGCTCATAATCAAATAATTTATTTAAAGAACAAAACAACCTAACAACACAAGCAAGTAAGCAATATAATTAACATACATGTTGATTGCTTAACTCCTTCCTATTATATGGTTGGAATCCAACCCATAAAAATAATTAAGAAAAAAGAAGCAACCGAACATGCTTGTAGGTTTAGCACAAACACATGTACATCACCTGCACCTATTTGTAGGATAGTAGATGTTCTCTAGCTCCATCTACACGTTTGATCCAATAACATTCATCCATTCTAATCTAGACTGGATGAGTTTTTCATTTACTTCTATTTTTTCATTCACAAGCTCACCCTTTTACCTCTTGGTTCAATGTTATTCTATTTGGCCTCCTAGTTACTGAAGTACTTCAGTTATCATCCCTCAGTAAGTACATCCCTAGCAAGTCTGTTGTTCATGTTTTATTTTTGAATCTAATCTAACCCAAAATGATCAGTCTATGATCTAGTAACACACCTCTTTTCAAAATAAGTCTAGTATCATACATGTTATATTATCTATATCTATATCTATACCATTATATGGAGAGTAAGTTTATCTTGCTAATCATGGTTATGCATTTTTTTCTATTCTCAAAATTCTTTTGTTCAATTAAAATGTAAGAAGCTCTTCAGTGTGACTAGGAGTGTAAGAAGAGAAAGTAAAAGAGAATGTAATATTTTAAATTGATCATTTTAGGCTAGAATATTCTAAACTGATCATTTCAAGTTATATACATCTATACCCTAGATGTATTTTACCCAAAAGTTAAAAGTATTAACAATGCTAACATACAATATCTATACAAAGATTCAACTAATTACTCTTACTAATAGAAATACCTTCTTAAAACTGACTAAGTTAGTACGATAGGAGGGAAATATTGGAAAAGGAAGGAGAAGAGGGAAAAAACTGATTTAGTTAGATAAGTAACATATGGGAATAGGTAGAATAGAGTGGAAAAGATGATTATGTATTCTCTACTGTACTTCTCCCACAAAATCAGATTAAAGACAAACAAATGAGGAATCTATCGTAGGAGATATATCATAAATAGAAAGAAAAAAAATTATGAGAAATTTAGAAGAACACATGGCAATTAAAACTACATATAGAAAGAAAGATTTATTTTTTTTCTAGGAAAGAAGTTCACAAACCACAATAAAATTTAGTAGAAAGTTAAAATATGGAGGAAGCTATAAATAAATGGTTGAAAATTAACATAATACTTAAATAGAATATGAGTGAGAAAAATATTCAGATATAAAGAGAAATATTTGTGCATCCCACAATTAAAATAAAAGGTCAGCCCTTAATAAGATCCCTCTCTCCTCATATATTCCATCCATTTACTATATACTAATCGTAAACCATGTATTCTTCTTCACTCTCTTTTCACACATGATCTCCCAATTTTATATTATTTTTGTATTATTTCTCTCTAATGCTAGTCGCAAGTCGCAAGTCACAAGTTCTCCCAACACAACAAATTCTACTCTAAAAAATAATTTTACCCTAACCCTCTTTCTCCCTCCTCCCACATATTTTCCACAGCACAGTTTATATGGAGGAACCTCTTTTAAGTAGGACCACATATAGCCACTCTAGTAGAATAATTCCTGAGACCATATATTTGATGACTAATCACCACCATGTCACACCCAATAGCGTAACATATATTCTCAAGTCACATTTTTTCCAACTCATTTTTATTAGGTTTATGTTGTGCTTTCTTTTTATTTTACTCAAATTCCTCTCGTATCGCTGACTAAATTGTAATTAACCACACTTCTCCAATCCGTTCTCACTTAAATATTTTTAAAAGTATCATCATCATTTACACCTTTTTTCTTTTCCCCTCTTATTTCTTCTTCTTCTTCTAAATTTTTAAATAAACAATGCATCTCATTTAACTCTCTCTAAATTTGTGATAACTATGCATGCTCTTCATGAAACATTTCTCTGAAATAAATCACATCCAATTAATGTCATGGACACCAAAAAGTGATCATCGTGTAAAGATTTAAGAGAAGAAGATGAGAGAAAAAAAGTCGATGTTTTGTTCTTTTGTTCATCTTCTTATAATCTAGGATTGTCAAATTTTGTCCGAACCCAAGAATCCCACTCCGTTCGATCAGGAAATATTTAGTTTTAATTTTTTATTTTAACAATCCAGGTCATCCGAGTTTGGATATTAATGTCCGAATTCAAACTCAGTCGGTTTTGGGTGCTGATTTATTCAACCCGGATCAATTCTGGGTTGACAAATTTTGAAAAAAATAAGCTATTATCATGTACAATTACTACATATCATCCATATTTAACAAAAATATATGATTGGGATTCGATTCTGAGTTAAATATTTAGGAATCCAGGTCCGGTTCCGGACAAACCATCCTGTAAAATATTTGGTTCCGGATGGTTTTGGGTTAAACTATTTTATATCGACTCGGTTGTTGTTCGACCCTAAACCGAACTGAAATCAATTTTTGGACACCCCTATTGTAATCTACCTCTTCAAAAAATTACAATTACAATCTCATTCCCCTCCTCTCTCCATCATAATCCTCTTCTTTTTTTAATATACTTAATAATATAATTTTGAACATCATTAATGAATAGTCATGTTTCAAATATGTCAACACGTGCAATACGTGTGTGTGTGTGTATATACTAGGAAGCACACACATGCCCATGCATGTGAATGTCTAATTATAAGTAATTTATTTTGTTATTTATGTGATTTAATAATTAAATAAGTGTAAATTGTGTGTGATTTGTTTTCAATGGATAAAGAGAGTAAGAAGCATAAACGTCTGAGAGAGGAGATTGCAAGTTTCAAGGAAATAAATCTGTGGGTGGTTATTTTGGAAATTACACGTGGGGAATTAGAGAGGACAACCTATAGATATTTTCATGTGAAGATGGATGAACGTGTCCATGATAGTTGTGGGAAGTCGTAGAAGTAGACTATTTTTTGTCGTAATGTGTTGATTAGTTACAGGTGGGATACGAGATAACGAATAATGGTGAGAGTAACATAAAGAAATCATTATAACAAATTGACGTATGTGGCAATGAGTTGAATGATATACATTAAAAAACCAAATATTGAAATTAATATTACTGCAATGTGGTGGACGTTTTCTTTTAGATAAACTTATCCCAGCAATTACGAAGGGAGAGTGTGAGGAGTTGGGGAGTCCGAGATATGGGGGTTTCATGGTAGACATTAAGAGGGAATCGTGGTATTTAGAAATCAATTTGCTGACTAAAATAAAGTTTTATAGATATTAAAGCAGTTAAAGAAAGAATTAGAAAACGTAGATTGCGAAGGTGGAACACGATAATGATCTCGAGCATTGTGAGAAAAGGGAAGAGAGAGACGTGTAGGAGATAGGATGAGAGGAGTTATGGAAGGGTGAGTGACAGTTTTAAGAGAGGAGGGAGGAGAGTGTACGTGGAGATTGGTTTTAAACACGGAGAAAAAAAGGTTAAATGGAGTATAAATCCTCAAAAAAAGGAGAGGAGAGATAATCAAGGAGAATGTGGTATTTAAAAATGGAGTGATTTGATTGGTTAATGGCAGTATTTGTAATTTATACAAAAAAATCCCTCTTTTTATAATAGTACTAGTTAACACACACGTGCCCATGCACGTGAAAATTTAATTGCATGTAGTTCTTATGTAAGGAAATCGTATTAAATAAATTATCTACTCTATGTTGTGAAAATCATTATAGTTTCATTCAAGTAACATGAAGCAAAATTTATATAAAAAGACAATTAAGATAAAAATATATATATAATCTTATAAGACAAAATTTGTAACTGAATTCAATTTCTAATTTGAAATATCCAGAATATCATATGTGGGAAACCTGTGATGTGTGTGGTTTTGAATTACCACATCTTGTATTTATCCTCTTATTCTTGTTTCGTAAAAGGAAAGAACTAATTTTATCAAATATCTAAGTGTCGTACCCCTTCTCTCTCCCACTCTCTCTTAATCTATAACCGTCCTCAAAACTCTCCCCATATCTATCTGGATCAGTTTCCATAACCTCACTAACTACTCCACGATTTTCTCTACTTTCGGCCCTTTCTCTCTCCCTCTCGAGTGGTGGTTCCATGGAGGGAGGTGATG